>CAMZMU010000036.1:36829464-37074610 GCA_947311845.1 Poa pratensis | reverse complement strand
GCGAAATACCTAGCGTGCCCCCGACATACTGTAGAAAATACGCAGCGAGAACCCACACACGGGAGAGATTGGCGATGCAAACGTGCATGGCAACCGACATGTGGTCCTCGGAACGGATGGGGACCATCGTCCAGCAAGATAAGGGGGAGGAAGCACGTACGAATAAAGCTATCCGAGAGGGCACCGCTAAAACCCAGTACGTAAACGAACATAATCGACCATGGAGGAACGCAGTGCGAATCTGAACACCGCCCCTGACCCGTCCGCCACACCGATTAAACGCGCAGCGTGAGGCTGATGTGCAGGCCCTCGGGCTACACCGGTGATCCACGTAGGATGTCAGCGAGAGTGGGTGCAATAAGGCTGGTACGGTTAGCGACTTTGCAAATCCCCTATTCATTCCGACTCCAGAAGCCAGCAGCGATCGGACGGTGCGAGACAGGGAGCGGGGAGGATCGGACGGTCAGAAAGACCAAATCGCTGAGGAGCCTCAAGGGGTCTCACCGTTTATATCTTTATTTAGGTCGGTAACCACTTGTAACCAATGCGAGCTCCAGCGTCACGCGAAATTGGGCCTTCTGACTACCAGCACAGTGCAACATACCCGCTGACGAATGGAGGAGGCCACCTCGGACGGAGAAATCGGGGCCCAAATTCTCCCTCACATCACGAAACAGTGCAACATACGTGAAATACCCTGCGTGCCCCGACAAACTGTAGAAAATACGCAACGAAACCCACGCACGGGAGAGATTGGCGACGCGAACGTGCAGGGCAACCGATATGTGGGCCTCAGAAGGATGGGGACCATCGTCCAGCGAGAGAGAGGGGAGGAAGCATGTACGAAGAAAGCTATCCGAGAGGGGCAACCGCTAAAACCCAGTAAGGTAAACGAACATAATTGACCAATGGGAGGAACGCAGTGCGAATCTGCACCGCCCTGCCCCGTTCGCCACACCGATTAAACGCGCAACAAGAGGCTGACGTGCGGGCCCTCGGGCTACACCGGTGATCCACGTAGGATGTCAGCAGAGAGTGGGTGCAATAAGGCTGGTACGGTTAGCGACTTTGCAAATCCCTATCATCATCCGACTCCAGGAGCCGGCAGCGATCGGACGGTGCGGAGGCAGGGAGCGGGAGGATCGGATGCCAGAAAGCCCAAATCGCCGAGATCCTCCAAGGGGTCTCACCGTTTATATCTTTAGATGTTAGAGGTGATGGCCGATTGAAATTAAGCAAACAATCAACAACCTATCAATACAAACCTACTTTTTCCCCTCAAACCCTTGTTCGTGCTTCCGTTGTCAAGCAATTTCTCCAAGATTTCGCCGGAGATCGAAAACCAAACCTTGGAGCGGCCAAGTTCGGCCAGGTTCAACCAATCGCGCCGCTTCCTTAGACGGGGCTTCCCGAGGGGCTGGGGCGTCTGATGTCAAAAGCGCTGGCTTACTGTCTTGCGTATCACGTTGGAAGCCGGCCTCCTCCCGCGGGGCGAGTTGCGGAGTATCTCCCCCGGTGCCGCGGGTACACGAGGACGTGTTCGGTGACGCGTTTCAAGCGCAACACACTTTTTGGCGACTCCGCTGGGGATGATTTGATCTGAAAATTGGACAGCAATGACCAATTCCAAGACCGACGCCGCTGGTATCAAGCGGGAGCAAGAAGACCAAGAGCAGTACCTGGCCAGCAGCAAGATAGATCGACAATGGGTAACCTCGCCGATCAAGGAGCCAGAGTTTGTACCTCTGGATCTCGACATCCACAAACCAGCTATAAGCAAGCCCCTCTTTTCTCCTGAGCAAAGAGCAGAAATTCAATATCATGTTTCGCAAGGTACTACCAATGTTTATGACCTTATGCTAGATAGTGAAAAGGCAAGAGAAACACGCTCCAGGGCCAGCCATCGAACAAACAACCGATCGGCCAAAACAGGGAAAACCAGCTTGTATCTGCGCCACCATGTCCGACTCCTATCCAGAGTGTGCCCAACCCGGCAATCCAGTCGGGTCAAACGGCGGCGCTCTTGGCTCATGATTAATTCCGAATCAAAATTCGGCTACTTGGGTGCAAACTGGCCCTGCAGGCAGTTCTTCTCGTGCCGGCTCAATCGGCCATATGGACTATTTGATGGCCGAGTTCAGGAGGAAATTGGACAAAATAGCTTATGATAAACTCGGGGTCATGCCAAAACATAGGATTTATATTAACCTAGCTTGATTATTTCGATCTGTAGCCTTATCCGCCTGGTTATAGATTCCTGAATTTGCTAAATTTAATGGGGTGGATAATAAATCAACATGGGAACACATTAGTCAATATTTGGCTCAATTAGGTGAAGCTAATCATGATCACATTAAAGTTCGCATGTTCTCGTTGTTTTCAACCGGCATTGCATTTTCTTGGTTTTCGGCTTTACCTCCTAATTCTATACATACTTGGTTTCATTTAGAGCAAAAGTTTCATGAACACTTCTTTGCCGGAGAAATAGAACTCAAGTTGTCCCACCTTACATCAGTTAGGCAAAAGCATGACGAATCGGTATTCGATTATGTCAACAGATTTAGGAACACCAGAAACCGATTTATTAGCCAGAGGCAGACATGTCGCCGAAGATTTATCAAGCCCAAGAGCCCGGAAGTTGGCAGATGGAAGACAAACCAGGTTGAATATAGACCAAGGCAGATAAAGCCAACTTTTGACTTGCTGCTGAACAAGTACGTGCGTCAAGCCGGGTCAAGGTCACGCCAGTGGCAGTATGGGAAATGGCCAAGGTCACCATTTGTTGAGGAAAGTAGTCGGCATAGGAAGCCGGCTGACGAGTTCAAACGCAGAGCAACCCGACAATCCATGCAAAGTTGGCTTGTGTATCCCGGGGACTCGTCATATTGGCGGATCAAGGCGCAAGGTTCTAAAAAACCGGAGCCAGAAGGCGGATTGGTCTCAGACAACTTATTGATCGTTGGAACTCATGTACTAAAGTTGAAGGACCCGGTCATAGAGCCGGCAAACAGCGAGCCGATACTTGCTATCGCGCCAAAGGCAACAACCAATGATCCTGAAGCTGGCTCCAGTCAAGCCGCAACAGCTCAACCCTGGATCCAAAATAAATGTAGCCAAGTAGTGCCCGCGAGGTATAACGAAGACACAAAGGCGGAAACTACGGAGGGCAAGGAACCGGGAAAAGGAAGAAGAAAAAGCTGAGCAATCAAGAGCGCAATCTTCAATGCTGAACGCCCAATGGTGGTTCCCCAGGTTTGGGTTCCCAGGCCAGTTCTTATGGCGGCTTCCACACTAAGTATCACAAGTCCTGCTGTCAGCAGTGAAATAAAGCCGGCAGATACGCCGGCTATCACCTATTCTTCATGGGCTAACGAAGTAGAAGCTACAGATTTGGCAATGGCAAATCCGCAAAGGAGCCGGCAATCCGAGACCCGGCCACAGAGTAGCCGGCAAGTCAAGACCTCGCGATGGAAGGAAAGGCAGGAGAAGAGCCAGCAATGTCGGGGTCAACAATGGACGAGTCAGGCAATTTGACAGATGATGAAGATCTGCTAGATTATGAAGAATCGCCGGCTCGAACGGGCATGGATATCAACATGGTGTATTATTTGCCTGCCGAGTTCCGCGCTATTGAAGAAGAAGGCGAGGTCACTCAAATCAAATTTGGAACCAAAAATGTTGTCTTCGAAAAACCTGACAAACCGGTGAAACACCTCAAGCCTCTGTATGTCAGAGGACAGATTGATGAAGCTACAGCTAGATGATGGCGACTTGATGAAGACGCACATGGTGCTGAATGGATTCGAAGGAGGAGAAGGAGTAGAATCCAAAGGGGTTATCAGCTTGGAGCTCACAGTAGGAAGCAAGACTTTGGCTACTGCCTTCTTTGTTGCTGAGGTGCAGGGAAATTACAATGTGTAGCTAGGACGGGATTGGCTTCATGCTAACCAGTGTGTTCCGTCTACTATGCACCAACAACTAGTGCAATGGGTCGACGATGAAATTGAAGTCATCCATGCCGATGAATCGGCGTGCATTGCATTAGCCGAGTCGATTGTTGACTAACAACATTCAATGTCACATGCCTTTCTGGGCGTGATCTATCCGGTTTCGACTTCCTGAGTGCTACCAGGGACGGATTCGTGCCAGTGTCTCTAAAGCCGATTTGTGGCAATCGGCTGCAGCTCAAGTAAATGGATCAAAATGACGAGTGGCTACAGAAGCGTCTGGAAGAGTATCTGGCCGAAAAGAACGATATGTATGAAGCAATTGAAGAACCAGACGATATGGACAAATTGGCAGAAATAGGCCGGCTCGCAAATTCAATCCAATGATCTATGATCGGATCAAGGCGGAAATAGGCCGGCTTTTAAAGGCGGATTTATTCGGCCTTGCAAGTATGCCAATTGGATTCCAACATTGTGCCAGTCGCGAAGAAAGGATCCAGCAAGATCCGGGCATGTATCGACTTCAGAGATTTGAACAGAGCCATGCCCAAATACGAGTATCCTATGCCAATAGCCGACATCCTTATCAACGAAGCCTCAGGTCACAAAGTTACCAGCTTTTCTTGGACGGCAACGCAGGTTACAACCAGATATTTATGGCTGAAGAAGATTCGGCTAAGACAGCGTTTCACTGCCCAGGCTTTGTTGGCTTGTTCCAATGGACTGTGATGACCTTTGGATTGAAAAATGCTAGAGCCACATATCAAAGAGCGATGAACCTGATATTTCATGATCTTCCGCCAGTTGTACTGGAAGTGTATATTGACGACGTGGTGGTTAAGTCGGACGGCGAGTCAAATCATTTGGCTGACTTGCGGCTTGCTTTGAAAGAATGAGGAAGTACGGGCCACAAATACAATTAGGGTTAGATCATCCAGTCCAACAACCAGTCCGGGCCTTTCGCATTTTCTTTTCAGTGCATTGCATAGTGGAATTTTCGTCTGCATCATCGTGTCGAGTTGCTGGTCTTAGCGTCTAGTTCCTTTAGTGTTTCGAGTTCTTTGCATATTGTCTCGCCGCCGCCGCACGACTCGCATCTCGCCACCATCCACCAGCCTTCCGCCGCCATACATATCACCGCCATCATCTACATACCCGCCGCCACCTCCACCTACCGCCGCCACCACCACCATCTACCGCCGCCACCCCTCCCATCTATTTAGGGTTTAGACTTGTAAAAAAAGTAAAAAAAGTCAAATCCGCATTCAAGTCGGTTGACCCTGATTTCACTAGTCAGGTCCGAAATAGTCTGAATTTAGTCCGAATTGTCACAGTTTTCTGCCCAAACTTTGACCGGCCATAACTTTTGCATACGAACTCTGTTTTCGACGTGCGACCTATCAAAATTTTCAGCAGAAAAAGATCTGTCCAACCCAAACGCTCAGAATTGCCAAAAAGTCCGGGAAGGTCGAGTTTTTGCCCTTTTTATTTTTAGACTCGGAAATTTTCTGTGATCTGCACTTATATCTTACTTTTGAGCTATACCTTTGTGTTTGTTGTTGCCGCGCCTTGACTTTGTTGGTGCTATAGGCTCACGTCTCTAGTACGGTCTAGCCTAGGACCAGCAAAGTACCGTCTTTGAGCGTTTATTCAACTTGCATTCCTGATTTGATTGTTGCTAATCCTTGCTACCATAAAGCCTCCTACAGCTCCACAGATTTCTCCCACGTGCATTGTGCCTTCCCTGGTAATCGCTTTTCCAATCTTTGAGGTGCTTGTCCTCGCGGTTGCTGTGCCGCTCTCCTGCGTGGTAAGGAATTTGTAAGGGCTTTGTATATTGCTTGACGGCTTGCGTGATTTTCCACCATATTTGTAGTTCATAGGAACATATATTTGTGTTTTGTCTCCTATTTCTACTAACCATGTCAGGCGACGAGATGAACAAGATGATGAACCAGGAGCTGTACAAGCACTTCGAGAAGATGGTGTCCAACCATTCTCTGGATATCGAGACACGGGTCGGCAGTGCCATGGACCGACTCGATGGTCTCGAGGGCACTTTCAACACCAAATTTGAGAGCGTCAACACCACTTTGACGGATCTGACCGGCAAGTTTGATCGCTTGCTGGAGAAGCTGGAACAACAACACATACCTGGACCCGTGCTGCAAGGCACTGATACGTCTCAAACGTATCTATAATTTCCGATGTTCCATGTTGATATTATACCAATTGTTACATGTTTTATATACATTTCATAGCATTTTTATGCATTTTCTGGGACTAACCTATTAACAAGATGCCACAGTGCCAGTTCATGTTTTCTGCTGTTTTTGTATTCCAGAAACGCTAGTCTGGAAATATTCTCGGAATTGGACGAAACTTGGACAGAACCTCATATATTTCTAACACGAACACGGAGTCCAAAAGAGACGGAGGAGAGCCACGTGGCACCCACACATGGGGCCGCGCGGCCCCCCCCGCCACGCTGTGGGGTGGTGTGGGGCCCACGAGCCTCTCCAGCCGCCGCCTTTTCGCCTATTTATTCCACCCGACGCGAAAACCCTAGATACCCGAGCCATTATCCACGAAAAGTTCCAGAGACGCCGCCGCCGTCAACCCTAGCTCGTGAGGGTTCAGAAGCTCTTCTCGGCACCCTGCCGAGAGGGGAATCATCACCGGAGGGCTCTACATCACCATGCCTGCCTCCGGAGTGATGCGTGAGTAGTTCATCCTTGGACTACGGGTCCATGGCAGTAGCTAGATGGTTGTCTCTCCACTTTATGCTATCATGTTTAGATCTTGTGAGCTGCCTATCATGATCAAGATCATCTTATTGTAATGCTACATGTTGTGTTTGCTGAGATCCGATGAATATTGAATACTATGTCAAGTTGATTATCAATCTATCTTATATGTTATTTATGATCTTTAATGCTTTCCGTTACTAGTAGATGCTTTGGCCAAGTAGATGCTTGTAACTCCAAGATGAGTATTTATGCTAGATAGTGGGTTCATGCCTCCGGTAATCTGGGAGAGTGACAATAACTTCTAAGATTGTGGATGTGCTGTTGCCACTAGGGATAAAATAACCGATGCTTAGCTTAAGGTGTGCCGTTAGGTCTAATGCATTTGTTTACTTTACGCACATTGCTTAATGCGATTATCCATTGCTTGCAACTTAATACCAACGGGGAACTCGGATGACAACCTGGCGGTGGATTATTAGTCATAGACGCTGTTGGATAACGGTCTATGTATTTTGTCGTAATGCCCACATGAATATCATAGTAATCATCATGTCATATATATGCATTGTCATGCGCCAATATTTTGTCAATTGCCCAGCTGTAATTTTTCACCCAGCATGTTAGTTATCTTTTATGGAGAGACACCACTAGTGAACTGTGGACCCCGGTCCATTCTTTTACACTGATAATACAACCAACTGCAAACATTGTTCCTTTTCATTCTCTGCAATTTACTGCTGTTTTCCACTGTTTTCCACACCATACGTTTAATCCTTTGTTTTCAGCAAGCCGGTGAGATTGACAACCTCACTGTTTCATTGGGGCAAAGTAGTTGATTGTGTTGTGTGCAGATTCCACGTTGGTGATCGAGTAACGGCGCCACCAACAACCTTCAGAAGTGATTTCTTGCTCCTACTGGTCGATTAAACCTTGGTTTCATACTGAGGGAAACTACTGCTACACTGCATCATACCTTCCTCTTGGGTCTCCCAACGAACGTGCGATCCACGCAATCAAGCATATTTTCTGGCGCCGTTGCCGGAGAGCAAGAGGATTTCTGCAAGGGGAGTTTCAAGCTACCAATCTCTTTACTTTGTTATTGTCTTGCTTAGTTTATTTTTATTTAGTCTCGTTTGCTTTATTTATCAAAAACACAAAAAAATTAGTTACTTTTATTTTCAAGTTGTTATCTTTCTGTTTTGTTTTAATTTTGCTAAAATGAGTACCCCTAAATTGAAGTTCGGTCCTTTAAGCAACAAGGTGGAGAAAGTTTAAAAGATGCTTGGTATAGGATCAGTGATGCTCACCGTAGATGTACTAAAAAAATATTCTACCATGATCCTTCTTAGAAATTTTTATGTTGGTATCACTAGTTGGTATCGGTATGTTCTAGATACTCTGACAGGAGGCAACTTTCTGGGGACTCCTGCTTTGGAAGCACGCAATATAATTGAAAGTTTGGTAGGAACACCACCTATTAATGATCTTAAAATTGAGACTACTTTGGAAGATGTTATAAAAAAATTGGAGTCCATGGAGAAAAACTTGCCGGATTTGCTTGGTAGTTCTAGCAAAGTTAATGAATCACTGGGAGATATTAATAAAAGAATTGCTATTTTAGAAGCTAACTGGCCATGATAATCAAAACTTCAGGATAGGTGAATTAGAGGATACTCTAAGTTCAACTTTCTCCTCTATCAAGTTTAAAAAGCAGAAAGCTTTTGTGGGGAAAGAGCAAAAATTCATGTATGTTCGAAAAGTGCCTCAACCAAAACCCCCTAATGTGCTTAAAACTGATAAAATTGAGGGTGAATCACATAATGAATTATTTAAATTTGCTTCCCAAGAATTACCTGAACCAAAAATTCCTATTACAAGCTGTGTTTTTGAGGAAGTTTTTGATGATTTTGATGCTTCATCACTTGGAAACACTTGATTCTTACTTTCTGCGCCTAGCTGAAAGGCGTTAAAGAAAATCGCTTATGGGAGACAACCCATTATTTTATTTCTGCAATTTTTCTTTTCTTTTTGAGTCAAGAGTTGTTTACTTCTGTAACAATTCCTTTGTATCTTTATTTTATCGCATTGTTGTGCCAAGTATTGCCTCTAATAGGAAGATGATGCTAGATTTGGATTTTGCGCAGGAACAGATTTATGCTGTTAACCGTTTTAATTCTGTAAAATCACAGAAAAAGTATTTAAATCTGCAAATTGTTGTGCGTGATCCTCAGATATGTACGCATCTTTCGTTAGTTTAAAGTTTTTCGATCTGAGCAACGTAAGTGCCTCGAAAAAATTCGTCTTTGCGGACTGTTCTGTTTAGACAGATTATGTCTTTTATTTTTCGCATTCTCTCTTTTACTAGTGTTGAGTGGAATTCTTTTTTAGGGTGAAGAGCTTCACATAACATCAGTGGCAGTAGTTAATGTTAAAAGTAACGGTCATGTTTGTGTCCTTATAGAATATGTGAGTTTTTGATTGTGCACTAACCCTCTAATGAGAATTACTCTGAGTTTGGTGTGGCGGAAGTTTTCAAGGGTCAAGAGAGAAGGATGATATAATGTGATAAGAAGAGTGAAGAGCTTAAGCTTGGGGATGCTCCCATGGATCACCCCAACATATTTCAAGAAGACTCAAGCGTCTAAGCTTGGGGATGCCCAAGGCATCCCCTTCTTCATCAGCAACTTATCAGGTCGTCTCTAGTGAAACTATATTTTAATTCTTTCACATCATATGTGCTTTACTTGGAGCGTCTGTGTGCTTTTATTTTCAGTATTTTCTTTTTCTTTTGGTCAACTTGATTGGACCCCAGCATTCTTGATTGGGAGAGAGACACACTCCGCTTTTTCATATGAATACTCCTATTCTTCACTTATACTTGTTGAGTATTCTTATATAGCTATTGCTATGCTTTTAGCTCTTGTTTTTCATGCATCTCTTATTCAGAGTTGTTAGTTCTTTTAAAGAAAGTACTTTCTTGCTTCACTTATAATTGTTTGGAGAGTTTATGTTGAAATAAATTGATTGGTGTTTGGTTGGAACAGAAAATGTTGCATGTGGTAGATGGTATAATGGAAAAAGCTTACATATTTTTGTAGATCATTGTATTGGATAATTTGATACTTGTTAATTGTTTTGAGTTATCAAGTAGTTCATGTTTAAGCTTTTGTATCATGTAGTTAAAACCTATTAATGAATAACTACCGTAAAGCTCGTTGAAATTTGGTTTGCATGATTGCTATCTCTAAGGTCTAGATATTTTCTGGGACTAACCTTCATAGCATTTTTATGCATTTTCTGGGACTAACCTACTAACAAGATGCCACAGTGCCAGTTCCTGTTTTCTGCTGTTTTTGTATTCCAGAAAAGCGAGTTTGGAAATATTCTCGGAATTGGACGAAACTTGGACAGAACCTCCTATTTTTCCAACACGAACACGGAGTCCAAAGGAGAGACGGAGGAGAGCCACGTGGCACCCACACCATGGGGCCACGCAGGCCCCCCCGCCACGCCGTGGGGTGGTGTGGGGCCCACGAGCCTCTCCAGCCGCCGCCCTTTCGCTTATCTATTCCTCCCGACGCGAAAACCCTAGATACCCGAGCCATTATCCGCGAAAAGTTCCAGAGACGCCGCCGCCGTCAACCCTAGCTCGGGAGGGTTCAGAAGCTCTTCCCGGCACCCTGCCGGAGAGGGGAATCATCACCGGAGGGCTCTACATCACCATGCCTACCTCCGGAGTGATGCGTGAGTAGTTCATCCTTGGACTACGGGTTCATGGCAGTAGCTAGATGGTTGTCTCTCCACATTATGCTATCATGTTTAGATCTTGTGAGCTGCCTATCATGATCTAGATCATCTTATTGTAATGCTACATGTTGTGTTTGCTGGGATCCGATGAATATTGAATACTATGTCAAGTTGATTATCAATCTATCTTATATGTTATTTATGATCTTGCATGCTTTCCGTTACTAGTAAATGATTTGGCCAAGTAGATGCTTGTAACTCCAAGAGTGAGTATTTAGGCTAGATAGTGGGTTCATGCCTCTGGTAATCTGGGAGAGTGACAATAACTTCTAAGATTGTGGATGTGCTGTTGCCACTAGGGATAAAATAACCGATGCTTAGCTTAAGGGTGCGCCGTTAGGTCTAATGCATTTGTTTACTTTACGCACATTGCTTAATGCGATTATCCGTTGCTTGCAACTTAATACCAACGGGGAACTCGGATGACAACGTGGCGGTGGATTATTAGTCATAGACGCTGTTGGATAACGGTCTATGTATTTTGTCGTAATGCCCACATGAATATCATAGTAATCATCATGTCATATATATGCATTGTCATGCGCTCAATATTTTGTCAATTGCCCAGCTGTAATTTGTTCACCAGCATGTTAGTTTCTTTTATGGAGAGACACCACTAGTGAACTGTGGACCCCGGTCCATTCTTTTACACTGATAATACAACCAGCTGCAAACATTGTTCCTTTTCATTCTCTGCAATTTACTACTGTTTTCCACACCATACGTTTAATCCTTTGTTTTCAGCAAAGCCGGTGAGATTGACAACCTCACTGTTTCGTTGGGGCAAAGTAGTTGATTGTGTTGTGTGCAGATTCCACGTTGGTGATCGAGTAACGGCGCCACCAAGAACCTTCAGAAGTGATTTCTTGCTCCTACTGGTCGATTAAACCTTGGTTTCATACGGAGGGAAACTGCTGCTACACTGCATCATACCTTCCTCTTGGGGTCTCCCAACGAACGTGTGATCCACACAATCAGGCACCAACATCCCACGGGCCGGCCGTGTTCGTCTTGTGGAGCAAGGCGCATCGAAAATGCTCCTGCCGCTGCTAACGCGGAGGATGAGATGGACGGCTACGGGACTGAGGCGACCACCCTGCATACCCACGGTAGACCACGCCCCCTCCCTCGCAACACCGTGCAACACAATCAGGTGCGTGATGACGACCATGTTGCGAAGCTAAAACTGAATATTCCGCCTTTTGAGGGTAGATATAATCCTGATGCTTATCTTACTTGGGAACTAGAGGTAGAACAACGTTTTGCATGCTTAAATTACCCCCCGGATAGACGTGTGTGTGCTGCCACTTGCGAATTTACTGGGTTTGCTATAGTTTGGTGGTCTGAACATTGTCGTATGTTTCATGATGCTATTCCTACTACTTGGGTTGCTTTGAAAACTGCTATGCGCAATCATTTTGTACCTCCTTATTATCAGCGTGAATTGCTTCAGAAGCTCTCTAAACTACAACAAGGTAGAAAATCTGTAGAAGAATATTATCAGGAATTACAAACTGGATTAATTCGTTGTGGTATTGTTGAGGATGATGAAGCCATGTTTGCACGATTTTTGGGTGGCTTGAACAAACCGATTCAAACAATTCTGGAATATAAGGAGTACAATACTATCACCCGGTTATTTCATCTTGCTTGCAAAGCTGAACGCGAAGTGCAGGATAGGGAACCGCGGACAAGGCCAAATTTTTCTGCAGGTCGTACATCTTCATGGACGTCACGACAACCAGATGCGACACCCCGCGGTGCTACACCACCTACTTCCGGCCCCAAGTCCACCATGCCGTACTCCCGCACACCGGCACAGAGTCCGCCATCGACATCTACTGCTCCTCCCGGAGTTCGGCGTCTTCCACGGGCTCCACGGGCAGGACGCGGGACATTCAGTGTCGCAAATGCTGGGGTTATGGTCATATTGAGCGCGAGTGCAGAACTCAGCGCGTCATGATCGTGCGGGAAGATGGTGAGTATGATTCTGCTAGTGATTATGATGATGAAACACTTGCTCTTCTTTCTGCGCAACAAGGGGACGATGGCCATCCTGAGCAAGACGTGGAGTTTATGGCCGCCGAAGCTGCGGATTCCTACAGGAGCTTGGTTGCACAACGCGCTCACTTGATAGGGCAAAGGTGTCCGATCTTTTGATGAGATGGAGATACGTTGATTCTGGTGGAGTTTGACCTTGGCGATCCGATTACTACGCACACGTATGCAGCGCCAATGCAATCGCTAGTCCAATCTCCGAGGTTACCAATCCTGCAGAAGCACGATCAGCCTGACCAAAAGGTCTAGTTCTACCTGCGATCGAGGAACAAGTAAGAACTATTAATGCAATCAGAAATTGTGGATGAATAATAAGCTTTATTGAAAAGATGGGATTCCGTAAGCGGTCTGGAACAAGCCGTGGAGCACTGAACGAGTACACGAAGATGCAGCGGTACGCTAGGCAGTCTTTTAGCTAAACAAAATCCCTAAAGGTTTTGGTGCGAAATTACATGGGCCTGGCCCATTAATAAAGGTGACGCAGCACCATATATAATTATGGACGAAAATATGAAATGTAGATTTGATTATTTCGTCCAAGTCATCAATTCTCCTTATGGTGGTTTCAGGTTATAGCAATCTCCATTGGTGGCGTCATCATCTCCATTGTTTCCACTCCAGCTGTGATCTCCATCCACGTACATGCTCCATAGCTTGTCCCTCTCATCCATGCTTGGTCCCTCATTCCTAAGAGAAACAAGCACATCTATTTTAGGCAGCATCATATTCTCATGTATATTGGGAGTAGTTTGTAGAAATGAAAGTACCTGTTGTTGTAGTTGACGGGCACGAGCTCTTGTTAATGGTCCTTGCAGTTGAGGAGGTGTTGTAGTCGTGGTCTCATCTATAGCAGGGATGTCCTCATCATCCTCCCCTTCTTGAATTGAAGTCGTCCTCGACGCCATGTCATCATTGTCTCCAAAATATGGCTTCAAATCTGCAATGTTTAATGTGGGACTAACCCCAAACTCTGCAGGCAGCTCAAGTTTGCATGCATTATCATTTATTTTCTCTAACACCTTAAAAGGACCATCAGCTCGTGGCATTAATTTAGACTTGCGCAAATCAGGAAAACGGTCCTTGCGCAAATGCAACCAAACAAGATCTCCAGGTGCAAACACAATATGCTTTCTTCCTTTATCACCATACATTTTATATTTAGCATTCATGCGTTAATGTTCTCTGTAGTAGTTTCATGCAACTTTAAAATCAATTCAGCACGTTGTGTAGCATCAAAATTATTTTGCACCGTAGATGGAAGAGGCAATAAATCAATAGGTGCACGAGGAACAAAACCATACACAATCTCAAAAGGGCACAACTTAGTAGTAGAATGCATAGAATGATTATAAGCAAATTCAATATGACGTAAACATTCTTCCCACTTTTTCAAATTCTTTTTTAGCACAGCCCTTAACATAGTAGACAAAGTTCTATTTACTATTTCAGTTTGTCCATCAGTTTGGGGGTGACATGTAGTACTGAATAATAATTTCGTCCCCAACTTAGCCCATAAACATCTCCAAAAATGGCTAAGAAACTTAGTATCACGATCAGAAACAATAGTATTTGGCACACCATGCAAACGAATAATTTCACGAAAGAATAAATCAGCAACATGGGCAGCATCATCACTCTTGTGACAAGGAATAAAATGTGCCATCTTAGAAAACCTATCCACAACAACAAAAATGTTGTCCCTCCCCTTCTGAGTACGATGCAATCCCAAAACAAAGTCCATAGAAATATCCTCCCAAGGTATACTAGGAACAGGAAGAGGCATATATAAACCATGTGGATTAAGACGTGCTTAGCTTTTTGACATGTAGTGCAGCGAGCAATAAACTTCTCAACATCCCGACGCATGCGTGGCCAAAAGAAGTGTGCAGCAAGCACGTCTTCTGTCTTCTTGACGCCAAAATGGCCCATCAATCCTCCTCCATGCGCCTCCTGCAACAACAAAAGACGAACGGAGTTATCTGGGATGCATAGCTTGTTAGCACGGAACACAAACCCGTCATTGAGGACGAATTTGTTCCATGTTCTTCCGTCGTGACAATTCTGCAGTACATCTTTAAATTCAGCATCATGCACATATTGTTCTTTTATGGTTTCCAATCCAAAAAATTTGTAATCAAGCTGAGATAACATATTATATCGTCGTGACAAAGCATCAGCAATAACATTGTCTTTACCCTTTTTGTGTTTAATGACATAAGGAAAAGACTCAATAAACTCAACCCACTTAGCATGTCGACGATTCAATTTAGCTTGACTACGAATATGCTTCAAAGATTCATGATCAGAATGTATAACAAATTCTCGGGGCCACAAATAATGTTGCCAAGTCTCTAAAGTCCGAACAAGAGCATATAATTCCTTATCATAAGTAGAATAATTCAGGCTAGCCCCACTCAGTTTTTCACTAAAATATGCAACATGTTTACCATCTTGTAACAACACACCTCCCAACCCAATTCCACTAGCATCACACTCTAGTTCAAAAGTCTTATTAAAATCAGGAAGTTGAAGTAATGGAGCATGTGTTAACTTATCTTTCAGTGTCATAAAAGCATCCTGTTGTGCATCGCCCCAAACAAAGGGCACATCCTTCTTTGTCAGCTCATTCAGTGGCGCTGCAATAGAACTAAAATCTTTGACAAAACGCCGATAGAACCCAGCAAGGCCAAGGAAGCTCCTCACTTGGGTGACCGTAAGAGGAGTTGGCCAACTTAAAATAGCCTCAATCTTTGCGGGATCCACTTCAATGCCCTGCGCTGTGACAACAGAACCAAGAAACGCGACTCGATCGGTGCAAAAGGTGCACTTCGCAAGGTTACCAAATAAACGTGCAGCACGCAAAGCATAAAAAACAACACGCAAATGATTGACATGATCCTCTAAAGATTTGCTGTATATCAAGATATCATCAAAATAGACCACCACAAAACGTCCAATGAAAGCACGTAAAACTTCATTCATCAATCTCATGAAAGTACTAGGAGCATTAGTTAACCCAAAAGGCATGACTAACCACTCATAGAGACCAAATTTAGTTTTAAATGCTGTTTTCCATTCATCGCCTAATTGCATACGAATTTGGTGGTAACCACTATGCAGATCAACTTTAGAAAACATGGTAGAACCACTCAGCTCATCAAGCATATCATCCAAACGTGGTATAGGGTGTCTATAACGAATTGTAATATTGTTTATAGCCCTACAATCAGTGCAAATTCTAGATGATCCATCTTTCTTGGGTACCAATAAAATCGGAACAGCACATGGACTAAGAGACTCACGAATATAACCTTTATCAAGCAATTCTTGAATTTGTCGTTCAATCTCTTTAGTCTCCTCAGGGTTTGTACGGTATGCCGCGCGGTTAGGAAGTGAAGCTCCAGGAATCAAATCAATTTGATGTTCTATTCCGCGAATGGGTGGCAGCCCCGGTGGCATCTCTTGGGGAAAAACGTCCTTAAACTCCTGCAAAACGTTAGCAACGATAGGACGCAAAGAAGGAGGCATATCCTCAAATGAAAAAAAAACTTCTTTGCAAACAATTGCATAACACACAGAAGTAGTAACATCCAACTCAGAAATATCAGTTTTGGTAGCAAGTAAAGATGTATGTTTCAAACGAATTGCATTGGAAAGTGAGGAACCAGATTTATGATTTGTTGGAGGTGGCATGACTTCATTAGCAACAATCTGATTCTCACTCATATTTTTCTGCTCAGTTTTTAATCTACTAGCTCTAGCAAGATCATCTTTCAAAATTTGTATAGGAGTCATAGGTTTAAGACCAATTTCTTTCCATTGTGCATAAGAGTATACTGATTAGTTTTACCAATATGAACAGATTCTTTATCAAATTGCCATGGTCTACCAAGTAACAACGAACAAGCTTGCATGGGCACAACATCACAATCCACAAAATCAGAATACGTGCCAATGGAAAAATGCACTCTCGCTGTACGAGTTACCTTAAGTCTACCTGTGGTGTCGAACCATTGTATGTGGTATTGATGGTGATGTTGTCGTGTGGTTATAGAGAGCTTTTCCACCATGTCAATGCTTACCAAAGTGCTACAACTCCCACCATCAATGATGATCCGAATAGCACGATCCTTGACAACACCACGGAAGGATGTGCCCTTTGTTTAGGGAGATGCACAACAGGATGCTTTTATGACACCATCAATGATGTACTGCAGAATTGTCACGACGGAAGAACATGGAACAGATTCGTCCTCAATGACGGGTTTGTGTTCCGTGCTAACAAGCTATGCATCCCAGATAACTCTGTTCGTCTTTTGTTGTTGCAGGAGGCGCATGGAGGAGGATTGATGGGCCATTTTGGCGTCAAGAAGACAGAATACGTGCTTGCTGCACACTTCTTTTGGCCACGCATGCGTCGGTATGTTGAGAGGATTATTGCTCGCTGCACTACATGTCAAAAATCTAAGTCACGCCTTAATCCACATGGTTTATATATGCCTCTTCCTGTTCCTATTATACCTTGGGACGATATTTCCATGGACTTTGTTTTGGGATTGCCTCATACTCAGAAGGGGAGGGCAACATTTTTGTTGTTGTGGATAGGTTTTCTAAGATGGCACATTTTATTCCTTGTCACAAGAGTGATGATGCTGCCCATGTTGCTGATTTATTCTTTCGTGAAATTATTCGTTTGCATGGTGTGCCAAATACTATTGTTTCTGATCGTGATACTAAGTTTCTTAGCCATTTTTGGAGATGTTTATGGGCTAAGTTGGGGACGAAATTATTATTCAGTACTACATGTCACCCCCAAACAGATGGACAAACTGAAGTAGTAAATAGAACTTTGTCTACTATGTTAAGGGCTGTGCTAAAACAGAATTTGAAAAAGTGGGAAGAATGTTTACCTCATATTGAATTTGCTTATAATTGTTCTATGCATTCTACTACAAAGTTGTGCCCTTTTGAGATTGTGTATGGTTTTGTTCCTCGTGCACCTATTGATTTATTGCCTCTTCCATCTACGGCGCAAAATAATTTTGATGCTACACAACGTGCTGAATTGATTTTAAAGTTGCATGAAACTACTAAAGAGAACATTGAACGCATGAATGCTAAATATAAAATGTATGGTGATAAAGGAAGAAAGCATATTGTGTTTGCACCTGGAGATCTTATTTGGTTGCATTTGTGCAAGGACCGTTTTCCTGATTTGCGCAAGTCTAAATTAATGCCATGAGCTGATGGTCCTTTTAAGGTGTTAGAGAAAATAAATGATAATGCATACAAACTTGAGCTGCCTGCAGAGTTTGGGGTTAGTCCCACATTTAACATTGCAGATTTGAAGCCATATTTTGGAGACAATGATGACATGGCGTCGAGGACGACTTCAATTCAAGAAGGGGAGGATGATGAGGACATCCCTGCTATAGATGAGACCACAACTACAACACCTCCTCAACTGCAAGGACCATTAACTAGAGCTCGTGCCCGTCAACTACAACATGTACTTTCGTTTCTTCAAACTACTCCTAATATACATGAGAATATGATGCTGCCTAAAATAGATGTGCTTGTTTCTCTTAGGAATGAGGGACCAAGCATGGATGAGAGGGACAAGCTATGGAGCATGTACCTGGATGGAGATCACAGCTGGAGTGGAAACAATGGAGATGATGACGCCACCAATGGAGATTGCTGTAACCTGAAACCACCATAAGGAGAATTGATGACTTGGACGAAATAATCAAATCTACATTTCATATTTTCGTCCATAATTATATATGGTGCTGCGTCACCTTTATTAATGGACCATGCCCATGTAATTTTGCACCAAAACCTTTAGGGATTTTTGTAGAGTCTGTTTGGAGGTAGAAAAGGGTTTCTAGGGCTGGATTCGGCCGCCACTCCAAGGCTGGCCGAAACCCCATCCTTTCCCCTTATATACCTCGTCTAGAGTTACGTTTAGACTCGGATTTTGTTTTGCTAAAAGACTGCCTAGCGTACCGCTGCATCTTCGTGTACTCGTTCAGTGCTCCACGGCCTGTTCCAGACCGCTTACGGAATCCCACCTTTTCAATAAAGCTTATTATTCATCCGCTATTTCTGATTGCATTATTAGTTCTTACTTGTTCCTCGATCGCAGGAAGAACTATACCTTTTGGTCAGGCTGATCGTGCTTCTGCAGGATTGGTAACCTCAGGAGATTGGACTAGCGATTGCATTGGCGCTGCGTACGTGTGCGTTGTAGTCAGATCGCCAAGGTCAAACTCCACCAGAATCGACGTATCTCCATCTCATCGAAAGATCGGACACCTTTGCCCTATCAGCGGACAAGGAGTCGGCATTGTGTATATCTCACCACACGGTACCGTTTTTGAAGCCTCTTGTCGTCTTGACTATTTATGCACTAACAATGAAGCCAAATACGAAGCACTTCTATTCGGGCTGGAAATCTCGATTGACGCAGGGGTAACTAATGTCGAGGCATATGGAGATTCGTTGCTTATTGTCCAGCGAGTGGCCAAGATTTGTCAATGCAACAGCGGATCACTCAACATGTACCTTGAAAGATGCCTGGATATGATTTCAACGTTGGATTATTTCCACATATCTCATGTTCCTAGGCAAGACAATTGGCTTGCGAATTAGTTGGGACAACAAGCATCTGGCTATCACGTCAGTCGTGGTTTATTCTTCATCAGGGAACAGCCGACAGTTCATGTTGCCAACTTGGAGGAAGCCAAACAAGAAGCCGGCTTGCTGGAGCCGGCTAAGGTGGAGTCAAATGACAACCTGGCAAACGACTGGAGACAACCTTATATTGATTATTTACAGGATCCAAGTCGAAAAACAGACAGAGCAGTTCGGCACCTATCTCAAATATACATTGGTGGATGCTGCCTTATATCGCCGAACTGCTGATGGTCTTCTTCTTAAGTGCTTGAATGAAGACGAAGCTAGAGTTGCCATGGGAGAGGTACATGATGGTTTATGTGGAACACATCAGTCGGCTCACAAAATGATGTGGATGCTCAAGCGAGCAGGATTTTATTGGCCGACAATGATCAATGACTGCTTCACATACTACAGGGGTGCGAAGCCTGCCAGAAGTGATACGGATGCTTTGCTCGATCTTTCACGATGCACAGCCCGCCGATAGAATATCCCAATCACGTGTGTGATACACGCAACCTGAAGATGGGGATATCAGATCCTGCGAGCAACTCGTCGATGACGACGAACATCACGCCGGAGTAGATGACCAGCACGCAACGTATTGATAAACAACACGCCTCACACCCAAGCACGACAATCCTTGATGAACAATAACCTTCACACAAGATCTCAATAAGATAGATAATCAGACGAGCGCAGATACGCTGTCATAACAGACGAGCATAGATGAATGCTTCGCCCCGGATACACATGAGTCTAACTCAAAATTTTAACCTAATATTCAACCTATCCTAGTCCGGTAGCACCCCTCCTATATATATAGGTGGGAAAATATCCTAGCCTATGGAGTTGGACTCCAACTCCGACTTAAACCAGGTTTGACTCAAACTTGATACAAACCGACCTATTAAATAGGTTCGGCCAAAACACTAGGCACGCATGCCATATGGATGCCCCTCATCATCCTCCCCTCCTTGGAAAGGCGTTGTCCTCAACGCTGGAAGGTCAACATTGCCACTCTTCATCTCCAAGTCTTGCCGGCCTGCCACACCACATCCTCCCTCTAGGCTAGCTTGACTTGCTGCTGCACTTGGCGCCTCCTTTCTTATCCATATGAGTTTATATTTTGGCACCACCACGTTCATCTTTTTATCAACCCTAGATGTAGCCTTCTGTACCATGGCGTGAACCTTCTTTGCATAATCCTGGAAAACTGGTGCAACACGAGGACCACACAATTGACGAACACGTCCATCTTTCCCTCTGTGCATGTGCACTGCTGCTCCCACACTCCGTACTGCTGCCCCAACATGCCTGCGATCTACGACCCTCGCCTCCATGTGCACCGATACACGATCATCACGAATATCAACTGTCTGAACGCCTTTGTCGACACAAACAAGAAGTGGAGAACACGCTAAAAAATCCTTTCTTGCATCACTAAGAAGGTCAACATTAACTGGCTTGTCACCAACAGGCATAGCTGAAATAACAACTGGCTTGTCATCAACAGGCATAGCTGAAATAACATGAGTACCGATGCTCCCTTCATCATGCTCCCCTTCTTGAAGCGTGACCATCCTCGGTCGGGGCGTGGTCTTGTGCACCTTCTCCTTGCGCACAACCAACACAATATCAGACTGGATCTTATCATCCGACATAGGCTTCAACGTCCTCTGTTTGCCATCATGCACAAATGTATATGTGTTAGCTCTCCCAGCATGCATAGCATTACGATCATACTGCCATGGACGCCCAAGTAATAGTCCACACACCTCCATGGGCAACACATCGCACTCCACCTCATCAACATACTCACCAACTGTAAATGGCACACGCACCTTATGCGTAATCTTCAGCATCCCACAACTATTCAGCCACTCAACATGCTTTGGTTCTGAAATACGCCATGTAGACAACCCCAAAGATTCCATCATTGGCTTGCTTATGCCATTAGTACAACTAACACCATGAATCATCAACTTGCACGCTTTGCCTTTTATCATACACTGAGTCTGAAATAAAGTCCAACGCTGACCTCTGTCAACTTTCATGCAAGTGTCATCATGTACTCTCTTGAGTTGCACATTCAGCCCACTCAATGGTACAACCTCCTCCACGAGAACCTTGTCAACATCAGCCTTCTTCTCCTCTGAAATAGTCATCGTTCTTGCTGCCTTGTTGACATTATCCATTGGAACATCCGCCTTGTCCATCTCCGAGGATTTCTCCAAAAATCTGGTACGTAGAAATTGTTTCAATTCCTCCAAATTAGATGTTTCTCATGTGATGCTCTTCGTGTACCTTTCTTCACGCCACCAACTAGACACCCTTGTGTCCACTCGTCGGTGCGCAATAACCAATGTCGTATGTCCATCAAAATTGCTATGAAGTATGCGGCATCTTGCAAAACCATCTTCTATATGAGATTCCCAAGACTGATATTCTGCAAACGTTGCGGAACTGTCCATCTCCCAGTTGATTTTTGTCGCATCATATGCCAAACCAACCACAATATTAACATAGTCATGATATGCGTCGTCCGACTTCTCCGTCAAACTAACAGGTCTTGGTCTTGACAAACCCATTTTTCTGAATGCCTTCCCTGCGGGTACAGTAGCAGCAAAAAAAATTCACGCCAAAAAGCTGTACCGAACTTGTACAAAGTCCTCACGTAGAAGCAGCTCAAATCTGAGTCCAACCTGACCCACGCACAAACTCTTCTTCTATTTTTTCATCACTAGTTGGCATGTACGTGCAACGCACGTCTTCACAGTTAAATGGGACAATTTACAAGTAGGACGTCTTCACAATTAAATGGGACAATTTACAATCAGGAAAAGACCGTGCCTAGCTGGATTACTTGTTTTGGTGCAAGTCAATATCATATGCCTACAACATAAAACATGCAAAATGTTTTTCCCCCACGAATATAAGAATGTAGAAATTAGTAGAATAAGTATTTGCATCTATTTACAAATTTCTTGCATAACAAATAAACAATACAACGAAGGTCAAAAATAGAAAAAGGAAAAGCGTGTACTTTTCAAATATTCCGACAAATAGGACAGTGTACTATGACTGTCAACCAATTTCATGCAACGAAGGTCAAAACGATGTAAACATCCATGTTTTCGGGACCAATTAATCACTATTTCACCTAGGCAACGCCCTGCCATCTCATGGTCTTCAAATTCAGTTAGCTACCAAATTGTTGCACCTACTGAGAGTGCACTTAATGATGAAAAAATATTACCTTCGACACATTTTCTACAGGCGTGAAATGCGCTCATGTTTTATTGTACCCGAGTGATTGTTTTCTTTCAAAAACATGACATGTCAAGAATGATCCCGCTTATCTGCATTACTCTAAACTCGGACAAAAGACCGGCAGATGCCTCATGTTCAGATGGAGGACAACTCACACCGGGCACGTTCGCCTCTGCATTACTTCATCCATACATATCTCAACTCCAAGTCATTACGCGTCTGTTGCACGCAAATGTCAACCCCAATACATTACATATCAATCGACTGTGCATTTGTGTGGGTCTGTGAAGTTGAGAGCATGGGGTCAACAGTATGGACTTCACGGTAGACGGATGGCCGGAGAAAGCAGAGCGCGATTGCGTTCAGCATGACCACGCAGATGAACCAATCCTGGATTTCCGGTCAAAGTTGTTTTGTGCTCGACATTGGAACAATCTGGATCGTTAATTGACAATTAAACGGTCTAGATTTAATGTATCCCAACATGTTTGTTTTTTTAATAATAGTAACATGTTTACTCTTTTAATAATAGTATAGATAATCAGAGCTCCATGCTCCGGGAGGAGAAATTCTTCGCAGCCAACGTCGGCGAGAACGACGACATGAGGCTTGTTTTCCTCGCTGCAGCCCGCCTGCTATCCGGCCATGTTTTTTGTCGTCCGTGCTCAGATCCCACGGTACTCTAATATTCTACTCCATAAAAATTATGGCAGATGGATAGTACTTGACGTATTGATGATCATTCCAATTAGACTACGTACTACTCATCAACGGATTGAGCTAGAGTCCTAGATGGATACAACATGTGGTCTAGGTGATTTGTTCCGGTCCGATAATGGCTCTCCTATGTGCACGTACGTGAATTTGCATATTCGATGTGAGGATAAAACACGGTTGGACCGGCCAAAGTATGTTTGGTGTTTGACATTGGGACAATCTGGATCGTTGATTGACAAATAAACGATCTACATTTAATGTATCCCAACATGTTTGCTCTTTTAATAGCAGTATAGATTAGTAAGCTGGCACGTGTAGGCACGTCTCAATTAATGCAATATTCTGAAGGAAGTAGTATGATGAATTATGCTCGAATTTACAAAAATACGTCAACCCAAGCATCATCCGGAAAGATCACACATACATGTAATACGTAAAATTCATATGAAAATCATAGATCATATTTGAGTTTTCTAAGATATTCTTCCCATGTCTTTATTATAATAGAGTTCCATCCTATGAATAAATAATAGCTCACTGGATGACAATATATATTAGGCCTCTCATAAGAAACAAATTACAAACCTACTCATAATGGATCAATGTCCCGGTGTCCGTGCATCGAGACACGACAGGAACACCAACTCGAAACTGACAAGACATTGGACCACATCCTTCTGTAAACTTTGTAGAGACATTGGATTGATTACCTTCTGAGAAATTGCATTGAGGAATGCACATAACTTCACAATGGGTACTCGAACATTTTCCGGTAGAAGCCCCCTCAATGCAACCGGAAATAATTGTGTCATAATCACGTGGCAGTCATGAGACTTTAGGTTTTGGAACTTTTTCTCTGCCATGTTTATTCGACGAGAAGCCAGATGGGAACTTGATACTACTCAGGACTTCAAAAAAAGATTTCCTTCTCTTCTTTGATAAGAGCATAGCTGACAGGACCTTTATACTTCTCTGGATTCAGGTCGTCTCGTTCGTGCATACGTTGCTGGTCCTGCCGTGCATCCGGTGTATCTTTCGTCTTCCCATACACACCCAAGAAGTTTAGCAGGTTCACGCAATGATTTTTTATCACGTGCATCACGTCGATTGCAGAGTGAACCTATAGGATTTTCCAATAGGGTAGCTCCCAAAATATAGATTTCTTCTTCCACATGGGTACGTGTCCATCAGCGTCATTCGGACCAGATTGTCCGCCAAGACCCTTTACAAATATTACTTTTAAATCCTTGACCATATCATATATAACATCCCCAGTAGGGTGGGTAGGCTTCGTCCGGTGATCTGCCTCACCTTTGAAATGCTTGCCTTTCTTTCTTACAGGATGCTGTTTTGGAAGAAATCGACGGTGCCCCGGGTACACATTCTTGTTTGTCAAATATATACTTTCAGTCTCACCTAAACAGTGCGTGCATGCATTGTATCTCTTGTTTGACTGTCCTGAAATGTTACTAAGAGCAGACCAATCATTAATGGTTACAAACAACAACGCTCGTAGGTCAAATTCCTTTTGTTCGTGCTCATCCCACACAGGTACACCATATTCACGCCACAACTGTAAAAGTTTTTCAACCAATGACCTCAGGTACACATCAATGTCGTTGCCGGGTTGTTTCGGGCCTTGGATGAGCACTGACATCATAATGAACTTCCGCTTCATGCACAACCAAGGAGGAAGGTTATAGATACATAGAGTCACAGGCCAGGTGCTATGACTGGAGCTCTGCTCCCCGAAAGGATTAAAACCATCTGTACTTAGACCAAATCTTAAGTTCCTTGCGTCATCTGAAAATGTCGGGAACTCTCTGTCGATTTTTCTCCACTGCGACCCATCAGCAAGGTGTCTCAGCATCACGTCTTTCTTACGGTCTTTTTTGTACCATCGCAACTATTTGGCATCCTCGTTGTTTTGGAACAAACGTTTCAACCGTGGTATTATAGGAGTATACCACATCACCTTGGCTGGAACCCTCTTCCTGGGGCGCGGCTCGCCCTCAACATCTCCAGGGTCATCTCGCCTGATCTTATACCGCAATGCACCGCATACCGGGCATGCATTCAAATTCTCGTACTCCTCGCCACGGTAGAGGATGCAGTCATTGATGCATGCATGTATCTTTTGCACAGAGGGCAGACAACCTTCTTTGCTTCGTACTGATAGAGGCAAAGGTGTCCCGATCTTTCGATGAGAGATAACTATCGATTTGGGTGGCGTCGACGTTGACGATCCGACTACAAACGTGTGACGACGTTGCGCCTTGGCAATCGCTACACCAACTCCGGGAGGTTATTGACAGCACGGAAAGCACAGTCGACCCAACCCCTAGGGTCCAATATCCCGCAGGCAATCGAAGAACAAGCAAGAATTGAGATGCAATCTGAATATTGCGAATATAGATGAAGTACAGACACGTTGGGGTTCCGATAGCGGTCTTGATCTGGTCTATTGGACACAAACGAAGAACACGAAGTTGCAACAATGGCTAACTTTTTGACTAAACAAAACCCAAGTCTAACCCTAATAGACGCTAGCTATTTATTGGCTGGAGATAGGAAGACGTGCGCTGCCGCCTTGAGTCTTCGCACTAGCAAGGCTGGATACGCCCACGGTCCATGTCCTGGTCGATGTTTTGTGATGGTCGTGGCCTGCCCAAAGGCCAACTCCTTGGCGTGACTAGGTGCATGGCTTCAGCCAATGGCCCACCACATGGGCCCCATGTGCACATGCTTGGCCTGCCCCAAACGCAATACATCCATGATCCATCGATGGCAGATCCTGATGGTAATTTTCCTTTTGCTCTATTATGTACACATCGTATGGTAACACTCCTATAGGCGCCAGGACGTCTTCTGCCTCTCTCGCATCTTAACTCGTGGTTTATACAAGTCCCCCATAATTCTGCGCAAGATACAAAATTGTGTTGTATTTCCGTTCCAGATAATAAAATAATAATATGTATTTATACATGTCCATATCACGTACGTACTGGGGGGCAATACGTTATCCCTTGGAAGCATCTTCTTTAATATTTTCAACAACTTTTCAAATCCCTTGTCAGATGTACCATTCTCTGCCTTCCATTGCAGCAATTCCAGTGTGGTACCTAGCTTTTTCTGGCCATCTTCGCAATTTGGGTAGAACAATTTGTTTTTATCCTCTAACATTTTCTCCAACTTCAACCTCTCGTTTTCACTTCCGCAGTTTATCTTCGCATCAAGAATGGCCCGACAATGGTCATCATCGGGCTCATCAACAATGGGCTCTTCTTCATCTTCGTCTTCCCCCATTGTAGTACCACCGTGTTCAGTGAACATAGGATAGTTGTCATTATCCTCTTCTTCTTCATTGTCTTCAATTATAACCCCTCTTTCTCCGTGCTTGGTCCAACAATTATAGCCGGACATGAAACTGGACTGCTTCAGGTGGACGTGAAGGGTTTTTGAGGTAGAGTAATCCATCGTATTCTTACAGGCACTACATGGACAACAAATAAAACCATTCGACCGCTTATTTGCCTCAGCCACGTGGAGAAAATTATGCATGCCACTAATGAACTCGGGACTGCGTTGGTCACCGTACATCCATTGTCTGTTCATCTGCATTATATAAGTATATCAAAAACCATTACACTACATCATGAATAGATACGTGACCAAATTAATTAATACAAGTCCATCACATTAAAAGAAAAGTAGAGTAGTGACCAAATGTAATACATAGTTCTCATAAAACATACATTAATTGAAACTAACATACAACTATCTAAATAATTTAAATCCAACAACAAATGCGATCAAAATCGCAAGTAAGGTAATTATTGAACCAACAACATAATGATACCAAGCCTCTTGATTAATGGCATATTTTCTAATTAATGAGGACATCCCTAGTTCTTTACCATCTTCTCCTATTGTTGATGTTGCTGTAGAAGACAAAGCTAATGAAGTGAGGATTCGACCAATGACAAGAGCTAGAACCAAGTTACTTGAGCAACAGGCGAACTCACTCTTAGTTGAATATGATGTTTGTGTTGATGAGAATTTTATACTGCCTAAGTCTATGCATTTATGTATGATCAGGTTTATTAATAACACAAGCATTGGAGGAGGCGAGGAGCTACAGCAAGGAGAAGAACATTCACTGATTTCCAATATCAGCAAGTGCGCGAGGGAGGAGAGGGAGGCAGGTGCACAAGGGAACGTCAAGGAAATCAGCCACGCTTGAAGACCATCGAGGTGGCGCACTAGGACAGCCAATGATGCGGTGTTTATACGTCTAAGGTGCACCACACGAGTTAGGCCTGCGTGCCATGTTAGGCCGAACCCATCATGGGTCGGTTTGTATCAGTTGAGTCGAACCGAGTTCGAGTCCATGTCCGAATTAAGTCCTAGTTCGGCCAGCCCCTTTATATAGCCAAGGGCTGCGCCTCAAAGGAGTTAGACCACGTTTAAAGATAAACCCTAGATCGAATTGCTTGAAGCTTTCATCTATATTCGAGTTCCTCTGTGTTGCGCTCAGGAATTCAACCTCTCCACTGTGTTGCGCTCTGGAGATTATTGTTACCGAACTTTGAGTGTGATCTGTCGTTCCACTGGGAATTGGGAGATTGCAGAACCGCTCGTGGTCGGCGGCTACGTTGCGCAAGCGTGTGGTGTTGCGAATATCCATTAGGTTGAAGAGTTGTTGCATTGGCAACAGGGGAGCAGCCGGAGAGTTCGAGAGCCTCTCGCGAGTTATCTACATATCCATCATCCATCCATCATCGGCTCACTGAGAAGATCGGGCAACCCCTTATCACTAATCTTTTTAATATTCAAGCGCATTGCATCCATCTTGATCTCGTGATCATCGACGATGTTGGCAAGCTTGAAATCCAATTTTATCTTCTCTTCTAAGCATTGGAGACGAAGATCTTCACTTCTTTTCAATTTTGCTTTCAAATCATTGTTTTCTTTTTCAAAAAACTCGACAATAGGGTCGGTTGGAATTTTCGGTTCAACTACCTCCTAGATAAAAATATATCTATGTCAAGTTGGTCGGCGTAATTAATTGTCATAAACACGAAATGAAACAAATAGTTATAAAAGATAATATACCACATCCGAATCATAGACTGGACGAGGGCCGACGGGGACGGATATCAAAACCATGACACTTTACATATAACAAACAATCATACAAGCAAGAAAATTATACAAGTAACTATGTAAATCATACAAATAAGATTTTTTTTTAAATAAGAACAAGAGGCTCACCAAGGTGGTGCCGGCGATGGGGCGGCGCGGGCGATCGACGGCGGTGAGGAAGGGGACGGGACGGCACTAAAATCCACAAATCATAATTTAATTTGAGCTCAAATTGCATATAAAACAAATGAACTCCCTAACTTAGGCATTTTATCAAACACCTAGCTAGCACTAGAAAAACTAGTCAGCAACCCGTGCGTCCGCACGGGCTTATATTAAAAACTATTAGTTGAGGAAAATTTTAGGTTGTACGCTTGGAGGCGTGATTTCACATGATAATAAATTTTAGGAAATGACCGTATTATCACAAATTTACAATAGCTCACATATTTTTTTATTTCTCTTATCACATGGTACAGAACTCAAACTGAAGGGATAACTTGAAAAGTTTGTTAGAGAAAAAAGAGATGGCCAAATGCAAACAATTGTTTCCATATAGAGACTAATTTGTGTGAAACAAATAGTACTTCTGATAATATCATATAAGATAGATGGATTGATGGATTTGACAGGGCGTAATGCATTTTTTGTTGACCATGGTTTAACGTGCATGTGTGAGTTAACCAACGAAGCCATCAAGTTCTTTTGGATAAATTTCTTCATCACAGTTAATCCCTTTCACAACCAATTGGTGGTTTGCCCGTCCTCGGCTTAAAAAACATTCTTTTTAAAAGCATCAATATGCCCTCCGACATGTATTAAGCAAGGACCATGTGTACCCGCCGCACATTGGCACACTCATACTCGTGACCATTATATTGACATTGCTCTTGGTGTGATGTGGTTAACAGATCATAAAAAATAAATTGATGGATAATTACCGAGATTAATAAAAAATCAGGGTATTAGTTTCTAACACTTTTTTAATCTAATGGTTCACTGTAGTAGTTACATTCTATGGTGCAGGAGGCGTCAAATCTGATGCATAAGGCGCTGATAATTCGTTGGAGTTGATCCTAAGTGTTATAACTTGATCATATGGATGGTTCATTTATTTTAAATCAACGTGATAATTTCTAGGTGTGAAAGTTTGGGGATAATCATAAGATATGTCATATTAAAAGAATCTGCATTGTGAGATAGAAATGTTACGTACATCTAAAATGGAACAGTTAAAGCTATTGAAAAACTAACCTTCTCAAATGAAATATGCAGTCGAATTGGTAATTGTTGAGTTCCTCCTTGCCTCTCCATGCTTGCATATTGCGCACGTACACCGGTACAAATGCTAATTAGTTCAAATAAACATAGGTGCTATTTCGGAGTGAAAGAACATAATTATCTTAGGTACAATAGCATACAAACATTTCCTCTGATACATAGTACTCCCTCCATCCAAAATAAGTGTATTAGACTTGCCCAAAAGTGGATGTATCTAGACATGAAACTTTCTAGATATATCCATTCTTGGGCAAATCTAAGACACTTATTTTGGAACGGAGTAAGTAGCACATTATTATAATTGTCTTTCCAAAATTGCTGCAAAAGAATACATGAAAATCAACTGAATAACTATTTGATAATATTAGGAACATCACAACGTATTGTTTAGTTAATAATGTAAAAGCTATACTGTATGTGCTTTTGGCACATGCATCTGCCACCATAAATCATTGTAAGTACTACGTAAAGAATTAATTGCTCAGTGTAACAAATTAGCCTTGAAGATGGGATAAAACCAAGCCTGAACATGCAGACATGCATGCAACGATGTGCAAAAGAAATAACCGCATGATCAAGCCGGCCAGACTCCTAGCTTTGCCTGCAGTTTAATCAACCGAGATTTTCGATGGGTCGAGGCAGTTGAGTGACGCTGCTACCGCCCGCATGGATCTGATTAGAAAATAGGAGGAAATAAAGATCAGTGCATAATGGAGACTACAGTCATGCAATCGGATCCTAGTGTGTAGAGGAGGGAACAAATTATGCTGCCGCCCGCGGAGGTTCATCACGCACGGAAGCGACTTTTCCCTACCTTGATTGATCCTTTAATTCAACTCAACCTATATTGACCGGACGTGATGACGGGCTGCTAGAAATCAGCCCGCTATGCTATGAGAAGCTAGTAGAGAACGTCTGAACGTGGTGACGCCGTGAGAAATCTCGCCGCCATGAGATTTGGCGAGACGATGATTGGATTGGATGCAATATTTTTCTTCCGTTTTTACGGAAGGAGACCGGGAGACGCACCCATGCAGGCGGTGGAGGAAGTACCTACTTAATCAAAGGGCTAATTAATATGGAGAATACAGGATTCGAACTCATCACCAACAGATCGTGCTGGAGGGTCGTGCGTGACGTGTCCGGCAACAGCTTAAATCCGACGGCTTGAGACACAAATTAACTTTGGATCGTATGGATAAAAATTATTAATCTCTAGGATTAACGTGGAGCCTCGTACGGTGCCTCCAATTAGTAAATACTAGTCGTCAACCCGTGCATTTGCACGGGCTAGTATTTAGAATATCATATATACACACTATGTATTTTCTTTAAAATTAATTATTACTCAACTTTGAGACCTATAGTTTGATAAATTTGAATCTCTGTACCATTGGAAAGTCTCATGATTCTAACTTCTAAGTAAATTAAACTCCATTACATTGTTTAATAACTTATCCAAACTCTTCGACATAATAATACAATTAGACGGTAAATGTTAAATATTTGTTCGTAAATTCGATTTATACATGGATTCTTTTGTCTAATATAGCACCATATAATCAAGGGTAGCTCGTCATTTATGCAATTATGTTTTAAAAACTGAAAATATCTCGACTTATTTTTTCTCAACAATTAGCATATCATGAAAAATGTTGGGATCATGTACTAATCTTCATGAAATAAAAGAACATAGATATGTTGAACTGATTTCGCAAGAACAATGTACCTTGCATATCTTCTAGATATTTGTTAGCATAAGCTAGCATTCAAATATACATGGTATACTTGATTGCCGTGTGCCAAGAGTTTTTCATCCAGACTTTTAATATAATCTTTTTAATCTGGACACTGCCGAAAACAAAACATACCGTAGCTATATATATTCCAAGAAATTACATCAGTTTGCAATCAGGGTCTGCTGCAGGACAACCCATATGGATGATGTTTGTTTTCCATTGGCCGACCAACAGTAATCTTTTTAACAGCAAGAGGATCTTCCGACTGTTTTTGTGTACACATTTGATTTCAGGCGACAAACGTAGCAGGTAAAACCAAATTTTATAGAGTTATAATACTATGAGCGAGATCTCATATGATTGCTGGATTATTGTGGTACAGAAACAGATATATAGGCATGGAAACACATGGGTTAGTAGCATACAGACAAAGTCATAATTTAGACATTGGTAAAATTAATCTCTAAACCGAGAGAATGTATAAACACGGAACAACCTCTGTCAGAGAATATGCATTAGCATACGCTTACTCATGCATCCGCTGGATAACCGTTCTATACGTGATGCATGTAGCTACAGTTGGAAACATGCAATTCCGGGCACTATTTGTATGAACACCAATGCATTGATGCTGGCAACTCAACCAATCAATAATATTACGGCGACTGCGTGAAAAATACATATTAATGATGAGGAAAATGATTCTCATCCAGCTCAATCTCCTTGTCCGTCCGCGCCACATGAACCACCATTAATGAAATTCTTGGTGCTATAGTTATACGGGGAAAATTATGATATGCGTGCAGAAAGAGCACTACCGCCAATAGTTTGGGATTTTATTTAAATTTGAGTTACCCAAAACGGAAATATTTATGTAAATACCGCGCGTGAAGCCTTCCGCAGAGTAAAGGGAAACTCGGCGGAGAGGAAAGGGAGACATGACATGGTTAGATAAGAAAACACCTTTATTACATGGAAAAAAGAAGTAAGGCGGTAGAATTTGATAGTCGATCTCGGCCGTTATTACTTACACCCAAAAAATAGATGGCTAGATTAATTTTACTAATAAATCATATAAAATACTTGTATATGATGATATTTTTTTTCTTTTGCAGTCCACCGTTGTTCTGTTCACTGTCCTATTCAATATTTATAGATTTATAACTTCAATATTGTATTGTAGATAATTTTTAATACTAAAACGAAATTAAATACTTCAGGAGAAAATATGTGGACAAACACAGATGAATTTCAATAATTTATTTATGCATTCCTATACGTAATTACATGAAATATTTATCTCATATATATTTTTGGCTCCAGAAAGATTGGAAATATTTCACCTGCTTAAAATCCCGACATGGTGCTTCAGCAAACAAAAACAAAAAAACTCCTGGCATGCAAATAAAAACACGGTTCCAACTTTATGCATCTACACTTCATCTTGTATACAACTTCAAGCTATTAGCTATGGCTCCATATATTCTTCCGCGCAAATATGTATGATTCGTTGTGCATGCAACCTGCATGGTTATCGGTAATATCTTAATTAACAATTTATCTTGGAACTAATTATATCTACTCTGATAACTGATGAGTAGTATATACATATTGGAGGTAGAGTGGGGCAAGGAAAAATAACTACTAACACCCATGTTACAGCTCATACCAGATCCTGAGGAGGCAATAATAACTCGGAATAAGGATGAAGCATACCTGATGCATGCTTTGCATGTAGACATGGTACATCTTATTGGGGACACAAAATAATCAATTGAATGGCGAATCTCGTCGGGTAAATCCGTCCAGAATACATGAGACCTTCAGTTCATTGATATAAGTGCTTGAATGCAATTAAACCTGCTGCATACATAGACGATGAGTGGCAGCGGGTAATCGATCGAGAAATGCAGTAGAAGCCGCCGTTCGGTAAAACCGTCCCGCAGTTGTGACCAAGCTCCTGGCAGGCTGGCATAACGTGTCAATGATCAACCCAAGATTAATAGTTGCAGTTTGCGCGCTCGTAAATACCTCAACGAAATCTGATACTTCCGCCTACTGATTTCTAGCAGATGCATGAACGAATCAACCTGGGTGAATAAACTACTCATCCCTGGTTGTAGATTGAGAGGAGGCAGCTGTTTAGACGATGGTGGCCGCCATGTGCTTGACGTCTCTTGCAATCTTGCCCAGATCAAAACAATACATGGATAAAGGATATTCCGCTTTTTACCTGGGAGATTTGTGGACAATGGCTTCCGATCAAAGTGGCAGATGCCATTCAGCTATACGGTAGATGGAGCCAACCCGGCGTCGATGGTGCCAACTTCTGGCTGAACCAATCGGAGGTAAGATTAAACATCACGATTAGAGATTTGCTTGCCTTAACGCGGCGACTCGCCGGCGGCGTGGGAGCTTTGAATTAAACATCACGATTAGAGATTTGCTTGCCTTAACGCGGCTACTCGCCGGCGGCGTGGGAGCTTTGAAAGAATTAAGCGATGCAGCCAGACTTTATTGGGATGGATCGATCTGATAACCCTATGCACGTTTAAAGCATGCAATCTGGTTTTTTTTTTCGATGCAAGACTTCAAACGTGTGCGCCAAGGAGTTTTTGATCGCTCATTTAATCTCGACCGTAAAACAGAGATCCTAAGGTTATTTTTACGTGGTTTTCTAGGATTAACGTGAGGGCTTCTACGGTGCCTCCAATTAGTAAATATAAGATGTTTAGCCAATTTAATATGGATGCCATGATGCAAAGAAACACAAAAGTGGAAAAATTAGACACATTTTTAGGTTCAAGAACTTGGGGCTGTTACAATTCTACCCCCCTTACAGGAATCTCGTCCCGAGATTCTTAGAGTAGGAAAGAGGGAAAGTGTTACAACGGTACTACACGACCTTCTCGCTTCGGGTGGCTTCTCTCTTGAAGAGGTTGACCGAGGGCATCATGGATATCTTCATCGGCTTCACTTCGAGGTCATCGCTCAACTATACCATAGAAGAGGGGAACGACTCTGAAAGGAACGGTCTTCCAGAAGTTGTGACGATCGATCTCCTGGAACGAGACGTAGATCAGCTCTTGATTTGACGATTTGGAGACACCTGGAGGTAACCGAAGGATGATAAGGGATTTCCAGATGGTAGACCATTGTTTCACAACAGATTAAGAATATGAACTTTGCGCAAGGCCTTAAGTCTCTGAGGAAAAATGTTGGAACAAGGTTCCGACAGATAAAGTGATAACTTCTACCAGACAACTTGAGTAGGACCTTCCTCGCGAAGGAACATGTCGGACCACAGGGGAAAGATCGGGAAGATGAACCGAGAGAACTTTAGGAACTCCGTGAACGTTGGTATTGGGAACACTTTTCGATTTTCCAGACATCGGGACAAACTTCTTGAGGATCACCAACTATCGTTTCTGATTGAGATTTAGATCTGGGCAGGTGTAGAGATACTTCAGACTCAACAGGTATGAATAGGGAATCTTTGCAAAGCATACCAACGGATTACAATTGCTAGGACCCCAAGAGTTGGACTACCAGGTCTAACTCCAAAGGAGGAACGAGATTGCGGAACCCGCGGATTAGCAACTTGTCAGGGGACAGCTGCCCTAATTGGATATCTCGTAGCGAGACACGATTGAGTTCTTGATGGGGAACACCAAAGAAGACAAAGGAGTTCTCAGACTTACTCTCTTTCTGGAACAATTCAATCAGTGGCTTGGATGCATAGATGAAATTCTCAAGGAAAGGAGGTAACAACATACCATTCCGAGAATATTCTACACGTGCATGATCGAGTGGAGATGATTTTGAGGGAACCAGACATTTCACTCGGATCCACGGCGACATCTTTCAGCAATTGCACGTGAACCCGAGAAGTCACTTCTAACATCCAGAACACATACCTTGTGACAGTACAAAGTTGGTTCTAACACACGTTTCCAATGCTAACGCCCACTATCCAATATAAGTCTCCTCGAACAGGGAGAAATAAGAATGTAGTTGATGGGCTCAACAACAAACTTATCCAGATACCCCACGACGGTAGACTCATATGTCACATGAACGGGGCATAAGTATTGGTCAGACTAACACATTCAGGTAGGTTGGTCTGAGTTTGATTTGACGATAGCCCAATTCAAATCAAAAGATTTGGAGGTTAGCATATCCAAAGAGGAGATACTTCCTTGCTTCAACACGAACAGACTAGACATCCCATTGAGAATGAACTATATCAGATAGAGCTTTTATCTTTTAACTCTCCAAGTTGTTTAAGCTCAATCAAATAATTCAGGACATCCAGCACGATTTTCTTGGAGACAGGAGTTGTTCAGAGAACCAGCTTACTCATAAGCTCAACATCACGGTCAGGTGACAACCTGGCGATACTTCTGGAAAGACCTCCAGAATACCACGATTCACATATAGGATATCACGACATACCGGTGGATCTTGAGTTCGAGAGAGGATCATGCCTTTCAAGGCACAACGAGGTGGTCTTAGGAGCTTCGGCACGAACCTAGCTCTTTGACCGAGGAAGGGCACCAGAGAAAGCGAACTGGGTATCACAGTCGAATTCAACTTATTGATCGGCTAACCAATCATGCTAAGAGGACAACGGATCTCCCTGGATTTCAGAGCAGTAAGAACTGCTAAGAATATCCGATGGCTGCAACATTGCTCACGTACTATCATCCTCGAGTAACAAGTCACTCGGAAAACGGAGAATAATGAGGTGTAGGAGCATCACTTCATCAAGAAAACCATGATACTTAGCACGACCCCTTGATATAAAAGAGTGTGACACTGTAAGGTGGAGCAGCACAACAGCTAGACACGACCCTTATTCCGCAGATTACAATACTTTGACCTGGTCCGAGAAGTGGACAAGGTACTGGAGTTTGTTTCTCTTAACAAGACGAAGTGGAAAGTCTTGACGGATCAAGAGAGGGACTTGCATCGGAACATACCAACGCACGATAAACTTTACTGTCAGAAGACAGACATGGCCGGAGAGCAGATCGGAGTAAGAAACATGCGCAGGAGAATCCTAAGATGTTGAAGATACACCGGTTATTACTCAATTGTGATAACCATGCCCAAAAAGGAGAGATGCAGCAGAGTCATGAACATAGATGGGGATTTGCTAAAAGGATTCTGGTCATAACCCAGATGATTCCAAGACAGAATCTTCAGCTATGGCAAAGTTAAAGTTACATAGCCATCCGAGGTGGGGTAAATTTAGGTTCAACCATTTACCACACCGACCACATAAAGGACTTGGGTTAAAGGTCAGCTTCATGCGCTACTAGCGAGAGATGCAAATGGTTAAGAAACCACGTGACTCAGCACAAGCTAGTTGGCACACTCCGGGACCTTCTGTTCAAGTCCTTGGGTTAAAACCCAAAAGAACGGATTAAGAGATTAAACTGGATAGGAATACAAGGGTTCTTAACCAACTGAGTTGATGGGAATTTTCGTCGTACTCCAGATGGTTTCTCGGCACATGAAGCTTCGGATTGTAGCGCGGCGGAAGCAACTGGACACATAACACTAAAGGTCGAACCCCACCCACGTTTCTAATCATTTTGAAGTAACAGACGAGGAGTAAAACCTTTTAAACTCAAATCGAGGTAAGATTGCTCCGAGATTAGAGGGTAACCAGATAAGGAGTAAAAAGAATCCTAAGATGGTTTTCACAACTCATTTTTAGGTTAAAATATTTTCACAAACACTAGACTCAACGTCGACCAGTAGAAGGGTTTCCTACAGGCAATCCTGCTCTGATACCAACTTGTGGCGCCCCGACCCGACTGCTATACTGTGATACTGTGTCTCCGGTTATCCGATACCACCAGACACACTATCAAAGCATAATAGAGAGATCAAGACTTGTGGAACAACTGGCACATCACAGACTCTACGACACAAATCAATATAGTTCAACTCTTATAATAGAGAAAGATAGCAAATGACAACCAGAGGTCACAGACCCAACATTACGACAAGCGGAAGCAAATTAGGTTGTTCTAAACAACAAGAACCAAATATGGCCTAAGAGGCCTACAGATAAACATCCAGCGCCAGCTGTTCTGGGATGTCCCAAGCTGCCACCTGGGAACCCAGACAATGAGTTGTCCCAAATCATTGGCATTATTTGGCACAATCCCATATTTATCTTAATAGCTTTTATAGCTAATTCCAATTAGACCAGTAGCTAATTATTCATCAAACATGCATGGTCATGATGTTTTAGGGTAGGTATTTATTTGCTGAGCATTTTGATATATTGGTTGCAATTTTCTGAGCAAATACGAATATTTAGTGAATATATTAAAATTGCATTTGAATCTGCCATTTTAGGGAAATGCAATTACCAATGATATTAAAAGTTCAGTATTGTGTAGAACTGCGTGAAAACAGTTAGTAAATGTTCCTCTGAACATTTTGAGGCATTAACCATAATTTTTGAAGTTTTAGGGAATTAATTATGAATTTCCAAAGTTGGATTTCATTTCTGCCATTTTTAGTATTCCATTTAATTAGAGCAGAAAATTACTTCAATTCTGTCCAAATAAAATATGGATGTGTAGAGTTTGTTAAGACAAACTTTTTGACACCTCATTTGCTCCATTTGGATTAACAGAGCAAAAGATATGAATTTTTAAAGTTTCACTTTTATTAAGCAATTTCTGTAATTATTTCATTAGAGCATTAAAGCAATATGTTGTCATGTGTCAAAATGACATGAACATGTAGAGCACACTCTGCTGAACATTTGGAAATTTGAATCACTCAAATTGGAGCATTTTCCAATTAGTTATGGGTTTTACAAATAAAGATTTGAATCTGGAATACTGATTTTTCAACTTTTAATTTTCAGGAAATATCGACGGAACGCTTTTCACAGGCCTGGCCGTCTACCCGCGAAGCTAAGCCTCACTGACGTGTGGGCCAGCTGCCACGGCGGCAGCCACACAAGCGCCACCTCGGCCAGGAGGACCCACTCGCTGGTTTGACCGGGTCGTCCGCGCGCGCTGGCGCATGATGACGTCAGCCCTCTTGGCGGAGCAGCTCGGCGTCGACGGCGCCGCCGATTTAGGGCTCGCCGGAACGCGCGAATGCGTGCATTCGAATCTACGCGACGTGTACTACCTACTAGTGGCGGCGCATTGATCTAACGGCGACCGGAGCAACGCTGGCGTGCAGTTATGCGGCAGACGGCGACTGTCTACGGCGCGAGGGCGGAATAAGGCACGAGGGAGGGGGGAAAAGGCACGGGAAGGAACACCAGCTCACCCTCGACGCGATGGTGAGGTGTGTGCGGCCGGAGGAGGTCGAGGACGGCGGCGACGAGCTCGGCAGTGCGGCGGCCGGAGGCGATGAAGACCTGGATGGCGGCGGCGACTCCTTGCCCCTCGGCTTGATTCCTCTGGCAGAGAGGTAGAGGACGACGAGGCCGTCCTTTGGCCCCAATCAATTCCGCGAGAGGGTGGCTAGAACGACGGGAAGCGGCGGTCTACGGCGAGATAGGATTAGGGTTAGGGTTTGTAAACCGGGGAAGAACAGAGGGGAGAGGGAGCAGAGCGTCGTGAGGGCTTCTTATCTTCTTCGACGCGGAAGGGCATCGTGGGGGGCCTCCCTCTCGCCGGCAAGGGCGCGGTAGGGGCCCGGCGTCGCGTTGTCGACCCTGGCGCGCCCGGCGGGTGCGGAGGTGAGAGATGATGGAAGTTTGCGAAAAACCCCCTGCGAACCTTTCCTTTTTTACATCGAAGTCCTTTTCTATTCTGTAATATTAAAACAGAGGTAGTTTTCGATTTATTAAGGGTACTTAAACATTTTAGAAAAATCTGAAATTATTTGGGTAGCCTCTCCATATCAAGTAGGAGCTACACAAAAATTGGGGCTTCAAAATAAAATACTTTGAACAACTTTTGCTCATAGGATTTGAATATGGCATTTTCCTTAAATGTCAGTTTATAATTCTTTAGAAATTTGAAAGCAAGTTCAAAATATTATTTCTGAACTCTTGGAACTTCCTTGACAAATATAGGAGGTCAAGGTATTTTTGTTTTGAAAGTTTGAACACTTTCATTGGTTGCAAATTTAGTTAAGACAAGTTTGGTATTTGCTTTTTAAGTGGTGCCAAACCAATTAGTGTAATGTTTAGCCAATTTAATATGGATGCCATGATGCAAAGAAACACAAAAGTGGAAAAATTAGACACATTTTTAGGTTCAAGAACTTGGGGCTGTTACAAGAAGGGTCGCCAGCAAGCTGCTGGGTTTCCTGGTCAACTTCAAGCTCAACCCCGACAAGTGCGTGTTCGGGGTCCCCTCCGGCAAGCTGCTGGGTTTCCTGGTCTCTCACCGAGGGATCGAGGCGAATCCGGACAAAATCAAGGCAATCAAGCGCATGGAGGCGACCCGGCGGGTCAAGGACGTACAGCGCCTCAACGGGTGCATCACTGCACTCGGGCGCTTTATCTCAAGGCTTGGGGAGCGGGCCTTACCGTTCTTCAGGCTGCTCAAGAAATCGGGCCCCGTGGAGTGGACCTCCGATGCCGAGGAAGCCCTGCAGTCCCTTAAGCGCTACCTCGCCTCGCCACCAATCCTCGTGGCACCTGTGGGGACCCCGGACTAGCTGTCCGAAATACCCGATTATGCTTAACACAACGATCCTGTGATCAGTCTGTCATTGCACATAATCCGAATTGGATACCAAAGTTTACATCCATTACACTACCGAATAAAAGTCTTACATAAATGGTCATTTAGACCAAGTCTTACATAGGTGCCTTCATGGGCCAAACCAAAATATCAGCGGAAGCTACGGCGTAGTAGACATCATATTCTAACGATGACAACCCGACAGGCAGCTGACTTGTGGAGATCCTTAGTTGGCGTAGAAGTCGCCATACTCCTGCTCGGCGTAGTGCTCCTCCTCGTAGTCTGGCTAGGTCAATAGCCAGGGACGAAACCAATATGAGTACATTTGAATGTACTCACAAACTACCCCAACATGAGTATGCACTAGTTTTGACTTTAAAGGAGAACTTTATTTATTTTAAACATCTCTATATCTTTATTGAAAAAGGTAAGAAGAGTTTTATAACTATCTTTAAAGAAGTCACCATTTTTATCTGTTTCTCCAAAACTCCCCTTTTTCCGACCATAGCCCGTCATGGTCCACTTCCTCCATCTACCTCATACCGATCCGTTGGTATAGGTATAAGGAACATTCTCCACTTCATTTTCTTTTTAAAACTCAAAGTCTTTAAAAACTTGCACAAGTCTTAGGATAGTCTCCCAATTGTCCATATCCGAGGACTCGGCTATTCGAATAGTTTTTAACACTCTGCAGAGGTAGCACGCTTTTAGCCCACATCCATCCGGCAACTCATCGTGTCTGCCACGTCTCGCCATACCAGGTGTATGCGAAGTAAGCCGCCGGCCATAGCCTCTTATTTGCTCATGCTAGTACAGGATCCTTCCCATATGACACTTTCCATCACACCCAGTCCAGTTTCCCGTCAGAAACCCTAAGTGTGAGGACTCATAGTTTTGTCCGGCGGTTTATGGTGGAACCTTCTATCCTCCCCACCAACTTGTGTGAGGACCCGGGTCAGGGGGTAGGTCCTCGGACCATCCCCTCATGCATAACGGAGTCATCTCCGTCGATGAGGTATCCCATACTAATAAGAGCAAACTACATGACTAAGCCTTTTCCCATATATGGTAAATGTGGTCGCACAGGGTAAGATTGGTCGTCATAGTACTAGGACACTGTGCATTTTTCATAAACATCACCATTTTTCCACTTCTCCATTCCAACACCGACATCTCGGCATTTCATAAACTCACAAGTAATTGCAAAGGAGTTTTGAATAAACCATATTTGTTTTTCCCATCCTATAATTTGGTATAACTATCTTATATTTCTATAGGTGGCAAAATAATTTCCATATACTTTTGAAATGGGTTTTTATAAATCTTGCTTTGAGAGTAAAACATGTTATGAAAGTAGATGCATATGTTTGTAGTGCAAGCTCAGAGAATAGCTTGCCTTGCTTGGCAAAGTGATCTTGCTCTTGTTCTTCAATTTCAGCAAACTCTCCTTCCTCGATATATCCGACAACGTTCTCGTCTAATTAATAAACAAACAATGCAAACAATCACTAATCTATACAAGCAATCATCTCAACATAACAATCATGAACATCACAAATAGCTACTGCACACATCAAACCATACAATTTGGTTTTCAAATAATTGAATTAAACATTATTTAATTACTTCTAAATTATGGCAGAAACTTGTTGAACATGTTTAATTCACAACTTGAGTTCTGTTGGTCACAAAAATACAAACTAAAATTCTATGGAAAGCTACTGATGTGTAGAAGACAACACAATTTGATTTGGTTCAATTGGAGTTACTAAACTCCCTACACATTTGTTTGAATCCAGAAGCTTAATAACCAAGTTTTGGCTACCATTTAAATTCTATTGCTTCAAAAATTAAATCCTTTTAGGGGTGACTAAACATGACTAAATGTGACCTAAAAAATTGGTCCTAATTCATTTGGGTTAACCATTTAACATATTTAAATGTTTGAGTGCAGAAGGGTGTTTAAACTTCAACTTTAAACTAAACAAATCCTACTGCACAAATAATTCTACCAAAATTAGGGAAGCTAATACAAGGCAGTACTAAGCTAAAAAATTGGTTTGGAATTATTTGGACTAACAGAGTATCAGAAACAAACAAGTTTAGAATTTAAACCTTCTGTAGTATTTTTAATAACACTTTTTATTTATTTAATTAAATGGAATGAATCCAATTGGGTTGGTTAAACATTTTAATAAGCTTTCCAGAACAATTGAGTTTGATTTATTTGGATTCCTAAATCTCGAGATATTGAATTTCAAAGTTGGATCCAGTACTGATTTCACATTTCAATTTAAACAGAGAAATCCAGTTATGGATAATGTTCAGATTTCTGACTAGTGGGACCTACACGTCAGCGACACAGTGCGCGCGTGGAAATTAATAAAACGCTGACGGGTGGGGCCAGCGCGTCAGTCTAACATCTAAACGAAGGGGTACGCTGCCGTTGGATCAAGATCCAACGGCCCACGTTGGAGTCCATCGGCGACGACCATTTCTGGGCGGCGCCGTGGCTCCGGCGACGGCGAGGTGGATGGTTGGCTCACCTAGAGGGCTCGGGAGGTCGCGGAGATGATGCAGATCGACGGCGGAGGCTCGAGGAAGGTGCTGGTGCGAGCTGTGCTTGCTGGGACGGAGTGTAGCGGCGACGGCGTGGTCTCCAACTTCCACGGCCACGGCAACGAACTCCGGCGAGCTCCTGCGGGCGCGTCTGTGCATGAAACAGAGGGGAAAAGGGCTCGGGTGAGTGCGGTGTTCATAAGGAAGAGAGTAGGGGCCAGGGATGAGAGAATGGGAGGGTGTGGCGTCGCGGCCATGTCCGACCTCGACGGCGGCAGTGGCGGCAGCGAGCACGCCCTCCTGGCGGTGCCCTGGTGAAATTGGAGCGAGGGAGAGGTCGAGGGAGTGGCGTGGAGTTTCCAGAGAGGCTTGGGGTGGTTTAAATAGCGCGGGGGCGGCGTATCGTGGACGGAGTGCACGGACGGCGTCCACGGCGCACGGCGGAGATATTTCTCCTCCATCCGACGCGGCGGTGCGAGGGACGTGGAGACAGGCGTTCACCGGGGTCCGGACACGTTCTAGAAGCTCTGGCTCGAGCGGTGCGTGTCGAGGTGCAGTGAGCTGCGCTAATTTGGGTCGGCGACGGCGAGCTCGCCACGGCGACGCTGGGGTGGATTCGAGGCGAGGGAGGGCGTAAGTGCTCTCCTCTGCGGCGCCGCGGCTGCAGAGGCACGGGAGCGAGGGAGAGCGCGGCAAAGGGGGGCCTGGGGAGCGCGGAAACGACGGGGCACGGTCGCGGCGACACGGCGACGGTGACGGGGAGCTAGGGGTAGGAGACGACGACGTTTTCGCCGAACGCCCCCTGGACTTTCTTTTCCATTTACAACTAGGTCCTTCTGCTTCTTTTTCTTCTTTTCAATTCCAGCAGCATTTCTAGGATTTAATTAGGGCACTAAACCTATTTATAAAAATTCAAGAAAATTTGTGAAGCCTTCCCATAGCATGCAGAAGCTTCACAAAAATTGGCTTTACAAAATAAAATGTTTTGAATCATTTTCTTTCATAGGGTTTTAATTATGGCATTTTGTTTTATTTCAATTGTTTTTACTTTTGAATTTTAAAATAGGTGTAAAATATTATTTGGAAGAGATAAGTGATAAGGATGTAAATGAGAGGTTTCAATAACATTCCTCTGAATTTTGTTTGGAACATTATTGAGTTTCTTATTTGTCACTTTTATTTTTCTTGTTTCACTTTTGCTTTTGCATTTTCTTTCTATTAATTCAAGCAAACAAGCAACACAAGCAACAAGAATTAATTACCACAAGCAACAATTGACAAACAACACATAAAATCAACAAAAGTTTTTGTTGGCTCTCATTTTTGGAATAATAATACTGATTAATATTTTTGGGATGTTACAATCCTTCCCCCCTTAGAATAAATCTCGTCCCGAGATTTGCTAGGCCTGGGTACTAAAGAGGTCTGGAAATTCGCTTCGAAGATAATCTTCGCGTTCCCAAGTTGCTTCTTCTTCAGAGTGGTTAGTCCACTGGACTTTGTAAAACTTGATCGCACGTCTTCGGGTAACACGAACATCTTCTTCGAGAATTTTGAGGGTCTCTCACGATAGGTCAGGTCTTGGTTCAGGTCGATGGAGAGGTGGTCGATGTTTTTGAAAACATCAGGCTGGTCAGGAACTTCAAGACACTTCCGGAGCAAGGAAATGTGGAAGACATCATGATAATCTCCTAACTCCTGGGGCAATTCCAGCTGATAGGATACTTCTCCTCGACGAGCAATGACCTTGAAGGGTCCAATATACCTTGGCGCTAATTTTCCTTTGACATGGAAACGCTGCATTCCTTTGAGGGGTGTCACTCGGAGATAAACATAATCTCCGACGTTGAAGGTGAGGTCACGGCGCTTGGTGTCAGCGTAACTCTTCTGACGGGATTGGGCAGTTTTGAGGCGTTCACGAATAAGCTGAACTTGCTCTTCAGCTTCACGGAGGGTATCTGGTCCGAACAATTTGCTCTCTCCGGTATCGGACCAATTCAGGGTGTACGACACTTCTTGCCGTAAAGGGCTTCAAAAGGGGCCATTTGCAGACTGGACTGATAACTGTTGTTGTACGAGAACTCTGCAAACGGAAGACAATCTTCCCACTTGGAACCATAGGATAGAACACATGCGCGAAGCATGTCCTCCAATATCTGGTTCACTCGCTCAGTTTGGCCATCGGTCTGGGGATGATAAGCTGTGCTAAATGCTAACTTGGTTCCGAGGGCTTCATGAAGGGATTTCCAGAATCTTGAGGTGAATTGCGTGCCTCTATCAGATACAATCTTCTTAGGCACACCATGCAGGCTCACTATTCTGGAAATATACAGGTCTGCTAACTGAGCTCCGGTATGAGTGGTCTTGACAGGAACAAAGTGGGCAACCTTGGTCAGTCGATCAACGATGACCCAGATTGAATCATGGCCTCGGTTAGATCTTGGAAGTCCGGTAATAAAATCCATTCCAATCTCATCCCACTTCCACTCGGGAATTTTCAAAGGTTGAAGCAATCCAGCGGGTCGCTGATGTTCAGCCTTAACTCGCTGGCAGATGTCACACTTGGCTACGAAGAACCAATCTCTCGCTTCATTCCATGCCACCAAAATCTTTCTCGAAGGTCTTGGTACATTTTGGTTCCGCCGGGGTGGATTGAATAAGGGGTCTCATGGGCCTCCTTCAGGATTAACTCCTTAAGTTCCGTGACATTGGGCACACAGATACGGTCATTGAATTTCAGCACTCCTTCAGCATCTTCGGTAAAACCGGGTGCTTTGCCGAGGGAAATCTTCTTCCTAATTCCTTCAATGCTTTCATGACCTTTTTGGGCTTCTTTGATTTGATCCATCAGGGTTGGGGTTAACTCTAAATTGGCGAGATAACCATGGCTAACAAGCTCTAGTCCAAAATCTTGGAACTCTTTGAACAAGGCTGGCTGTTCGGCTTGGATCAGGGCATTCAGGGTGCAAGGTTTGCGACTAAGGGCATCGGCAACTACATTAGCCTTTCCAGGGTGATAATGGATTCCAATATCATAATCCTTGATTAATTCCATCCATCTCCTCTGTCGCAGGTTCAGATCTTTCTGGGTGAAAATATACTTCAAGCTTTTGTGATCTGTATAGACCTCGCAGCGATGTCCCGCAAGATAGGGACGCCACGTTTTGAGAGCAAGAACAACAGCAGCTAACTCCAGGTCATGGGTTGGGTAATTCTCTTCATGCGGTCGCAACTGCCGGGACAGATACGACACAACTTTGCCTTCTTGCATCAGAACGCAACCAAGTCCGAGGCGTGATGCATCGCAATACACGTCGAAACTCTGGGTGACGTCTGGCATGATCAGGATTGGGGCTGAGGTTAGTCTCTTCTTCAGTTCTTGGAAACTATCCTCACACTTCTGAGTCCATTCAAATTTCTTGTCCTTCTTCAACAGTTGGGTCATAGGTTTGGCTATACTGGAAAATCCTTCAACGAACTTGCGGTAATAACCGGCAAGTCCGAGAAAGCTTCGGATTTCAAAACATTGGTTGGGGATAACCAGTCAAAATGGCTTGATCTTCTCGGGTCACAGAAATTCCTCCGGCAGATACAACATGTCCGAGAAATGCCACTTCACTGAGCCAAAACTCACACTTGCTAAGCTTGGCATACAGCTGGTGCTCTCGGAGAGTCTCCAAAACTAGACGCAGGTGTTCAGCATGCTCTTCTTCGGTCTTGGAATAAATAAGGATGTCATCAAGGAAAACTACCACGAACTTGTCGAGGTACTCCATGAAAATCTTGTTCATGAGATTCATGAAATAGGCTGGGGCATTGGTCAGACCAAAAGACATCACGGTGTATTCAAACAAACCGTAACGAGTGGTGAAGGCGGTCTTGGGAATGTCTGTCTCTCGGATCTTCAACTGATGGTATCCTGTCCGAAGATCGATCTTGGAAAAGACTCGGGCTCCGTTCATTTGATCGAACAGATCCTCGATCTTGGGAAGAGGATACTTATTTTTAATGGTCACGTCATTCAGCTTGCGATAATCCACACACAGGCGTGTGGTACCGTCTCTCTTGTCCACAAAAATAATGGGTGATCCCCAAGGTGAAGCGCTTGGGCGAACAAGTCCTTTGCTGAGCATATCTGCCAATTGCTTCTTCAACTCAACCAGCTCTTCCGGATTCATCCGATAAGGTCTTTGGGATATAGGGGCGGTTCCTGGGATAAGCTCAATTATGAACTCAATTTCCCGGTCTGGCGGCATACCAGGCAATTCTTCTGGGAAAACATCCTTGAACAGGTGAACAACACGGATCTCATCTAGGGCAGGTCGAGCTATGCTCTCATGGCAGCCTGGGTGAGATTGACTAGTTTCAGACACATACTCCACTTCTACTTCTTTGTCGGTGGTGATGGATACAGCTCTTCTAGCACAGTCAATTCGACCATGGTACTTGGCTAACCAATTCATACCGAGTATAACATCGATGCCTTGGGTTCCCAGAACAATTAAGTTAATGTGAGGACCCCAGATTAACTATCCGAGATACTCGTTATGTTTCCTGCAACAACCCCATGATCAGTCTGTTGTTGCACATAACTCGAATTGGCATCACAGAACACCCATAAATACCGAATAAATATACTTACTTGATTGAAATCATAACTTCAACAGGTACTTGCAGCGGAAATCACCAAATCAACGTGGAGCCCAAGTCACTTGCCAACCCTACAGGCAGCTGACTGGGAAGCGCCCTAGTTCGCATTGACGTCATTAACCACTTCCTCTTCGAACTGCTCCTCTTCAGAATCTGGCTAAGACAAGAGCCAGGGACGAAACCAATATGAGTACATTTGAATGTACTCGCAAACTACCCCCGGAATGAGCATGCACTACTCTTTTTATTGTTTAAGTAAAACTTCTTTTGCTTTGAAAACTCTATATCCTTTTGGAAAAGAGAAGGATAGACTTTTGTTTAATAAAACTTTGTTTTGAAATCTCTATATCTTTACAAAAAAAGAAAAGAACGATTTTAGAACTTTTCCCCTAAATCGGTCTTTGTAAGAAGTTTCTTTAAAACTTTTTCCCGAAAATACATCTTTGTTGAAAAAGGTAAGAAGTCTCTTTATAAACATTTTCCCGAAAAATCACCATTTGGTTTATTTCTCCAAAACTCCTCCTTTTTCGACCATAGCCCTTCATGGTCAAATCATTTTCCAACAACCTTATACCAGCCCTTCGTAGTTGACTAAAACATTTTCCACTTTCAAATCACCAAAACTCTTCACTTCTCGACCATAGCCCGTCATGGTCAAATCATTCTCCAGCAACCTCATACCAGCCCGTCGGTAGAGTTGCAGATACAACAGATCTCCATTTTATTTTCAAATCTCAAAACTTTGCAAAACTTGCACATGGTCAAAGTAGTTCTTTCCAACTGTCCATATCCGAGGACTCGGCTATTCGAATAGTTTTAACCCTCTGCAGAGGTAGCCCGCTTTTCCCACACCCATCCGGTAACTCATCGTGTCAGCCACGTCCCGCCATACAAGGTGTATGCGAAGTTGAGCCACCGACCATAGCCTATCCTTTGCTCATGCTAGTATAGGACCCTACCGCTACGATACTTTCCAACACACTTAACCCAGCCCGTCGGAATCTAAGTGTGAGGACTCGTAGTTCTGCCCGGCGATTTATGGTGGAACCTTCAATCCTCTTTCTCCAATACACTCATACCAACCCTGTTGGCAGACTTCTCTTAAGAGGACCCGGGTCAGGGGGTAGGTCCTCAGACCATCCCCTCATGGAACGGGTCATCCCCGTTGTTGAGGCATCCAGTACTAATATGAGCGAACTATATGACTACGCCCTTTCCCATATGTGGTAAATGTGGTCGCACAGATTATCGGCTGGTCGTCATAGTACAAAGACACAATGTGCATTTTTCATAAACATCTCCATTTCTCCACTTCAACACCGATATCTCGGTATTCCACAACCACACAAGTATTCCCAAAGGAGTTTTGAGTAAACAATATTTTTCCCATCCTATAGTTTGAAAAAGAAATTCCAGCTAATATCTCCATATAGGGTGTCAAAATAGTATACTTGTATTTTGAAAACAAAAGGGTTTTCAAATTCATAACTTTAGTGGCAAACACCACATAAATCACTTATGCTCTTTATAAGTAAGGCATGTGAACCAAAATAGATGTATATAGATGCAAGCTCAGAGAGTAGCTTGCCTGATTTCAGTATGACGTTCCTGGACTTCTCCTCATTGATCAAAGAAATAAACTCTCATCCTTCTCCAATAAATCCTTTCCAAATACCACCCCGGTAGCGTTTATCTCTAGCGTCGCAACATGAAAATAAAACAACACTCAATAAGCAAACCAAACCACAAGTGGTATACAAACAAGTAATCAACCACAACATAGCACTAATTTAATCAAGCAACAAACTAAGATCTACATTTACAAGGGCATTATTCTCTCAGGAGTATAACACCAAACACATGCTAAAAACATCGAGCACCCAGACATCTTCTACTAAAGGTACTTAACAACCATTTTCTCTAAACAGGAAATACTTCAGACAAAAGTTAAGTCACCAAATAATTTTGGTAATTTAACTTAAAGACAACCAAGTTTAACAAGCAAGGCCACATACTAATCACACAAAATAATCTATCTTCAAAACAAACAAGCATAGTAATTCTAATTACTAGGAGAAGACTATATAGGGAATAAAACTCTAACAAATACCTGACTAACAAGTAGTTCCCCTAACATGCTAGTAAAACCAGGAAACAAGCTGGTGTGTTTTCAAGAATGAATAGAACTTTGGTTTTAGACTTCATTTGCAAGCAAGGCCAACAGATCTAGAAAGGTAGCATCTCAACCTATCCAGAGAATTTGAGTTGGCAATTTTTGGATCTATAAAACTCTAGATATTAAATATTTGGTGAAAAACATACTTTTTATGAGATTAAAGCTAGGAGGCACACAAAATTATATTTTTCCAAACAGCCAGTGTGGCATGTTTAAGAAAACACACAGGAACACTATAAAATTTACATCATAATATTTGCACACATAGATCTACCACAACAGATTTAAATCTATACTGCAAAATGAAACAGGAAACAAAATAGATAATACATCTACTAAATAAAAACATCACTGGGCTGGATCTGGCCCAGATCCAACTGAGCAGCGCTGAGAGCGGCCCAGCCTGCGGCCCATGAGCGCGGCGAAGCGTTACGGGGCCGTCTTCTTCCCGAACGAGCACGGCAGAGCGAGGAGACGGCGAGCTGGAGCTTCGGGCGTGAACGGCGACGGCGACTCCGGGGTTCCTAAGAGAAACGGCGATGTCCATTAGCTAGAGCAGAATAAGGGGACCACGGGGGTGCAGAAATGGCGGAGAGAGATGGTCGGAGCTGCTCGCGAGCTTCATCGAAAGGTGGCGGCCGGAGAGGAAGAGGACGACGATGCTCTGCTCGATTCGTTGCTTCCCACGACGATTCCTTGGACGAGGAGGGAGAGGACGACGAGGCGGTCCTCCTGGTGCTTTCGATCTGCTCCAGGCGGTCTCTATCGACGGCGGCGCTCGACGGCGAGCTCGGCTAGGGTTCGGTGCCGTGGAGGAAAAATAAGAGAGAGAGGGAGCAGGGGAGGTGTGAGGGGCGAGAGAGAGCAGAGGAGAGCCGGGGGGGGCCTCCTTATCCTCCTTCGATGGGCAGAGGAGCGAGGGGGGGGGGGGGCCTGGCGGCGAGCGGCGCACGGGCGGACGACACGGCGTCGTCGGCCACGGGCTGCTACAGAGAAGATGACGCTTTTGCCGATAACCCCCTGGATTTCCGTTTCTAATTACAACTAGGTCCTTTTCCTGTTTCTTTTATTTCTTTTAAAACCAGTAGGGTTTTAGGGAATTATTTGGGGTACTAAAACATTTTATAAAAATTTGAAAATATTTGGGTAGGCTCCCCTTGTCAAGTAGAGCCTCCACAAAAATTGGTTTTTCAAAATAAAATGTTTTGAACAACTTTTGTTCATAGGGTTTAAATAAGGCATTTTTCTTAAATACTATTTTATAATCCTTTAGAATTTTTAAAGCAAGTTTAAAATATAAATTTTGAACTCTTGGAACTTCCTTGACAAATATATTAACTTCAAATAGTTTTTATCTTCATAGAGGAAATATTTATTTGAAGGAAATAGATAGTTAAGTAGGGAAAGTAATTTATTAAGATCATTTCTTTAATTCATGATCTTAATTTCCATTTGTTGAATAATTTGAGGAGTTTGCCTTAAATTCAAGTCACATTCCAAATTTGTGACCAGTGGGTTTTCAACTTATCACTCAAGTATCTTGGTGTAATTATTCACCCAACAAACAATAAAACAAGAATTAACAATCAATACAATCATAAGTCCAATAAACAAACAATCACAACAAGATCAACACCACAACCAAGTCCACACAATTCAAACCACAAGGATTAATCACACCACCATCTATATAATTAGCAATACTATCTTATAAAAATGATCACACTTAATTATGACAAGATGATGTTTAAAACTATCTCAACTCCACCTTTGTATTTTTGAAAAGGGTTTTGGGCAAGACAAAATATGTGGGGTAATATATTTCCCACTTGTGTTCCTTTTAAAATGTAATGATAACCAAAGCTTATAAAATGGGAGTTGCATACAAATGCAAAATATCAAGTTTAAAAGATAGATAGGAGATATCATATAGATCTCCACATTTGTGGGAACACATAGTTTTGGAAATACTTTTACTTTCTCAAATAATGGGTATTAGTTTTGGTTGTTGCTAAACCAAGTATCATTGAAATGGAGTTGGCCAAAATAAGAATGGAAAAGATACATGGAATATTTTTCTTGTCATGACATGATCACCAAAGTTAAATATATTTTTATATTGGTTGGGTCTTATATTTACTAGTCAAACAACTTAAACAACAGGTCACACAAGGTTCAACACAGCAACAGGAAGGAAAACACAATCATCAGTGAAACATTTCAAAAAGTTTTTGTTGGTTCTGAATTTTGGGTCTTGTGAAACTAAGTTTTTCTTAGTTTCAAAATTTGGGATGTGACAGCTCTTCCCCCCTTAAAAATAAATCTCGTCCTCGAGATTTGCCCGGTGGTAACAGGGGAGTACGAGGGCACGGGTTTTGGGCTGACTATACTTCTGAGGTCGTTGCTTCTTCAGTAAGGTCGCCATGTGAGATCTTGACAAATTGATGTTGCGAGGCTTTCTTTGTCGATGATCTTCTGTGCTGAGTTCAGATCCTTGATGATGGGGTTGACTTGACAATCGACGCTGATGGATAGTCTTGGTTGACGTGGCACATCTTCTGGTATACGTGGCGCATGTCTTCCCCCCTTAAAAAGGGATCTTTAATCGGTCTTGTTGCAAGTCGCAGCTGGAGTTGACTTGGAGGCATCATTCTTCTTGAGTAGCTTGACGACCTCCTTCTTGGGTGTCATTCCTCGGTGCTTGGGGTCGGTGCAGATATCACTTCCTGATATTTTCTCCTTACGAGGGTCGCAGATGGGGATGCGTTGTTTTCAGGATGCGTCAAGTCTGGGTACTTGACTCTCTCTGGGTTCTAGTTAGTAGAGGGAGGTTATAAACTTCTAAGGGCGTCTGAACTTGCTTGGTGGTTGATGTTGCCAACAGCAGGTGCTTCCGTTGTTTGATTCTTCTTAGTGACTTCCGGTAGATTTTCTTCACGGCTTTTCTTCCTTCGGCTTGGCGAGAAAAAGGCTGGTCCTGAAAGACTTCTTTGGTCCTGGGTCTTCACGAAGCTTCGCAGGGGTCTTCAGAAGTAAGTTAATGCACCAGAATAGTTAGGGTTTCCGGGAAAACTTTCTGGTTGAGGGGCTTAAGTTAGTTTTCAAGGGAGTTGGGTGCTATACTCTGAACATCAAACTTATTGTACCTAAGATCCAAAACAACCAACTTTACATAGGCCTCTAATTCTCGAGTCTTCAAAATACCATTCCAATATCTCGGGTAAGGCCACTTCTATCAACTAGTTAATTGAATCATGGCTTTTGCCCAAGCTAAAGTTATTAATCCACCATCATCTTCTTCGGGCATAACTCTTTATCGTATCATAGTTCAATCTATCGGATATCCATCAAACCTTTAAGGCATAATCTTCCCATTATATCCTATCACAAAAATCGTAGTGGTCCACCAATTATTTCTTGATTGATTGTCCAGATAGGCATAATATCTGACTCCTTCAGGTTGTCATTTTCCCACGATCATATCATCAAAGCTAAATAAAGCATCCAACAATCATGTCATCATATCCTCAAGAATTGACCCACTTTCTAACCAAATTCAGATTTTATCTTTACACTTTTGGGCCTTGATCTCATAATCAAAGATAAATGATCTTTCTAAATAACTTTCACCTTTATTTCTAAACCTTAAATCAAGGGTCACGTCTTCTAGCTCCAGATAACCACCAATGGTTGGGGACCACAACAGGTTAGCCCCAGAGTATTAATCAAATATATCATCTGTCCAATCCCAATTAATTTATCGACCCACTCCAAGTTTTCACTTCTATTCTAAACCCCAATTTTTGATGTTACCAACATCATCCACCAAATTTTTGATCTCATCACTAGATTCTCGAGGGATCCTTTTGACTAATAATCTTATAATCCAACACTCTTATATCCCCCAAAATCTCCTTTCTACCAACTAGTCTTGAGTCGTCCTATGGCACCTCTTTCCTTTGTCTAGAAAAAAGCAGTTAGTAATTTTGCAAAGTTTGGTTAGATGAGAACTCAAGTTAGATAAATTATGTTAGTTATGTTAGTTTTCATCATTTTTTTTGTTAGTCCGACGGGATACAACCAGTGTCATCTACCGTCGGGTCTTGAATCTTCATCTTTCTCGATGGCTTGATGTGGTTGTACAAAACGACATATGAAAGCCGATGTCCGTTTTGCAGAAGTTCACAGAGTCTTGGGGTAGAGAGTATTCCATACCTTGCTCCTCTTACTAGGAGAAAATTTTCTGAAGGGTTTTCTAAGTCGGACTTTTGAGAGGGTACAAAAAGTACATCTATGGTCAACAAGGCAAAAAGGTTTTTGCAAACCGTCAAAATTAAAGCAATAGACCACTGTGTGGTTACTTTGGGTGTCCGTCAAGGCGTGTTTTGTGAAACACCCAAGGAAAACAACACATAATAAATGCAACACACAAGCAGAGATCAATCAAGGCACTTTTAGCACCAACAGACGTTTAATACCGTGGAAGGTGGGGATTGCTCAAGTAAAACGAGCTTATCCTATCGATCCTATGGGTCTGGTTTGGGACATCGTCAAGTATGTAAGTTTGAATGGAGGTAAGACAATAGATGGAAACTTTTGATAAACCTTTAAACGAGGGACAAGGTGTAGAATAATTCGAGAAGTTGATAAGAATGGAAGTTATACTTAGGCTTCCTTTGATACAAATAATTTAGGTAGTAATATATTTCTTTCCAAAAATAGTCTTCGCCTTAGTCTTCAGCTGGAATACTTGAGGTTGTCAAGGTCACAAATGGAGTAGAATTGTTGCTGTTGAGTTGAGGTCTTCGAAGGTCTCTTGCTTTGTTGATATCGACGATACTGGTATTTGCAGATGAATCACCTTGATGTTAAATGTCGAGTACTTGAGGTGGAAACTTCTTCTTCTTCTGGGCACTAGCTAATTAGGTCTCACTGGGTTTTCATCGTCAAATATTTTGAATGGGTAAGAGGGAGTAGAGAAATCCTTAGAAAATCTTAAAATAGAGGGATGAGTCTCGGAAATATTTGAGAAGGTGAGAAGTGGAAGTTATTTTTGGACTTCCTTAGATAAAATATGTTTTTGGTAACAATATATTTTTAACGAAATATTTCTTTCCTAACTAACGTCCATGCTAACTAAGGTCTGTTACAGTCAGGATGGCTCTGATACCAAGTCTGTGAGGACCCCAGATTAACTATCCGAGATACTCGTTATGTTTCCTGCAACAACCCCATGATCAGTCTGTTGTTGCACATAACTCGAATTGGCATCACAGAACACCCATAAATACCGAATAAATATACTTACTTGATTGAAATCATAACTTCAACAGGTACTTGCAGCGGAAATCACCAAATCAACGTGGAGCCCAAGTCACTTGCCAACCCTACAGGCAGCTGACTGGGAAGCGCCCTAGTTCGCATTGACGTCATTAACCACTTCCTCTTCGAACTGCTCCTCTTCAGAATCTGGCTAAGACAATAGCCAGGGACGAAACCAATATGAGTACATTTGAATGTACTCGCAAACTACCCCCGGAATGAGCATGCACTACTCTTTTTATTGTTTAAGTAAAACTTCTTTTGCTTTGAAAACTCTATATCCTTTTTGAAAAGAGAAGGATAGACTTTTGTTTAATAAAACTTTGTTTTGAAATCTCTATATCTTTATAGAAAAAGAAAAGAACGATTTTAGAACTTTTCCCCTAAATCTGTCTTTGTAAGAAGTTTCTTTTAAAACTTTTTCCCAAAATACATCTTTGTTGAAAAAGGTAAGAAGTCTCTTTATAAACATTTTCCCGAAAAATCACCATTTGGTTTATTTCTCCAAAACTCCTCCTTTTTCGACCATAACCCTTCATGGTCAATCATCCAACAACCTTATACCGGCCCTTGGTATAGTTGCATAAAACATTTTCCACTTTTAAATCACAAAACTCTTCACTTCTCGACCATAGCCCGTCATGGTCAATCATTCTCCAGCAACCTCATACCAGCCCGTCGGTAGAGTTGCAGATACAACACATCTCCATTTTATTTTCAAATCTCAAAACTTTGCAAAACTTGCACATGGTCAAAGAGCTCCAACTGTCCATATCCGAGGACTCGGCTATTCGAATAGTTTTACCCTCTGCAGAGGTAGCACGCTTTTCCCACACCCATCCGGTAACTCATCGTGTCAGCCACGTCCCGCCATACAAGGTGTATGCGAAGTTGAGCCACCGACCATAGCCTGTCCTTTGCTCATGCTAGTATAGGACCCTACCGCTACGATACTTTCCAACACACTTAACCCAGCCCGTCGGAATCTAAGTGTGAGGACTCGTAGTTCTGCCCGGCGATTTATGGTGGAACCTTCAATCCTCTTTCTCCAATACACTCATACCAACTCTGTTGGCAGACTTCTCTTAAGAGGACCCAGGTCAGGGGGTAGGTCCTCAGACCATCCCCTCATGGAACGGGGTCATCCCCGTTGTTGAGGCATCCAGTACTAATATGAGCAAACTATATGACTACGCCCTTTCCCATATGTGGGTAAATGTGGTCGCACAGATTATCGGCTGGTCGTCATAGTACAAAGACACAATGTGCATTTTTCATAAACATCTCCATTCTCCATTTCTCCACTTCAACACCGATATCTCGGTATTCCACAACCACACAAGTATTCCCAAAGGAGTTTTGAGTAAACAATATTTTTCCCATCCTATAGTTTGAAAAAGAAATTCCAGCTAATATCTCCATATAGGGTGTCAAAATAGTATACTTGTATTTTGAAAACAAAAGGGTTTTCAAATTCATAACTTTAGTGGCAAACACCACATAAATCACATATGCTCTTTATAAGTAAAACATGTAAACCAAAATAGATGTATATAGATGCAAGCTCAGAGATAGCTTGCCTGATTTCAGTATGACGTTCCTGGACTTCTCCTCATTGATCAAAGAAATAAACTCTCATCCTTCTCCGATAAATCCTTTCCAAATACCACCCCGGTAGCGTTTATCTCTAGCGTCGCAACATGAAAATAAAACAACACTCAATAAGCAAACCAAACCACAAGTGGTATACAAACAAGTAATCAACCACAACATAGCACTAATTTAATCAAGCAACAAACTAAGATCTACATTTACAAGGGCATTATTCTCTCAGGAGTATAACACCAAACACATGCTAAAAACATCGAGCACCCAGACATCTTCTACTAAAGGTACTTAACAACCATTTTCTCTAAACAGGAAATACTTCAGACAAAAGTTAAGTCACCAAATAATTTTGGTAATTTAACTTAAAGACAACCAAGTTTAACAAGCAAGGCCACATACTAATCACACAAAATAATCTAACTTCAAAACAAACAAGCATAGTAATTCTAATTACTAGGAGAAGACTATATAGGGAATAAAACTCTAACAAATACCTGACTAACAAGTAGTTCCCCTAACATGCTAGTAAAACCAGGAAACATGTCATAACAGTGGATTACCACCACACACATGCTAGGAAACACATTTGTAATAATAAAGTTATAACACAACAACTAATAAAGTCCTAATAAAAATAGGCAGAAAATGCCTAAACCTTATAATTAGCACCACAGTCAAACAGTGACTCCTAAATTCAAACCAAGCTAGGGATATGTTCTCCTATACATATAGAAGACAACCCAATTGGATTTACTCCAAAATTCATCTCCCAAAAATTTACAAAAATCACCAAAGTGCCACTGGTGTGTTTTCAAGAATGAATAGAACTTTGGTTTTAGACTTCATTTGCAAGCAAGGCCAACAGATCTGGAAAGGTAGCATCTCAACCTATCCAGAGAATTTGAGTTGGCAATTTTTGGATCTATAAAACTCTAGATATTAAATATTTGGTGAAAAACATACTTTTTATGAGATTAAAGCTAGGAGGCACACAAAATTATATTTTTCCAAACAGCCAGTGTGGCATGTTTAAGAAAACACACAGGAACACTACAAAATTTACATCATAATATTTGCACACATAGATCTACCACAACAGATTTAAATCTATACTGCAAAATTAAACAGGAAACAAAATAGATAATACATCTACTAAATAAAAACATCACTGGGCTGGATCTGGCCCAGATCCAACTGAGCAGCGCTGAGAGCGGCCCAGCCTGCGGCCCATGAGCGCGGCGAAGCGTTACGGGGCCGTCTTCTTCCCGAACGAGCACGGCAGAGCGAGGAGACGGCGAGCTGGAGCTTCGGGCGTGAACGGCGACGGCGACTCCGGGGTTCCTAAGAGAAACGGCGATGTCCATTAGCTAGAGCAGAATAAGGGGACCACGGGGGTGCAGAAATGGCGGAGAGAGATGGTCGGAGCTGCTCGCGAGCTTCATCGAAAGGTGGCGGCCGGAGAGGAAGAGGACGACGATGCTCTGCTCGATTCGTTGCTTCCCGCGACGATTCCTTGGACGAGGAGGGAGAGGACGACGAGGCGGTCCTCCTGGTGGTCTTCGATCTGCTCCAGGCGGTCTCTATCGACGGCGGCGCTCGACGGCGAGCTCGGCTAGGGTTCGGTGCCGTGGAGGAAAAATAAGAGAGAGAGGGAGCAGGGGAGGTGTGAGGGGCGAGAGAGAGCAGAGGAGAGCCGGGGGGGCCTCCTTATCCTCCTTCGATGGGCAGAGGAGCGAGAGGGGGGGGGGGGGGCTGGCGGCGAGCGGCGCACGGGCGGACGACACGGCGTCGTCGGCCACGGGCTGCTACAGAGAAGATGACGCTTTTGCCGATAACCCCCTGGATTTCCGTTTCTAATTACAACTAGGTCCTTTTCCTGTTTCTTTTATTTCTTTTAAAACCAGTAGGGTTTTAGGGAATTATTTGGGGTACTAAAACATTTTATAAAAATTTGAAAATATTTGGGTAGGCTCCCCTTGTCAAGTAGAGCCTCCACAAAAATTGGTTTTTCAAAATAAAATGTTTTGAACAACTTTTGTTCATAGGGTTTAAATAAGGCATTTTTCTTAAATACTATTTTATAATCCTTTAGAATTTTTAAAGCAAGTTTAAAATATAAATTTTGAACTCTTGGAACTTCCTTGACAAATATATTAACTTCAAATAGTTTTTATCTTCATAGAGGAAATATTTATTTGAAGGAAATAGATAGTTAAGTAGGGAAAGTAATTTATTAAGATCATTTCTTTAATTCATGATCTTAATTTCCATTTGTTGAATAATTTGAGGAGTTTGCCTTAAATTCAAGTCACATTCCAAATTTGTGACCAGTGGGTTTTCAACTTATCACTCAAGTATCTTGGTGTAATTATTCACCCAACAAACAATAAAACAAGAATTAACAATCAATACAATCATAAGTCCAATAAACAAACAATCACAACAAGATCAACACCACAACCAAGTCCACACAATTCAAACCACAAGGATTAATCACACCACCATCTATATAATTAGCAATACTATCTTATAAAAATGATCACACTTAATTATGACAAGATGATGTTTAAAACTATCTCAACTCCACCTTTGTATTTTTGAAAAGGGTTTTGGGCAAGACAAAATATGTGGGGTAATATATTTCCCACTTGTGTTCCTTTTAAAATGTAATGATAACCAAAGCTTATAAAATGGGAGTTGCATACAAATGCAAAATATCAAGTTTAAAAGATAGATAGGAGATATCATATAGATCTCCACATTTGTGGGAACACATAGTTTTGGAAATACTTTTACTTTCTCAAATAATGGGTATTAGTTTTGGTTGTTGCTAAACCAAGTATCATTGAAATGGAGTTGGCCAAAATAAGAATGGAAAAGATACATGGAATATTTTTCTTGTCATGACATGATCACCAAAGTTAAATATATTTTTATATTGGTTGGGTCTTATATTTACTAGTCAAACAACTTAAACAACAGGTCACACAAGGTTCAACACAGCAACAGGAAGGAAAACACAATCATCAGTGAAACATTTCAAAAAGTTTTTGTTGGTTCTGAATTTTGGGTCTTGTGAAACTAAGTTTTTCTTAGTTTCAAAATTTGGGATGTGACAGCTCTTCCCCCCTTAAAAATAAATCTCGTCCTCGAGATTTGCCCGGTGGTAACAGGGGAGTACGAGGGCACGGGTTTTGGGCTGACTATACTTCTGAGGTCGTTGCTTCTTCAGTAAGGTCGCCATGTGAGATCTTGACAAATTGATGTTGCGAGGCTTTCTTTGTCGATGATCTTCTGTGCTGAGTTCAGATCCTTGATGATGGGGTTGACTTGACAATCGACGCTGATGGATAGTCTTGGTTGACGTGGCACATCTTCTGGTATACGTGGCGCATGTCTTCCCCCCTTAAAAAGGGATCTTTAATCGGTCTTGTTGCAAGTCGCAGCTGGAGTTGACTTGGAGGCATCATTCTTCTTGAGTAGCTTGACGACCTCCTTCTTGGGTGTCATTCCTCGGTGCTTGGGGTCGGTGCAGATATCACTTCCTGATATTTTCTCCTTACGAGGGTCGCAGATGGGGATGCGTTGTTTTCAGGATGCGTCAAGTCTGGGTACTTGACTCTCTCTGGGTTCTAGTTAGTAGAGGGAGGTTATAAACTTCTAAGGGCGTCTGAACTTGCTTGGTGGTTGATGTTGCCAACAGCAGGTGCTTCCGTTGTTTGATTCTTCTTAGTGACTTCCGGTAGATTTTCTTCACGGCTTTTCTTCCTTCGGCTTGGCGAGAAAAAGGCTGGTCCTGAAAGACTTCTTTGGTCCTGGGTCTTCACGAAGCTTCGCAGGGGTCTTCAGAAGTAAGTTAATGCACCAGAATAGTTAGGGTTTCCGGGAAAACTTTCTGGTTGAGGGGCTTAAGTTAGTTTTCAAGGGAGTTGGGTGCTATACTCTGAACATCAAACTTATTGTACCTAAGATCCAAAACAACCAACTTTACATAGGCCTCTAATTCTCGAGTCTTCAAAATACCATTCCAATATCTCGGGTAAGGCCACTTCTATCAACTAGTTAATTGAATCATGGCTTTTGCCCAAGCTAAAGTTATTAATCCACCATCATCTTCTTCGGGCATAACTCTTTATCGTATCATAGTTCAATCTATCGGATATCCATCAAACCTTTAAGGCATAATCTTCCCATTATATCCTATCACAAAAATCGTAGTGGTCCACCAATTATTTCTTGATTGATTGTCCAGATAGGCATAATATCTGACTCCTTCAGGTTGTCATTTTCCCACGATCATATCATCAAAGCTAAATAAAGCATCCAACAATCATGTCATCATATCCTCAAGAATTGACCCACTTTCTAACCAAATTCAGATTTTATCTTTACACTTTTGGGCCTTGATCTCATAATCAAAGATAAATGATCTTTCTAAATAACTTTCACCTTTATTTCTAAACCTTAAATCAAGGGTCACGTCTTCTAGCTCCAGATAACCACCAATGGTTGGGGACCACAACAGGTTAGCCCCAGAGTATTAATCAAATATATCATCTGTCCAATCCCAATTAATTTATCGACCCACTCCAAGTTTTCACTTCTATTCTAAACCCCAATTTTTGATGTTACCAACATCATCCACCAAATTTTTGATCTCATCACTAGATTCTCGAGGGATCCTTTTGACTAATAATCTTATAATCCAACACTCTTATATCCCCCAAAATCTCCTTTCTACCAACTAGTCTTGAGTCGTCCTATGGCACCTCTTTCCTTTGTCTAGAAAAAAGCAGTTAGTAATTTTGCAAAGTTTGGTTAGATGAGAACTCAAGTTAGATAAATTATGTTAGTTTTCATCATTTTTTTTGTTAGTCCGACGGGATACAACCAGTGTCATCTACCGTCGGGTCTTGAATCTTCATCTTTCTCGATGGCTTGATGTGGTTGTACAAAACGACATATGAAAGCCGATGTCCGTTTTGCAGAAGTTCACAGAGTCTTGGGGTAGAGAGTATTCCATACCTTGCTCCTCTTACTAGGAGAAAATTTTCTGAAGGGTTTTCTAAGTCGGACTTTTGAGAGGGTACAAAAAGTACATCTATGGTCAACAAGGCAAAAAGGTTTTTGCAAACCGTCAAAATTAAAGCAATAGACCACTGTGTGGTTACTTTGGGTGTCCGTCAAGGCGTGTTTTGTGAAACACCCAAGGAAAACAACACATAATAAATGCAACACACAAGCAGAGATCAATCAAGGCACTTTTAGCACCAACAGACGTTTAATACCGTGGAAGGTGGGGATTGCTCAAGTAAAACGAGCTTATCCTATCGATCCTATGGGTCTGGTTTGGGACATCGTCAAGTATGTAAGTTTGAATGGAGGTAAGACAATAGATGGAAACTTTTGATAAACCTTTAAACGAGGGACAAGGTGTAGAATAATTCGAGAAGTTGATAAGAATGGAAGTTATACTTAGGCTTCCTTTGATACAAATAATTTAGGTAGTAATATATTTCTTTCCAAAAATAGTCTTCGCCTTAGTCTTCAGCTGGAATACTTGAGGTTGTCAAGGTCACAAATGGAGTAGAATTGTTGCTGTTGAGTTGAGGTCTTCGAAGGTCTCTTGCTTTGTTGATATCGACGATACTGGTATTTGCAGATGAATCACCTTGATGTTAAATGTCGAGTACTTGAGGTGGAAACTTCTTCTTCTTCTGGGCACTAGCTAATTAGGTCTCACTGGGTTTTCATCGTCAAATATTTTGAATGGGTAAGAGGGAGTAGAGAAATCCTTAGAAAATCTTAAAATAGAGGGATGAGTCTCGGAAATATTTGAGAAGGTGAGAAGAGTGGAAGTTATTTTTGGACTTCCTTAGATAAAATATGTTTTTGGTAACAATATATTTTTAACGAAATATTTCTTTCCTAACTAACGTCCATGCTAACTAAGGTCTGTTACAGTCAGGATGGCTCTGATACCAAGTCTGTGAGGACCCCAGATTAACTATCCGAGATACTCGTTATGTTTCCTGCAACAACCCCATGATCAGTCTGTTGTTGCACATAACTCGAATTGGCATCACAGAACACCCATAAATACCGAATAAATATACTTACTTGATTGAAATCATAACTTCAACAGGTACTTGCAGCGGAAATCACCAAATCAACGTGGAGCCCAAGTCACTTGCCAACCCTACAGGCAGCTGACTGGGAAGCGCCCTAGTTCGCATTGACGTCATTAACCTTCCTCTTCGAACTGCTCCTCTTCAGAATCTGGCTAAGACAATAGCCAGGGACGAAACCAATATGAGTACATTTGAATGTACTCGCAAACTACCCCCGGAATGAGCATGCACTACTCTTTTTATTGTTTAAGTAAAACTTCTTTTGCTTTGAAAACTCTATATCCTTTTTGAAAAGAGAAGGATAGACTTTTGTTTAATAAAACTTTGTTTTGAAATCTCTATATCTTTATAGAAAAAGAAAAGAACGATTTTAGAACTTTTCCCCTAAATCTGTCTTTGTAAGAAGTTTCTTTTAAAACTTTTTCCCGAAAATACATCTTTGTTGAAAAAGGTAAGAAGTCTCTTTATAAACATTTTCCCGAAAAATCACCATTTGGTTTATTTCTCCAAAACTCCTCCTTTTTCGACCATAGCCCTTCATGGTCAAATCATTTTCCAACAACCTTATACCGCCCTTCGGTATAGTTGCATAAAACATTTTCCACTTTCAAATCACAAAACTCTTCACTTCTCGACCATAGCCCGTCATGGTCAATCATTCTCCAGCAACCTCATACCAGCCCGTCGGTAGAGTTGCAGATACAACACATCTCCATTTTATTTTCAAATCTCAAAACTTTGCAAAACTTGCACATGGTCAAGACAGCTCCAACTGTCCATATCCGAGGACTCGGCTATTCGAATAGTTTTACCCTCTGCAGAGGTAGCACGCTTTTCCCACACCCATCCGGTAACTCATCGTGTCAGCCACGTCCCGCCATACAAGGTGTATGCGAAGTTGAGCCACCGACCATAGCCTGTCCTTTGCTCATGCTAGTATAGGACCCTACCGCTACGATACTTTCCAACACACTTAACCCAGCCCGTCGAAATCTAAGTGTGAGGACTCGTAGTTCTGCCCGGCGATTTATGGTGGAACCTTCAATCCTCTTTCTCCAATACACTCATACCAACCCTGTTGGCAGACTTCTCTTAAGAGGACCCAGGTCAGGGGGTAGGTCCTCAGACCATCCCCTCATGGAACGGGGTCATCCCCGTTGTTGAGGCATCCAGTACTAATATGAGCAAACTATATGACTACGCCCTTTCCCATATGTGGGTAAATGTGGTCGCACAGATTATCGGCTGGTCGTCATAGTACAAAGACACAATGTGCATTTTTCATAAACATCTCCATTCTCCATTTCTCCACTTCAACACCGATATCTCGGTATTCCACAACCACACAAGTATTCCCAAAGGAGTTTTGAGTAAACAATATTTTTCCCATCCTATAGTTTGAAAAAGAATTCCAGCTAATATCTCCATATAGGGTGTCAAAATAGTATACTTGTATTTTGAAAACAAAAGGGTTTTCAAATTCATAACTTTAGTGGCAAACACCACATAAATCACTTATGCTCTTTATAAGTAAAACATGTAAACCAAAATAGATGTATATAGATGCAAGCTCAGAGAGTAGCTTGCCTGATTTCAGTATGACGTTCCTGGACTTCTCCTCATTGATCAAAGAAATAAACTCTCATCCTTCTCCGATAAATCCTTTCCAAATACCACCCCGGTAGCGTTTATCTCTAGCGTCGCAACATGAAAATAAAACAACACTCAATAAGCAAACCAAACCACAAGTGGTATACAAACAAGTAATCAACCACAACATAGCACTAATTTAATCAAGCAACAAACTAAGATCTACATTTACAAGGGCATTATTCTCTCAGGAGTATAACACCAAACACATGCTAAAAACATCGAGCACCCAGACATCTTCTACTAAAGGTACTTAACAACCATTTTCTCTAAACAGGAAATACTTCAGACAAAAGTTAAGTCACCAAATAATTTTGGTAATTTAACTTAAAGACAACCAAGTTTAACAAGCAAGGCCACATACTAATCACACAAAATAATCTAACTTCAAAACAAACAAGCATAGTAATTCTAATTACTAGGAGAAGACTATATAGGGAATAAAACTCTAACAAATACCTGACTAACAAGTAGTTCCCCTAACATGCTAGTAAAACCAGGAAACATGTCATAACAGTGGATTACCACCGCACACATGCTAGGAAACACATTTGTAATAATAAAGTTATAACACAACAACTAATAAAGTCCTAATAAAAATAGGCAGAAAATGCCTAAACCTTATAATTAGCACCACAGTCAAACAGTGACTCCTAAATTCAAACCAAGCTAGGGATATGTTCTCCTATACATATAGAAGACAACCCAATTGGATTTACTCCAAAATTCATCTCCCAAAAATTTACAAAAATCACCAAAGTGCCACTGGTGTGTTTTCAAGAATGAATAGAACTTTGGTTTTAGACTTCATTTGCAAGCAAGGCCAACAGATCTGGAAAGGTAGCATCTCAACCTATCCAGAGAATTTGAGTTGGCAATTTTTGGATCTATAAAACTCTAGATATTAAATATTTGGTGAAAAACATACTTTTTATGAGATTAAAGCTAGGAGGCACACAAAATTATATTTTTCCAAACAGCCAGTGTGGCATGTTTAAGAAAACACACAGGAACACTACAAAATTTACATCATAATATTTGCACACATAGATCTACCACAACAGATTTAAATCTATACTGCAAAATTAAACAGGAAACAAAATAGATAATACATCTACTAAATAAAAACATCACTGGGCTGGATCTGGCCCAGATCCAACTGAGCAGCGCTGAGAGCGGCCCAGCCTGCGGCCCATGAGCGCGGCGAAGCGTTACGGGGCCGTCTTCTTCCCGAACGAGCACGGCAGAGCGAGGAGACGGCGAGCTGGAGCTTCGGGCGTGAACGGCGACGGCGACTCCGGGGTTCCTAAGAGAAACGGCGATGTCCATTAGCTAGAGCAGAATAAGGGGACCACGGGGGTGCAGAAATGGCGGAGAGAGATGGTCGGAGCTGCTCGCGAGCTTCATCGAAAGGTGGCGGCCGGAGAGGAAGAGGACGACGATGCTCTGCTCGATTCGTTGCTTCCCGCGACGATTCCTTGGACGAGGAGGGAGAGGACGACGAGGCGGTCCTCCTGGTGGTCTTCGATCTGCTCCAGGCGGTCTCTATCGACGGCGGCGCTCGACGGCGAGCTCGGCTAGGGTTCGGTGCCGTGGAGGAAAAATAAGAGAGAGAGGGAGCAGGGGAGGTGTGAGGGGCGAGAGAGAGCAGAGGAGAGCCGGGGGGGCCTCCTTATCCTCCTTCGATGGGCAAAGGAGCGAGAGGGGGGGGGGCCTGGCGGCGAGCGGCGCACGGGCGGACGACACGGCGTCGTCGGCCACGGGCTGCTACAGAGAAGATGACGCTTTTGCCGATAACCCCCTGGATTTCCGTTTCTAATTACAACTAGGTCCTTTTCCTGTTTCTTTTATTTCTTTTAAAACCAGTAGGGTTTTAGGGAATTATTTGGCGTAATAAAACATTTTATAAAAATTTGAAAATATTTGGGTAGGCTCCCCTTGTCAAGTAGAGCCTCCACAAAAATTGGTTTTTCAAAATAAAATGTTTTGAACAACTTTTGTTCATAGGGTTTAAATAAGGCATTTTTCTTAAATACTATTTTATAATCCTTTAGAATTTTTAAAGCAAGTTTAAAATATAAATTTTGAACTCTTGGAACTTCCTTGACAAATATATTAACTTCAAATAGTTTTTATCTTCATAGAGGAAATATTTATTTGAAGGAAATAGATAGTTAAGTAGGGAAAGTAATTTATTAAGATCATTTCTTTAATTCATGATCTTAATTTCCATTTGTTGAATAATTTGAGGAGTTTGCCTTAAATTCAAGTCACATTCCAAATTTGTGACCAGTGGGTTTTCAACTTATCACTCAAGTATCTTGGTATAATTATTCACCCAACAAACAATAAAACAAGAATTAACAATCAATACAATCATAAGTCCAATAAACAAACAATCACAACAAGATCAACACCACAACCAAGTCCACACAATTCAAACCACAAGGATTAATCACACCACCATCTATATAATTAGCAATACTATCTTATAAAAATGATCACACTTAATTATGACAAGATGATGTTTAAAACTATCTCAACTCCACCTTTGTATTTTTGAAAAGGGTTTTGGGCAAGACAAAATATGTGGGGTAATATATTTCCCACTTGTGTTCCTTTTAAAATGTAATGATAACCAAAGCTTATAAAATGGGAGTTGCCTACAAATGCAAAATATCAAGTTTAAAAGATAGATAGGAGATATCATATAGATCTCCACATTTGTGGGAACACATAGTTTTGGAAATACTTTTACTTTCTCAAATAATGGGTATTAGTTTTGGTTGTTGCTAAACCAAGTATCATTGAAATGGAGTTGGCCAAAATAAGAATGGAAAAGATACATGGAATATTTTTCTTGTCATGACATGATCACCAAAGTTAAATATATTTTTATATTGGTTGGGTCTTATATTTACTAGTCAAACAACTTAAACAACAGGTCACACAAGGTTCAACACAGCAACAGGAAGGAAAACACAATCATCAGTGAAACATTTCAAAAAGTTTTTGTTGGTTCTGAATTTTGGGTCTTGTGAAACTAAGTTTTTCTTAGTTTCAAAATTTGGGATGTGACAGTTAACTGGAAACTTTTCTCCTTTGATCTCAAGGGGTACATCGGAGCAAAACATCTTGGTCTCTACGGTGGATTCTGGGATTTGGATGACCATGGGTTTGGGTAAGAGGCTCTCGACTAAACCTCCCTTAGCAACAAATTCTTGGGTAACAAATGAATGGGTAGCACCAGAATCAAACAGAACAGTTGCAGGTACTGAGTTGACAAGGAACGTACCCAGCACAACATCCGGAGCATCCTGAGCTTCTTCAGCATTGATGTGGTGCAGACGACCCTTGGCAACAGCAGCATTTCCGCGGGTGCGGCATTCTTGCCATTTCCATTTCCATTGCGGCCTTGACCATTGTTCTGTGCCGGCGCATTGGGGCGCTGGACATTCCTCTTGGGATTGGGACATTCTTTGGAGTAGTGACCCTTGTTGCCGCATTCAAAGCAGATCACATTGGGATTGCGGGTGAAGTTGTTGAAGTTTCCTCCGGGACGGTTATTGTCATTGGGGCGGTTGAAGTTGTTTGGGCGGTTAGGGTAATTGGGGCGTGGAGCTTGGGGTGGACGATAGGCAGGCCTGGTGTTCTGCTGAAAGATACGAGGTTTCTGGCTGCTCGAACCTTCCTGAGCATTCATCCTCCTCTTGCGACCTTCATACATAGACTTGCGCTTGGTCTCCAGCTGGATGGCTTTGTCCACAAGTGACTCCAGATCACGGAAGTCATGGATAACCAAAGCACACTGCAGTTCATCATGGAGTCCACTCATGAAACGCTCCATCTTCTTCTCTTCTTTGTCGGTGTCATCAGGAGCATACCGAGATAAGTCGGTAAACTCATCCAGATAACCGACCACATCTCTACTTCCCTGCCTCAGTTTGCGGAACTCATCCTTCTTCCTCTCAATAAGTCCGTAAGGAATATGCTTCTTGCGGAACTTCTCCTGGAACTCAGCCCAGTTGATGACATGACCAGCTGGCTGGAGAGTCTTGGTAGTTTCCCACCAAGCTCTTGCAGGTCCAGCGAGATAGTGGGTTGCATACAACACTTTCTCATTCTCTCCCACAGCAGCAACTTCAAGATTATTGTCGATGGTGCGAAGCCAATCATCGGCTTCTAGTGGGTGAAGTCCCTTGGAGTAGGTGGGTGGGTTGGTTTTCTGAAAATCGCCTAAGGTAGATCGCTGGTTCCATCTCCATTGCCATTACCACCATTGTTGTTGTTGTTGTTGTTGTTGTTGTTGTTGTTGTTATTGTTGTTATAGCGGCTGCGAGTTGTTGCAGGGCAACGAGATGAGCTGGCGCTCCTGCCGGGCATTTTCACGTTCCTCCATGATAAGCGCGAGAAGTTGGGCGGGGGTTGGGTCCGGTGGTGGTGGTGCTGATCCTGATCCTCCCGTATTGTCGCGACGGGGCGGCATCCTGAAGCACACCGGGTATAAGAGGCAAGGCAAGAAAAGTTCGACTAAGGGAAAAGACGATTTCGCAAGTGGTTGATTAATTTAAGGATTATATGAAAATATTTCACACAGATTTAAACAAGACAAACATACTTATATTTCACAAACATCACATCAAGAGTTCACATCAACAACAAGCTTACAACATCAAGCTTACAACATCACCTTACATCTAGGATACATAACATCTGGTTTCCAAAAGAACCACTACTTCGACTCGACTAGCGATAGGGGTCAACCTAATCCTGCGGTAGTGATCAAGTCACTCGCCTACTGAGGTGGAACCTCCAGCTCTAACACGTCAGCATCTGACTGGTAGGTGGCTCCTCGGGATCCTCCTCCTCCTCGAGAACTGCTCGAGTGGCTCCTCCTCCTCGTCAACTAACTCCTCCTCATCATCCTCCTCCTCACAGTCCATCTCCTCCACGAAGTCATCATCGTCACTGAGGAAAGCGTTGTTCTCCTTGCGGAGATCCTCGCCCTCCTCCTCCATCTCGTCAGTATGGTGCTCTAGATCCTCAATCAGTCCGTCCTGCTCCGCCACCTTCTTGCGGAGCTTCACGATAGTCTTCCTCAGCTGGGCCCTCTTCCTGAGAAGAGCGACCTTCTCCTCCATCAGCTTCACCTCGTTCTCGCGAAGCTCAACGAGCGACTCGCGGTCAAAGTGGAGCTGAATCCTAGTGCGCAACAGATCATCCTGAGTGCACTGAAGTAAGATCTCCATGTCCATGATGTAGCTCCCAAACATCGGGTGGTAAGGTGAAGGAGTAGGGTGTCCATCGCAGTTGCGCCTCCCGTAGAACCGGAAACGGGAGTCTACTAACTCCGCCTTGTGCTCCTCACAAAGTCGGGCTAGCATCCTCTGTGTAGCAGTACAGAGACCATCAACCCAGTGGCCTCCTTGGTGGTGAAGATGAGCGTCCTGGAACTGGGAGACTTGATGTTCCTGCGAACTGACGACCTGATGAGCCAGCTCAGCCTTCCGACACCGTGAACATCAATCTGAGCTCCCTCAAACTCTGGAGCGGGGCGACCTAACAGCTTGGTCAACTCGAACAAGTCCCTCTCAAACGTCAGCTTGCTGTCCTTCTCAAGCTGAACGAACTCAGTCCAATGGAGTGCCATCTACAATTTTAACAAAATTTTAAGTTAGTTAGGTGACAAGTGTATCAAAATTTTAATATAGTAGGGCAACAAGTGAGTCAAATTTTAAGCTTAATGAGAGGTGTGCAAAATTTTAGGGATACAAGGAAAATATAACATTTAATGAGAGTAAAATTTTGCATAAGTAAGAGGATTGGAGATAAGCAATTTTCGAAAATACTTCATTCCTTTCTTTTTAGAAATTCATCTTTTGTAACATTTGACAAACGACCATGCTAACTAAGGTTTCCTAAAGTCAGGATGGCTCTGATACCAAGTCTGTGGGGACCCCGGACTAGCTGTCCGAAATACCCGATTATGCTTAACACAACGATCCCGTGATCAGTCTGTCGTTGCACATAATCCGAATTGGATACCAAAGTTTACATCCATTACATACCGAATAAAAGTCTTACATAAATGGTCATTTAGACCAAGTTCTTACATAGGTGCCTTCATGGGCCAAACCAAAATATCAGCGGAAGCTACGGCGTAGTAGACATCATATTCTAACGATGACAACCCGACAGGCAGCTGACTTGTGGAGATCCTTAGTTGGCGTAGAAGTCGCCATACTCCTGCTCGGCGTAGTGCTCCTCCTCGTAGTCTGGCTAGGTCAATAGCCAGGGACGAAACCAATATGAGTACATTTGAATGTACTCGCAAACTACCCCAACATGAGTATGCACTAGTTTTATTTTAGTTGACAACTTTATTTATTTAAAACATCTCTATATCTTTATTGAAAAAGGTAAGAAGAGTTTTATAACTATCTTTAAAGAAGTCACCATTTTTATCTGTTTTCTCCAAAACTCCCCTTTTTCCGACCATAGCCCGTCATGGTCCACTTCATCCATCACCTCATACCGATCCGTTGGTATAGGTGTAGGAAACATTCTCCACTTCATTTTCTTTTAAAACTCAAAGTCTTTTAAAAACTTGCACAAGGTCTTAGGACAGTCTCCCAATTGTCCATATCCGAGGACTCGGCTATTCGAATAGTTTTTAACACTCTGCAGAGGTAGCACGCTTTTAGCCCACATCCATCCGGCAACTCATCGTGTCTGCCACGTCTCGCCATACCAGGTGTATGCGAAGTAAGCCGCCGGCCATAGCCTCTTATTTGCTCATGCTAGTACAGGATCCTTCCCATATGACACTTTCCATCCACACTGATGAGGAAAAGGACCTCTAGGGTGGCCCGATCTTCACGGATTGACGGTGGGAAATGGACGGACTCACGCAAGAACACGAGGAACACGAAGAACACCAAGAAGAACGCCCCGAACACAAGAACACGCACACGATACAAGAACCGTTTCCCTTACCGGTCGGTCCAACCGGCCCAATAGAATCCACACGAAGGTGGAGAGATCGGCAAGTAGATACAAGAAGGGATCTTGGATGGTTGTTTCTCCAACGGTCAACCGAACCGCTCCAATAAAGTCACCCGAAGATGAAAGATTGGCTAGTAGTCAAACTACAAGTAGAGGTCTTGAATCCACGAAGGGATCTTCTCCACAAGGGGAGGAACCATCCCCGCAAGGGGAGGAAGGAGACCGTCTTGAGGTGGGGAGCCTAGCTCTACTCTAATCTCAAAACATAGTCTAACCCTGAAAGGAGGTGGGGACGAACTATTTATAGTCGTAGTACAAAACGGAGTGGACGCAGGGTAGCCGGTCTGGGAGCCGGCTGAGCCGGGCTGGGAGCCGGGCTGGGGGCCGGGCTGGAGGCCGGGCTGGGGCCGGCCGCCTCAGCTGGGTAACCGGCCTGGGAGCCGGCTGAGCCGGGCTGGGGGCCGGCCAGGCAGATTTTGCCCACTTCTTCTTCTTCGTCATCTTGACGCTTTCTCCTCCTCTTCCATGCATACGCCTTGGATGAACTTGAGTCTTGGGCTTCCTCGGCATCTTCCCGGATGGCCGTACTCGTCATGTAATACCTAGCATAACAAAGGGGTAGATGCTCACGTAGTATACCATCCAAAGGGGCACGGAATGGAATCTCGTATAGGAAAGAGTTCACCTTTAAGCTCAATGTCGACTTGTCATATGTTGGGGTGCTTGACATGGTGATGGACGTGACTCGGGCTACATCATCTCCCCTCCCTTTAAAAAGAGTCGTCCTCGACTCTTGCTCTTTATCACCATGCAAAGGAGGTAGATGTGTTGTCGAAAAATGTGACTTCACCATGCCTACAAACACTAAAGACCAAGCAAACCATGTGTGTGCAAGAAAGAGGAGCATATCAACAATGACATGTCCATTCTTTGTTATAGCACCGTTAGCACAACACAAGAATATGAAAAGGTAGTGCAAGTGCAAGGTCAAAGTGCAAGCAATCCAATGGAACACCTTCAAAGTGTGGAAATACAAAATCTCCATGAAAAGCACACAATGAAGAGTGTCCAAAATATCATCATGGTGGCAAACAAAGCACATGAAAGAGCAAGTTTTCTTCGTAGTTGTTGCAACACCAAATTGGTATAATCCAATAAACTCATGACAAGACATGCACAAAATGTCATTATGGTTGCAAACAAGCCATTGGAAAGAACAAGTGTTCATCATATTTGTGGCAACCCATAAATCATCCATGTGAAAGATCAAGGAAACATGCTTGTCATAAAGGAGACCAAAAGCAACATCATGATTGCAAACAAACCATAAGCAAGAGAAATTGTTCAACTTGTTTGATGCAAAACATGAGAAAGATTTGAGAGTTGGATTCAATCCACTACTCACATGTATGCTCTCAAGAGCTCGTATTGTCAACTCATGTTTAATTGAGGCATGAGGCTCAATGCACACGAAAAGCCAAAGAAACAAATTGTGTGCATGGTATATGAACACATCATCCATCATGAAGTGTCTCTTCATTTGCACATCACCAAACACATCAAAATCAATTGGAAAATATGATGTATGTGAATGGTCACTATGCAAAGTGAAGGATGGAACAAGGTCCATAAGAGAAAACGAAACATCTCCAAAAAGTGAGAAAACTATGGGGGCGATCTCATTATCAAGCATTTCAACATTAGTGCAAGCAACACATGTGAAAGAGAAATTGTTCAACATGTTGCAAGCCACAATGGGAGAAAAATAGAAACATTCATAACAAGGCATGCTCATGGCAAAATCATCACAGATAGGTAATTCCACTTGATCAACATTGGTTTCAAACAAAGTATCACAAGGGAATAAGAACGAATCATATGTGACCTCAAAAGAATCATCCATAGCATGCAAGCAATCATAGTTCATCATGTCCACTAGGGGGATCATGGTCACATCAACACCCATACCTTGGTAGTCCCACTCATGTGAAGTAGGTGTTGAAGTAGTAGGGGCTTCCATGTAGCCGACTTGTTCATCTTGAAGTAGACATGGGGTGGCATCATCATCATCCTCCATGTACATCTTCTCCATTTGAGGTACCATCATGTCGAGGAGTGGCGTCTCATCATCCATGCAACCTAGCACACAATGAGAAAACACACTAGAGGTAGAGGTTAAGTTGTTAGAAATCGAAATGGCCTCACAAGACCTATCAACTACCTCTCTCAACTCAAGTGGTGTATCACTCATTCCCTCAAAGTGAAAGCACTCAAACTCACATATGGTGGAGGCACTCAACTCACTCTCACTCTCACTCAAGTGGGCTAAGTGGCTCTCATGCTCCCATGGGATTGGTACCATCTCATAACTCAAGCTCATAGGGATAGGCTCGGTTTCCTCATCTCCATACGCCTCCAAGGTTGAAGGGAAACTCCCATGCTCAACCTTCTCGACCTTATCGCCTCCAAAGGTCAATGCCATAGTGTAGGCATCATCACTCGACTCCTTTGCGGAAGGGAAAATTCCATGCTCCGCTTCATCACTTTACTCCATTGCCGAAGGGCACATCCCATGCTCGGCATCATCATCACTTGACCCATGGTCATAGGTGATAGCATTCTCCATGCTCGCCTCCTTGGTCGAAGGGAAAATCCCATGCTCGACCGTCTTCTCGCCATCTTGGTAACCGTCTTGTTCACCAACTTTACACTCCCACATCATGTGACCTCTTCTATTGCATAGTGGGCACAAGAGATTGGGACATTCTCGTGGATCATGGTTTTGGCCTTGGCAATTGTCACAAATGAGGTCTTCATCTTGCCATATGGGGGCCAATGTGGTGGTGGCACTAGGTATAGAGACCATATCATGTGAAGGTCTTGAGAAGGGCGCCCATGTAGTGGTAGCACTTGGTGTAGATTCCATATGAAGAGAAGTGCTTGAGAAAGGCGCCAAAGGAGAAGTGGCCTCACGTTTGTGACCATGTTTCTTCCGGCGTCGACGTTGGAATTTCTCGAAGAAGTTGTCGATGCCGGCCATGATCTCATCAAACATGGAACTTGTAGGTCTTGTTGGCACCGATGTAGTGTTAGCACGAAGGGACACCATAGGTTGTGCCTTTGTCGCCGTCTTCTTCTCATGTCGACGTTGACGCTCTTGAGCGGAGGGGTGTCGCCGAAAGTCATTTGGATGCTTCTCCTCATGTTGGCGTCGGCGTGCTTGTTGCCTTGGCGACCTTGTCTTGGAGCTTCCACTCGAACTTGGTGATATGTTCCGAAGCTTGGCGAGTGAAGCGATGTCGTCTTGAAGCTTGGACATGTTGTGGTCCACCTTGGCATCTTTCTTGTGGCGCCGTGATGAGCTAGATGGGCCTTGACTTGGCTTGGCCTTGTCGATGCACTTCTTTGGGCGCCGGCTTGTTGTTGAAGTAGAATGCCGATGCTTGTCGCTCTTGGCGATGGCTTTGTCATGGCTCATTCTAGAAGTTGATGGAGAATGGTGAAGCGTAGCACTCTTGGCGATGTCCTTGTCATGGCGCCTTTGTGAAGTTGATGAAGATTTGGGACACTTGGCACATTTTGCAATGTCCGTCTCATGGCGCCTTCTTGAAGTAGATGGAGCTCCAAAGGATGAGTGCATGGTGGTCTTGTAGGAGCACCGTGGAGCTCCAAAGGATGAGTGCATGGTGGGCTCGTAGGAGCACCATCTTGAGCTTGAACCGTAGAAGGTTGTGCCATGATGTTTGGTGGTGCCGCTCTTGACCATGGTAGAACCAAAGTGCTCGTCGGAGTACTTGGAGTAGTAGTCGTAGTAGTTCTCCATGTCGGTGAAGCTTGAGCAATCGGAGTCGTAGCGGAAGTCTTGGTGATGCTCCATCATGTCATGGGGGTCATTGTCGGTGTAGTCGTCGTAGTAGTCCCCCATGTCCTCAAAGTTTGAGGCATCATAGTTGTTGTGGCTCATCATGTACTCATTGTCATCTTGGCCTCCATAGTGGCACTCACTCTCCCTAGACATGTTAACTCACAAGACAAGTGTATATGTGGAGTGGAAAGAAACTAGAGCACAAACTCTCAGCTTTGTAGATAGTATTGGACGTCGTGAACAACCCAAGGGAAACGATCACAAAGTAAAGTGCTTGTGTTCAAGTATCCAAAGCAAACTCCAAAACACACACGGCTTAGTGGTAGGAAGATATGGTAGGTGGAAAGCAAATTGAACCAACCGGAAACCAAGATATTGTTAAAGCAAGTAGAGAACCACGATGATCACAAAGCAAAAACAAGTCAATCTCCAAAGATAGGAAACACACGCACGGAGAGATAAATGGGACTCGTGCAACCAAGAAGTGAGCTAATGAACCATATGATCCTAGCGAAGACTATAAGCTCGTGTTGCACAAGTACAAGGAGAGCTACTAGCTCGATTGCAATTTATTTGGTGGGCTACAAGATTTGCACAACAATGCACCACCTACTAGATGTTCATCGAGCTTTCGCGCTTCCTACAAGATATGGCAAGTGGTGGTTTCTTTCTCTTTTCTTTCTTTTGATTTGGCGCTCTTTGCTTCTTTTCTCTTTTGACTCTTTTCTATTTTGCACACCCACTTCTGTTTGATGCCAACACAAGATATATGATATATGATAACTAGCGCACAACTTTTGCTCGGAAACTACACGGTGGAAATGTGCAAAGCCCAAGCAATCATCAAGAGCTAGCCTCAATAGGACAAGATAAACACAAGGGTATGATGGCTATCAAAGGAATGGCAAGGGGGAAAAGATTTGTGATGTTTATATCTTTCGTCGATGATCTTCACCCGTTGATGTAGAAGCTTCGTGCTTGCCCACGAATTTTGGTGGTGGTAGATGATGGATCAACCGTGTTGGTGATGTCGGCCTTGTCCGTAGCTTCGAAACGAGCCAAAGATCACTCAAAACGGAGTCCGGAAGTGAAAGTTATGGCCAAAACAGTTTTGGAAAAATGCAGTTTTCTGTGTAGCCGGACCGGGAGCCGGTTTGGCCGGGCTGAGAGCCGGCTGGCTCTGTTTGGTGGCCGGTTTTTGAGCCGGCTGGTCCGGGCTGTGAGCCGGGCAACCAGCTGCGGGTTGACCCTCGAAAATCCGCGATTTTGGGCGGAAAAATGGCCCGAAAAACCTCAAATCGGAGGGGAAATCAATGGAATTTGGCCATGGGAACGCAAAGGAAGCAAGATCAACAAGTTTAGCAATAGATCCACAGATCAAAACCTACTAAAACGCACAAGATTCACAGATCGATCCAAAAGCAATTTGGGGCTATTTTTTGTGGAAATTTTCGAATTTCTCAAAATCAAAGAAAAAATTGGGGGATTTGTGGGGTAAATAAAGTCAAATCCGTGGCAACCATGCTCTGATACCATATGATGAGGAAAAGGACCTCTAGGGTGGCCCGATCTTCACGGATTGACGGTGGGAAATGGACGGACTCACGCAAGAACACGAGGAACACGAAGAACACCAAGAAGAACGCCCCGAACACAAGAACACGCACACGATACAAGAACCGTTTCCCTTACCGGTCGGTCCAACCGGCCCAATAGAATCCACACGAAGGTGGAGAGATCGGCAAGTAGATACAAGAAGGGATCTTGGATGGTTGTTTCTCCAACGGTCAACCGAACCGCTCCAATAAAGTCACCCGAAGATGAAAGATTGGCTAGTAGTCAAACTACAAGTAGAGGTCTTGAATCCACGAAGGGATCTTCTCCACAAGGGGAGGAACCATCCCCGCAAGGGGAGGAAGGAGACCGTCTTGAGGTGGGGAGCCTAGCTCTACTCTAATCTCAAAACATAGTCTAACCCTGAAAGGAGGTGGGGACGAACTATTTATAGTCGTAGTACAAAACGGAGTGGACGCAGGGTAGCCGGTCTGGGAGCCGGCTGAGCCGGGCTGGGAGCCGGGCTGGAGGCCGGGCTGGGGGCCGGCCGCCTCAGCTGGGTAACCGGCCTGGGAGCCGGCTGAGCCGGGCTGGGGGCCGGCCAGGCAGATTTTGCCCACTTCTTCTTCTTCGTCATCTTGACGCTTTCTCCTCCTCTTCCATGCGTACGCCTTGGATGAACTTGAGTCTTGGGCTTCCTCGGCATCTTCCCGGATGGCCGTACTCGTCATGTAATACCTAGCATAACAAAGGGGTAGATGCTCACGTAGTATACCATCCAAAGGGGCACGGAATGGAATCTCGTATAGGAAAGAGTTCACCTTTAAGCTCAATGTCGACTTGTCATATGTTGGGGTGCTTGACATGGTGATGGACGTGACTCGGGCTACATCACACACCCAGTCCAGTTTCCCGTCAGAAACCCTAAGTGTGAGGACTCATAGTTTTGTCCGGCGGTTTATGGTGGAACCTTCTATCCTCCCCACCAACTTGTGTGAGGACCCGGGTCAGGGGTAGGTCCTCGGACCATCCCCTCATGCATAACGGAGTCATCTTCGTCGATGAGGTATCCCATACTAATAAGAGCAAACTACATGACTAAGCCTCTTTCCCATATATGGTAAATGTGGTCGCACAGGGTAAGATTGGTCGTCATAGTACTAGGACACTGTGCATTTTTCATAAACATCACCATTCTTCCACTTCTCCATTCCAACACCGACATCTCGGCATTTCATAAACTCACAAGTAATTGCAAAGGAGTTTTGAATAAACCATATTTGTTTTTCCCATCCTATAATTTGGTATAACCATCTTATATTTCTACATAGGTGGCAAAATAATTTCCATATACTTTTGAAATGGGTTTTTATAAATCTTGCTTTGAGAGTAAAACATGTTATGAAAGTAGATGGATATGTTTGTAGTGCAAGCTCAGAGAATAGCTTGCCTTGCTTGGCAAAGTGATCTTGCTCTTGTTCTTCAATTTCAGCAAACTCTCCTTCCTCGATATATCCGACAACGTTCTCGTCTAATTAATAAACAAACAATGCAAACAATCACTAATCTATACAAGCAATCATCTCAACATAACAATCATGAACATCACAAATAGCTACTGCACACATCAAACCATACAATTTGGTTTTCAAATAATTGAAGTAAACATTATTTAATTACTTCTAAATTATGGCAGAAACTTGTTGAACATGTTTAATTCCACAACTTGAGTTCTGTTGGTCACAAAAATACAAACTAAAATTTTATGGAAAGCTACTGGTGTGTAGAAGACAACACAATTTGATTTGGTTCAATTGGAGTTACTAAACTCCCTACACATTTGTTTGAATCCAGAAGCTTAATAACCAAGTTTTGGCTACCATTTAAATTCTATTGCTTCAAAAATTAAATCCTTTTAGGGGTGACTAAAAATGACTAAATGTGACCTAACAAAATTGGTCCTAATTCATTTGGGTTAACCATTTAACATATTTGAATGTTTGAGTGCAGAAGGGTGTTTAAACTTCTACTTTAAACTAAACAAATCCTACTGCACAAATAATTCTACCAAAATTAGGGAAGCTAACACAAGGCAGTACTAAGCTAACAAAATTGGTTTGGAATTATTTGGACAAACAGAGTATCAGAAACAAACAAGTTTAGAATTTGAACCTTCTGTAGTATTTTTAATAATACTTTTTATTTATTTAATTAAATGGAATGAATCCAATTGGGTTGGTTAAACATTTTAATAAGATTTCCAGAACAATTGAGTTTGATTTATTTGGATTTCTAAATCTCGAGATATTGAATTTCAAAGTTGGATCGAGTACTGATTTCACATTTCCAATTTAAACAGAGAAATCCAGTTATGGATAAGGTTCAGATTTCTGACTAGTGGGACCTACACGTCAGCGACACAGTGCGCGCGTGGAAATTAATAAAACGCTGACGGGTGGGGCCAGCGCGTCAGTCTAACATCTAAACGAAGGGTTACGCTGCCGTTGGATCAAGATCCAACGGCCCACGTTGGAGTCCATCGGCGACGACCATTTCTGGGCGGCGCCGTGGCTCCGGCGACGGCGAGGTGGATGGTTGGCTCACCTAGAGGGCTCGGGAGGTCGCGGAGATGATGCAGATCGACGGCGGAGGCTCGAGGAAGGTGCTGGTGCAAGCTGTGCTTGCTGGGACAGAGTGTAGCGGCGACGGCGTGGTCTCCAACTTCCACGGCCACGGCAACGAACTCCGGCGAGCTCCTGCGGGCGCGTTTGTGCATGAAACAGAGGGGAAAAGGGCTCGGGTGAGTGCGGTGTTCATAAGGAAGAGAGTAGGGGCCAGGGATGAGAGAATGGGAGGGTGTGGCATCGCGGCCATGTCCGACCTCGACGGCGGCAGTGGCGGCAGCGAGCACGCCCTCCTGGCGGTGCCCTGGTGAAATTGGAGCGAGGGAGAGGTCGAGGGAGTGGCGTGGAGTTTCCAGAGAGGCTTGGGGTGGTTTAAATAGCGCGGGGGCGGCGTATCGTGGACGGAGTGCACGGACGGCGTCCACGGCGCACGGCGGAGATATTTCTCCTCCATCCGACGCGGCGGTGCGAGGGACGTGGAGACTAGGCGTTCACCGGGGTCCGGACATGTTCTAGAAGCTCTGGCTCGAGCGGTGCGTGTCGAGGTGCAGTGAGCTGCGCTAATTTGGGTCGGCGACGGCGAGCTCGCCACGGCGACGCTGGGGTGGATTCGAGGCGAGGGAGGGCGTAAGTGCTCTCCTCTGCGGCGCCGCGGCTGCAGAGGCACGGGAGCGAGGGAGAGCGCGGCAAAGGGGGGCCTGGGGAGCGCGGAAACGATGGGGCACGGTCGCGGCGACACGGCGACGGTGACGGGGAGCTAGGGGTAGGAGACGACGACGTTTTCGCCGAACGCCCCCTGGACTTTCTTTTCCATTTACAACTAGGTCCTTCTGCTTCTTTTTCTTCTTTTCAAATCCAGCAGCATTTCTAGGATTTAATTAGGGCACTAAACCTATTTATAAAAATTCAAGAAAATTTGTGAAGCCTTCCCATAGCATGCAGAAGCTTCACAAAAATTGGCTTTACAAAATAAAATGTTTTGAATCATTTTCTTTCATAGGGTTTTAATTATGGCATTTTAATTTATTTCTACTTTGTTTACTTTTGAGTTTTAAAATAGGTGTAAAAGATTATTTGGAAGAGGTAAGTGATAAGGATATAAATGAGAGGTTTCAAATAACATTCCTCTGAATTTTTGTTTGGAACATTATTGAGTTTCTTATTTGTCACTTTTATTTTTCTTGTTTCACTTTTGCTTTTATATTTCCTTTCTATTAATTCAAGCAAACAAGCAACACAAGCAACAAGAATTAATTACCACAAGCAACAATTGACAAACAACACATAAAATCAACAAAAGTTTTTGTTGGCTCTCATTTTTGGAATAATAATACTGATTAATATTTTTGGGATGTTGCAGCACCAGAAGAGAAGGAGCCCCTACTACTGTACATTGCTGCCACCAATCAGGTGATCAGCGCTGTGCTCGTGGTAGAGCGTGACGCTCCTCCGAAGAAGTCAAGCAATATCAAAGGCAAGCGACCCGGGAACTCTCTTCCGGGGCAACCGTGCAAGAAAAGGCTGCCGGGTGACCAGGGGTCTCATGATCCTGGCGTCACTACGACTTCACCAGGCGACGCGGATCCCGTCGGGAATGGGGAATCTCCCTCCGACGAGACTTCGCCGGGGGCTACATCGTCCCCACCCCAAGACATCGACGAGGGGGAAGCCGAGCCCTCTCAGGACTCGGCGACCCGCAAGGTGCAGCACCCGGTCTACTTCGTCAGCGCAGTGCTGCGCGACGCCCGGGAGCGGTACCCCATGATGCAGAAGCTGCTGCTGGCAATCCTCATTGCCTCCCGCAAGATGAGGCCGTACTTCCAAAGCCATCCCATCACGGTGGTGTCCAAGTACAACCTAAGAAGCCCCCTGGAGAACCCACTTGCCACTGGTCGCATATCATGGTGGGCCATAGAGCTTCAAGGTTTCGGTCTCAAGTTCGAGCACACGGACAACATCAAGAGTCAGGCGCTGGCGGATTTCACGGCCGAGTGGACCGAGACGGCGTTCGACGACCCGGAAGAGGAAACCTGCCTCCCCGGGAAGGAAGATCCTAGCGCCTGGATCATGCACATCGATGGCTCCTACAAAAAGGGGAAAGGAGGTGCGGGGGTTGTCCTAACCTCGCCAACCAGGGACCGGCTGAAGTACGTCGTCCAGATGCACTACCAAGGGAACATCTCCAACAACACGGCGGAGTACGAGGGCCTGCACGCAGGACTTCGTGCTGCCATCGGCCTCGGCATCAACAAGATCATCGTCAAGGGTGACTCTCAGTTAGTCATCAAACAAGTGAACAAGGAGTACGCGTGCCCTCAGATGGCACCATACGTTGAAGAGGTATGGAAGCTGCAGCGGCGCTTCGACAACTTCCGGGCTGTGTACGTCCCACGGGGAGAAAACACGGCCGCGGATGAGCTATCACAGGTGGCGTCCAAGCAAGAACCAGTGCCTCCCGGGATCTACATCGAGGTCCTCAGGCGACCTTCGATCCCGCCCGAGAGGCTCGCGGCAAGATCTGCGCCGGGGGCTGGCGACCCTTCTACCTCGACAACACGGGTAGCCAGCCCAGAAGCTCAAGACCCGGCAGCCCCTCCAGCGGAGGAAGCTATGCTTTCTTTCCGTCGGATGGTGCTACCGGTGGAAGGAGCCCGCCCACCCTGGGCCCGGGACATCGTCAAGTACATCATGGAGCACGCACTCCCGGAGGACGATCACGACGCCGAGCGGGTGGCTCGTCAAGCCAAGCTCTACGTCATGATCGACGGCGAGCTCTACCGGCGACGGGACAACGGAGTCAAGCTCCGCTGCATCCCTCAAGAACAAGGCCAAGTACTGCTACGGGACATCTGTCGTGTCTCGTTGCACGGACACCGGGAGTATAGGATACCCCTTTTAGGTTCGGCACGGGGCGCGAAGGAGGCTGAGAATCGTTTTCTTGGGCGGAGTCTAGATCAAGCTCTTCTCTCCACGATCAAAGCATGCAACCAAAGGGACACAAGGAGCTACCCAGGTTTAGGCCGCCCGGAGGCTAAAAGCCCTACTCCTGCATGTCTGGATTGATGAGTTCTTCATAGTGTGGCTTACAATGGAACCTCCCGGACAGGGTACCCGGAAGGGTTTTGGCCCGAGGTAGAAGAAGGACAGATCCTGACCCGGAGGAGATCACCTTCCTCTCTACCTCCGCAGCCCTAGTCTAGTCTTGCTCTGGTTCTAGCTTGTGCTCGTCCTTGCTCTATCTTCTCCTTCCCCTCTCCCGTGCCTTGGTCCTCCTTTTATAGGCTAAGGGGTTGCCACAGGGTCACGTGCGGGGCATGAGGGGCCTTCGGGGTGAAGAACCCTCCTCATCTAGTTTAGAGGGAGACGTGGCCTCTCCTCAGCCTAGCGTCTCCTCTGGGTTAGGTGGGAGCGTCCGCATTGGGGTGGATAGGAGCTGACACCACCACAGGGCTTGCTTCCCACCCGCGCTGCCTTCGCTTTGCTTCCCAAGTCCTCCGCGGTGAGGTGGAGTGCTTATCCACAGAAACGTAGGAGGTACCCGAGAGGGAGCCTGGCCTCCTGCCGGGAACTCGTGCTCTCGGGTCCTTCCTGGCCTTCTTGCTTGATTCGGGGACCCGGAAGGTCCCCAGGACCGGAGCCCTTAGTCGTCGTAGGCCATGCGTATCTTGACGGTGAACCCGCCAGCTTGACTTGAGTCTTGGTCTTGTCCATCTTCATCTTGGGACCACATGGGGTGGACCCACTTTGGCAGTACTAGGTGAACCCCATGTTCCACTGTTGCGACAGTAGCCCCCGGGCATGGTCCCGGCGGCTCTTGCTCCAGCTGCCGGGGCCGTGGCCTAAAGATAGGTCAAAGTGGGTCCCGGGCACCTGGTCTTCTCAGCTTCGCTTCACTGAGGGCCTTGAAGGTCTTGGAGTTACTCCGCTCGGGGCAATAACTGCGAGGGCCCCCTCGATTCCCGCTAACGGAAGAACCGAGGAGACGCTTGGGAGAGGCACTGCCGCGGCTATAAAAGCGAGGCGCACCCCTGGCCTTTTCGGTCATCTTCTTCCTTGGTCCAACTCCAGGTCTCCCTGCAAGCTGCCAGCGCAAATGGCGAGAGCGAAGAGAGGAGTTGGGCGCCCCCGTACTTCTTCAGCTGCTGCGGAGAGTGGCCCCTCCACTCGTGGTCGAGCTGTTCCGCGAGGTCGTGGGATTCGCGGCCGCGGCGGCCGTGGAGGCCGCGGCACCGCTGCCCCTCTTCCTACTGGTGCGGGCGGTCAGAGCACTTGTCACCTAAGAGATCTCCTCAGAAAACTTGACGGCGCGTTAGTGCAAAGGGAGGTTTGGGAAATGACCCCGGGAGTTGAGCCCTAGGATTGCATTCATCTGAACTTACATTCTGAGTTTACAATTCTGGATTACATTCAGTCGAAGATTTTCCTGGATACATATCTAGCCTATGCTACTAAGGCCAACTCAGGGCTCCTGGCTGTGCAGCTTTGTCTTTCTGTTTTATTGCCTGCCGGGTAAACTCCGGACTCCCGGGGACGCCTGGGATGAAGGAGGGCATTCGCGCAGGATCTTCAGGGGTCCCATGGGCCGGGGAACTTCCGGGCAAACCCCGGCATGTGCTGGCTGCAGAGGAGGTGCACATGGTCCATGAACTTATCCATGATGTCTTCCTCATCCTGTACGAAGGGAAGAAATCGAGTTAAGGCACAGGATCTTCCCAAGGGTCGTATTGCCGGAATCAAGGCGGCCTTACCTTGAAGACATCGTCAAGATCGCAGAGGAGGCGGATCAATCTCTGATTGCCTGCGGCCTCCATACACAGCTCCATCTTAATGGAGTCCTTCCGGGTCGCCGGCGCTACCGATGCTTCCATGGCGGCAGAACCGGCGATGTTCCCCACTGCGGGGAAAACCAAGGAGACTCGAGGGCGAGGATCAACCTCGTCCTTTCTAGTGGCTCAGGCTCTAGCTTCGCTGGGTGCCTCCGTCGCTCCTCGAAAGACGGACTCCACCGTCGACACATCGGATAAGGCCCTCTCAGCTTTGCCGGACATTGTTCTGCGGGACGGGGGGAGGCAAAGGAAGAAGAGGAGCGGAGCAAGGCGAGAAGATGTGGCGAAGGGGTGGAGTCTGGATGGTCTTTTATAGGCCTCTCCTGCTCCACCTACCCCTTGACGCTATGGCTGCTGCAGTAATGGGAGCGCGTTTTGCAAAAAACTCGTTCTCATTCACACGGACGCGACACGAAGACAAGGAGGAAAACAAGATCTTCTTCATTTACAAGGATTACAAGGGGACAATCTTTTTTACAACAAAAAGGTTGGCTCCCGCCGAACAAGGAGCACCGCCGTACAATGGAAGACGCTACTTCCAGAAATACGACGTCAAGGCCGCCAAGGAGGAGGTCAACGAGATCTCCATGGCGCCCGTCCGAAGCTCCTCGCCTTTAGGAAGACGAGCTCCCCTCGACCTTGATGTCAGATGAGTTTTCCTCATCTTCATCCTCGTCGTAGGAGCTCGAGCTGCCGCTGCTGCTCTCCATGCAGCACTCCACGCGTCCACCATCGACACCGAAGATCTTCACGGAGAGCGTAGCATGTCCGTCGTACCGGAACACCAAGCACTGCCCCCTGGACAGGCGGCGGGCACGAGAGAACGACTTCCACCCCGGACCCAGAAGCAGGGCGCCTTCAGTGGTGCGCTCAGCCATGGCCTAGGAGGGGCCATTGGGGCAGCCTTCCACCTGCAGCCAGAAGCCGGAGGGTCCGATGTCCTCCGTCGCCATCGCGAAGGAATCCGGCAGGAGAAGCCGGCTGCGAGGCCTGCGGTTCAGATCCATGGCGAACTCGAACGACACGAAGCTGGTATGAACCATGCTCCTAGGAAGAGGGGCAGCGGTGCCGCGGCCTCCACGGCCGCCGCGGCCGCGAATCCCACGACCTCGCGGAACAGCTCGACCACGAGTGGAGGGGCCACTCTCCGCAGCAGCTGAAGAAGTACGGGGGCGCCCAACTCCTCTCTTCGCTCTCGCCATTTGCGCTGGCAGCTTGCGGGGAGACCTGGAGTTGGACCAAGGAAGAAGATGACCGAAAAGGCCAGGGGTGCGCCTCGCTTTTATAGCCGCGACAGTGCCTCTGCCAAGCGTCTCCTCGGTTCTTCCGTTAGCGGGAATCGAGGGGGCCCTCGCAGTTATTCCTCCGAGCGGAGTAACTCCAAGACCTTCAATGCCCTCAGTGAAGCGAAGCTGAGAAGACCAGGTCCCGGGACCCACTTTGACCTATCTTTAGGCCATGGCCCCGGCAGCTGGAGCAAGAGCCGCCGGGACCATGCCCGGGGGCTACTGTCGCAATAGTGGAACATGGGGTTCCCCTAGTACTGCCAAAGTGGGTCCACCCCATGTGGGCCCAAGATGAAGATGGACAAGACCAAGACTCAAGTCAAGCAGGCGGGTTCACCGTCAAGATACGCATGGCCTACGACGACTAAGGGCTCCGGTCCTGGGGACCTTCCGGGTCCCCGAATCAAGCAAGAAGGCCAGGAAGGACCCGAGAGCACGAGTTCCCGGCAGGAGGCCAGGCTCCCTCTCGGGTACCTCCTACGTTCCTGTGGATAAGCACTCCACCTCACCGCGGAGGACTTGGGAAGCAAAGCGAAGGCAGCGCGGGTGGGAAGCACGCCCCGTGATGGTGTCAGCTCCTGTCCACACCAAGGCGGACGCTCCCACCTAACCCAGAAGAGACGCTAGGCTGAGGAGAGGCCACGTCTCCCCCTAAACTAGATGAGGAGGGTCCTTCACCTCGAAGGCTCCTCATGCCCCTCACGTGACCCTGTGGCAACCCCTTAGCCTATAAAAGGAGGACCAAGGCACGGGAGAGGGGAAGGGGAAGATAGAGCAAGGACGAGCACAAGCTAGAACCAGAGCAAGACTAGACTAGGGCTGTGGAGGTAGAGAGGAAGGTGATCTCCTCCGGGTCAGGATCTGTCCTTCTTCTACCTCGGGCCAAAACCCTTCCGGGTACCCTGTCCGGGAGGTTCCATTGTAAGCCACACTATGAAGAACTCATCAATCCAGACATGCAGGAGTAGGGCTTTTAGCCTCCGGGCGGCCTGAACCTGGGTAGCTCCTTGTGTCCCTTTGGTTGCATGCTTTGATCGTGGAGAGGAGAGCTTGATCTAGACTCCGCCCAAGAAGACGATTCTCAGCCTCCTTCGCGCCCCGTGCCGAACCTAAAAGGGGGTATCCTATACTCCCGGTGTCCGTGCAACGAGACACGATAGGCACTATGCCGTGAAATTTGACTGTGCTATGTTTTAGCTGTGTCTCAGAAAGGCGCATGCGCTTTAAGGTTTCAAGATAGAGGATGTTGATGCTACTCCCTCCATCCATAAGCACCTTAGAAAGCCTGCATTGCTGCACAATTGGGTTTACAACGAGCGCGTAATTCCCTGGGTTCTGTGGAATATGATCAGGATGATCGTTGCGGTCCCATGTAATGGGATGTTCGGACCAGTTGAGATACTGGGGAACCGCTGGCATAGTGGCATTGAGTTCCCTCCAGGCTGCCTTTTCCTTTTTGGCCGAAGGAGTGGCAAGGAAAGTAAAAGGCTTGTTTCGACCCTTGGAAACTTGTTGCTCCTCTTGTGCTTTGGCTCCTGATCTTCCGGCTCCGAAGCACTTTCCTCGTTGTCCTTCTGCTCTTTCTTGTCTTTACGGTTCTTGCGCTTGAACTGCTTTGCCTTGAAGCCAGCGTCAGGATCCTTCTTGATATCATCGTTAAGGCGGCACTGCCTGTTGGTATGGGTGCATTTGCCAAGCTTGCTATGATGGGCACAAGGTTCATCTTTGATGTCGTCATAGGTGATTTTAATGGGTCTTGACCCTTGACTGTCATCGCCTTCTTCTGCCATCTGCTAGCCCCGCTCTGGCCACCCTTCTTATTGGCAAAGGCTACCTCCTTTGATGGTCCTGGCGCATCGTTGGCTTCCTTCTTTTTCCGGCTTTGATTGTTGTTTCGCTTTTCCGGGTTAACAGCTATGTCCATGCGCAGATCGCCATCGTCAGCTCGAGCGTCGTCTTCTGCTGCAGCGTAATTGTTCGCGCTGTCTAAGAGCTCGCCGAGGTGTTTGATGTTTTGGCTGGCTAACATATATCTCATCATGTTGCCTTTCTTCAGGCTGTTCATAAAAGCATGTATGGCCTGGATCTCAGAAACGTCTTCACATGCATTCTTTGTCTCTGTCCATCGAGCTATGAAAGCTCTGCTTGACTCCCCTCCACTTGAGCACACTTTAGTAGATCTGAGTAAGCCTTTGGACGTTTGTATGTGCATGAGAAGTGTTGCATGAATGTTTTCTGCATGTCTTGCCAATTGTGGATACTCTTTTCTGGCAAAGTGTCGATCCATAACCGGGCCGTTCCCTCCAACATGAGTGGAAGAAAACGTACAGCTGCGTTGTAATCACCGTCATTAATACCAACGGCGTGGATATAATCAGGCAGCCATATGTCCGGTTTGTCAATGCCATTGTACTTGTCACAATTTTCTTGACATTGCCTAGCGAGGATGGGAGTTGCACCTTGCGAATCGCCGGTCCAAAGCACACAGGGCCCAGGTAAGACTCCTCTCTGGCCGCTTTAATCTCATCGAGACGATGCGGGCGTCTGAGATATGAGTGTTTTCCCTGGCTGACCCTTTTGGATTGGCTACGCCTTGGCTCCTCCTGACGGCTTTGGCGATGAGGGGAGCGGGAGCGAGATCGCCTTTGAGGCGGATCTCTGTTGCCCCTATTTCCTTCGTCTCTTGCCCGTGCTGCGGGGGAGGTGGCATGTTAAGCCGGTCGCTCCCACGCCGTGCGTCCTTCCCTTGTCTTGATCTCTTTCACGGCGAGGCGGATCATTCTTCTTATGGCGTGTTATCCTTTTGCCGGTGGTCGTCCTTGCCTTTGTCACTATGGCGGTTGGACCCAGTCTTTGACTCATCCCTGTGCTTGTCAGGAACTTTGTCCTTCCTAGGTTCCTTACCCTTATTGCCATGGCTACTGGAACCAGCTGGTTCCTCTGGATCCCCACCGCCGCAACGGCCGTCTTGCAAAGACGCGTGTCGTCCGCCAGTTTGAGTTTGAGTCCGCCTTAGCCTGCTGCTCTACCGCCTTTTCGATGAGCATCTTAGAATAATGGTGGCGCTCTTCAATTGGGACTGTTTCGTCTCCCATGATTTCCCTGGCCGCCTCTATTTTTTGGCCGGGGTGGAGAAGAATATGACTCCATCAGGGTTAACTCTGAAAGAGTATTTCTGCCAAGGCTTTAAAGGCTTTTGGGCAGAAGGCTTCTCGAAGTTTCCCTGCAGATCCCGATGCAGAAGAGGGTCACGTATACTTCGTATTTTGCGGAATTTCTCAACATCGCGCTCACGCTGATACTCTTCCTCTTCTAGAGCCTTTCCAACTAGGATTAACTCTTTTTCCTTGTTCAGGAGGGACAACTTATACTTGATGTTGACTTCAGTCTCAGCCAGGAGCGCTTTCCGTCTTTCCTCAAGTTCAACCGCGGTTGGATTTGGTCCCAAAGGTGTTTTGAGAAGCTCCAATGCGCGCATGTGTTCCTCCTTTGACCGTTCCAGGTCTTCTTCAATAGGCGTAGCCGGGGAGGCCCTTTGGGTCCAATACCTCCTCTGGCTTTTCCGCCTTGTCACCAATGTGTTTGATGCTAGAGGAAACTTCAGCCTCGTCTGGCTTAGCCGCGGCAGCACCATCCTCCAGCTATCTGTGCCGGGAAAGTCATTAAGACTTCGTTTGGATCGGATGAGCCATAGCCTCGCGCGGCAACCTGTGCTGCAAAGTCTTCCTCCTTATGTCATCGAGATCTGAATCTTCCGCCATTGGAGCGGTGCCATCAGATCCGGCTTCTGAGTCTGCTCCTGTCTGTAAGGCAGGTAATATTGACTCAGGGTCAGATTCGGCCGGCTTAGGGCCAGATGCGTCAATGACACCGACAAAGCGAGAGGCGGGCTCCATAAGCTCATAAGAGCTGGAGTCAGAATCGCTTTGGGTATCAGAGTCACTCAGATCGCGATAGACAAAGGCCTGATCCGATCTGTTTGTTGCTCGATTGCATAATCGATGGGGTGGTGGGTGGGCCAAAAGGCGGCGGATCCCCTGGGGAATCCATACGCCTCAGCCGTAAAACCCATGAAGATGTTGATGGTGCCGAAGGGGACGACGAAGCTTGACACAGTGCGTCGTTTGCTGGGACGTAGGATCCGTCGTCTTCGATGCACCCAAAGTTGTTGATGATGCGGGCGCGACCAACCGCCATAGACTTGCCGATCTCGCCCAATGCTCCCGCCTGAAACAAAACTCCCGACGCCTTGGGCCCCACGGTGGGCGCCAACTGTCGAGGTATTGGTAACGCGGAACTACTATATGGATTCATACGTACCGTAGAGGAGGTGGGGAAGAACGTAGAGGGTTCCAGTGACGGGATTGCACACACGATCTTACCCAGCTTCGGATCTCACGACGGTGGCGAGATCCTACGTGCTGCTATAATTCACTCAAGGAGAATATGTGTACAGGTTACAATGAGGTTGTATGCGTGCCCTAAGGCTGCTGGAAGGCTGGCTTATAAAGGCGCCAAGCCTTCCCCTACAAGGAAAGCCTTAACCGACATAGATCATGAGTCCTAGACTAACACGGTAACAAACCCTAACTTGCTCCCTAAGGCGAACGCGGTCTGGCCTTCGTCTTGGACTTCACTAAGCCAGCCCAGGCTTATCCTTGCGCCTAAGCCCATGAGGCCTTCTCCATTAAGCCCTCCGGCTTTAGCTGATGGGCCTCCTTGGTGGGCCTGGTTTTATCCACCGTGGCAGGTATACCCGTTCGGCATAACCTCCACAACATTAGTCCGGGTTCCAAACCTGGCCGGGACTAAAGGTCCGAACCAAAGGCCTGTTTTCTACTAGTGGCTCATGACCTCGAACGATGTTGTCTATTAATGTAATCAGTTTGTCATGCAGAATACTTGTACTCTATGCATAGTAGGAGTTACAATTTGATAGATGTGTAGATTTCAATAGTATAGGAAGTATATTACCGACCTGGAGTTTGGCTCCGTGAAGTATCGCATGGTTGTGTCCTTGCCAGTCAGCCGTTTTTTATACAGATTGTGAGGCAAAAAGATGGATGCACCCAGGTGACTTTTTAATGTTGAAACCAACATATTCTCTTTGATGCAGACGCCATTTGCCATGTGACGTGTTTGACCAGGTCATGGGTGAATATTTTGTGAGATGTTGAATTCCGTTGGAGTTGCGGATGAACTTTTTTGAATGAGCGTGTCGATGGAGTTGTGACAAAGAAGTCACTAAACCCGTGACAGGGGCCGAGCAAGAGGTTCTCATGACCACGCGTGCCCCGAGTCGTTGTCCTCTTTTGATGATGATCTAAGTCTTCCATCCAAGTTGAGTAGGCTAGGTCTTGAAGTGTACCATGACTTAGTTAGATAAGTCATGGTTCCGGATTACGTCGTTGGTGAAGCCGTGGGTACTTGAAATTGTAGATGCAGAGGTGCTCGTAGGAGAAGAAGTTGCCATGCCTCTGGATGTACATGTATGAAGGGCCTTGAGGAGGTCCTGGACCATGACGGCAGGCCTCGTTGTTTTTTGTCCTAGTCCTGAAAGGGTTAGTAGCAATGTATGAGAACATTTTTCTTGTAGCATTATTACCTAAGAATCTGAGGAGGCAAGTATGTCGGGGAGAGATCTCGTTTGGCGAAGCGCTTCCGATTTAGTGGAGGAGCAATCTGGTGTAGCCTCGTTGAACGTTGAGACTCGTCCAGGTTGTGGTGGAACCTTCTTGAGTGACCGGAGTCGGCTATGGATGAACCTTGAATGCTTGTTTCTGGTTGTGGATGAACCTTCTCTTGATAGTTGTGGAGTGTGGATGACTCTTTTGATATTTGAGTGGTGCGGACGACCTCTTTGATGTTTGGGCCCCATTCTTTGAGACCTGTGAGAGTCGTCACCCAGTGTGCTCTCCCCTGGGTCGTCACCAAGTTTTAGGTTTTGGGCATGGTAGCCTTGATCTCAAAGACGTGGGACATTAAATATGGGTTTTAGACCGCTCGCGGTTTTCCCGCCCTTACGACGTAGTTGGGCAGTACGTAGCAGTTAGTAGTGTGTAGCAGTTAGTAGTGCATGGCAGTTTGGTAGTACGTCTGTACGGATGTGGGGTGTAGATGAACCCTTTTGTTGGTGGGTGTGGAATACCCTTATGGTACTTCTAAGGTGTGGATGACCCCTTTTTCTTGACGTTGGTTGAGTGTGGATGACTCGTTTGTGATATGTTTATGACTGTGGGCGACTCGTTTGTTTATGATTGTGGACGACTCGTTCTTGATATTACTGAAGGAGATATGCCCTAGAGATAATTAATAAAGATATTTTATTTGTCATATCTCAATTGTTCATAATAATTTTTGTACCATGCTATAACTGTATTGCGCGGAAACATTAATACACGTGTGATATATAAACAACCAGGTCTCTAGTAGCCTCTTAACTAGTCCATTGGGCAACCGATGATCAAGATTTCCTGATCATGGACATTTATGTCAATTGACAATGGAGTCATGTCATTAGGTGAATGATGTGATGGACACACACCCAAGATATATAAAAACGTAGTGTTCATACCTTTGACCGTGAGATCATATCTAATCGCTGCTTCTGGAAGGTGCTTTGATTGCATCAAACGTCATGTCTTATTTAGCGTGACAATAAAGGTGTCCCTTCCGGGTATCCGAAGGAAGTGGGAGAGGCGAGTGATCAAGAGCGGGATTTGCCAATCCACATAGCAGGATAGATACTCTGGTCCCACTCGGTGAGATTACATCAATGAGCTTGCAAGCATGTGACTAAGTCACGGGGATGTAATATCACAGACGAGTAAAGATAGAATTGTCAAGTGACGAGATCAAGCTCGGTAATCATGATACCGGAGAACGAGTCTCGGACAATCTAAGTATCGTCAGGCAAAAGGTTGAAACTGGACGTCTAAGGTTCAAACGATAAAAAGACATTCGTGGACGCACATAGACTGTCACGGTTATCCAGCCACCGTTGATAGTAATTGTTCGGAGAACGTGTCTCGATCATGTCTGGAGTGATCCCGAACCGTAGGGTGGCACACTTAAGGGTAGGCGACGGTTTTATAAAAATTGGATATTAGGAGAAACTTCAAGAGAACACCGGAAGTGTTCCGGGACAGGTCCGATGATGATCGAAGGGCAACGAAATAAGTTTCGGAGCTTGAATAAATTAAATAATATGTATTTAATTTTAATTAGTATAATTAATGAGTAAATATATTTTTTATTTAATTAATTTGGAATTTAAAAGGCATTTTCACCTAGATGGGCCTTAGAGGCCCATTAGGGGAAAACCCCCAAAAGGAAAAAGAAAAAAAAGGGGGAGAGGGGTCGGCCGGCCTAGGTGGGCCACATGGGGACCACCTAGGGCCGGCGCACCACCATGGTGCAGTTGGCCATGTGGGAATAGTCTCCCACATGGCCAGGCCAGCAAAGATGGCTCCCTCCTCCTCCTTTATATAGGGGTGCACCCTTGCCTTGAAATTCATCCCTCGTTCTCCTTCTCTCCTATCTTGAGCGTGGTTCCGTTTCTGGAGCTGCGTACGAGGAGAGAAGCTTCTCCACCATACGCACACCACCGTGCTGCTGGGTCCAAGTCTTCCGCTGCTTCGTTGGATCTGGAGCTCGGAGGTCGTCGTCAACTCCGTACGTGTGTAGAGCTACGAGGTGCTACACATGCGGCACTGGAAGTACATCTTCTTCCTCTACATGACCTTGAGGTCTACGCCGCCGTCGTCTTCGCCGCCCGTCTTCATCACGCGTCGTCATCGAAACAGATCTTTTGATCGTCGACGCTTACGGTCTACAAGGGTATGTATATCGTTCCCTCCGTTACTTTATATCTGCATAGTAATAGATCCTGGCTATTTCGGTTATCGTTGTTAGGAATTTTTTTGTTTTCTGCACACGATCCCCTTCAACTACGAGTGTGGGCGACTCGTTCTTGATCTTCTCCTGAGTTTATATGACTCGTTCTTGATATTTTCTTCATGGTACTCGTGCAATCGCTGGCGTGTTTAAGATTGGGTGTGAGTTTCGGCAAGCTGTAAGTAGTCTTGCTCGTTACAAGCCATCCGCCTCTATCCCGCTACCAACGCTTTCCTGAGAGATCTAGGAGTTCCCGGCCGGACGTTCGCTTCCTTGGTCCGTGCCTATGCAGTGAATACTTTAGCGATGCTAGCCATGGATTCAACTGGAAACTTCCCAAAATATTTGATGTCTGTTCTGCAGGTTTTTAGGCCTACGATTTAAGTGACGGGTGGTGTTGTCCGACAATAATTGAGACCGTTGTTACCCCTGTGTAGAACGCTGCCGTGTACCCGGGTCGCTGCCACGGTGTGCCCGGCTTGCGTGGATACCCGACATGAGCATACAAGCGGCTTTGGTAAGGTGCGCCGCCCTGACCTCTCAAGTCTTAGCAGAGCCCAAAATGTGCTGGTCTGATCCATCCAGCCCCCGGGCATGTGGGTAGTGCTGTGTATCCTGTCATAAGAAAGATTGAGTGAAAGAGAATAGTTTGCATTACCCACTGACGGGCAGGATAATATCACTACACCTTGGACCAAACGAGAGGGCATAGAACTGACGGCAAAACTCCACCTAAGCAGGCAATTGGACTGTCGGGCCATGTTAACTGCCGGCAAAGATGAGAGAACACCGACAATTCGACTGCCATCTATTTGGCGGGGTGACAAAAAAGCGCGCGTCAAATTGGTGGTCGGAGCGAAAACTAGGCGCACGAGCGAAAATATCCCGCCGCCCTCAGTAGTGAGACCCCCAAACCCCTAGATCCCCTTTCTCTCTCCCAGCCAAAATTCCCCAATCGACGCCCGTGATCATCCCACCGCCACCGCTCCGACGCATCTCGCCTTCCCACGGCTGCCCCCTCCGTCGCCCGTCCTCCGCCGCACATCCTCCTCTCCATGGTCGCCCCGCTCCGCCGCCCGTGCTGACTGCCGGCTCCTCGTCGTCCCCGACCTCCTCCGTCCGTGCCTGACGAAGCTGCAGCGGCCGCCGCCTCCACCGCCCGATTTCTTTGCTGGATCACTGCCGGAAAGGAGCTCGCCACCGGCTCCTCGTCGTCCTCGACCTCCTCCGTCTGTGCCTGATGAAGCTGCAGCGGCGGCCCGCCTCCACCGCCTGATTTCCCTGCCGGAGCACTGCCGGAAAGGAGTTCGCCGCCGGCTCCTAGTCGTCCCAGACCTCCTCCGTCCGTGCCTGACGAAGCTGCAGAGGCCGCCCGCCTCCACCGCCCGATTTCCTCCTCCTGGTCCTAGGAAGCTTCTGCTCCACTGCCTCCAGCGCCAGTTGAGAAGCTTGGCCGCTCCCGGCTATCTAAAAGGTGAGGCCACCCCCGCTTCTGAATTCTTTGATTTATTTTTTTATGCTGCCGATGTGATTAATTATCTGTATGTTTATATAATGTTGCTTGCAGTCGATGTTTGCTGAATGAACTTTCTGTTAGTTGTTGATTTTCTGGATAATGTGTTGTTCTTGCACTTACTGTAAATTATGTGTAGTTTGAATGAACTAGCACACCTCAAGCTTCAGCTTTACACATGTAATCTTCAGATTTGAGCATATCAGATCATCTTCCTATTAAATCGAGTGCCCTGATATGGCACATTATTAATGTAACTTGAATATGGCTCTACCGAATTTTGATATGTGTATCTTCCTTTTGAAAGAGCGCTCCTTATGGAAAATTATTAATGCAGGTTCAGTGGATAGCTGTAGATTTACTATTGTGCTATGCGAAATTGAGTGACACTAGTCTGAAAATGAGCACAACTTGACTCACGATCTGGTTGCTTGTATGAGTGCCTTTGCTTCTGAATTATTTGCTTCATTTCTTTATATGGAATGCCAGTTTGCTTGCATGTCTCTGAAAATACAACCCATGTTATTATTGGTCTGTGGTGTTCGTGTGATGCTCCAGTTCATCCTGGTGATGACTCATCTACGCAATTGTGCTGTGCTAAGTATAAGTGACCACTACAACTACTGCTAACTGATGAAATGCCCAGTTTCACTCATTTACTTCTGTCACTAATAAAGATGAGTTTCTGATGAGTTAATAACACTGGCTTAATAAAATAACTCTTCTTAAGCAGGTTATATAGGATTTAGTGTAGGTGTTGTGCACTGGTGCTTGCTGGAATTAAATTCCTATAACTACAAACGCATTTTATAGTGCTGTAATGACTTGAAGATGTATTTTCTGGTGATACATAGATTATTTGCTTGCTGGCGTGAATATATAATATGTTCTGGTTGAAGTTGAACCTTTAGTTTAAATAATCTATATTTCTGATGTGTCTTAGGGCCATTTTAATAACACTTGCGAAAAAATGGATAAAAGTTGTATGGACGAGCCTAGGCACACCAAAAAATACACTGATGGCGTAAAAAGATTTTTGCAGTTTGCTTTTACGCATTCAGCAGTTGGGGACACAATTTTATGTCCGTGTAGAAACTGTCTAAACTGCTCTTGGCTTGAAGCTAGTGATGTTCAGGAGCATTTAGTATGTGAAGGGTTTGTCAATGGGTATAGAAAATGGGAATATCATGGGGAAGTATCATCTCCTATTCAATCTTTTGGGGATGGTCATGTGGAGCAGTTTGATGAAGTAGAGGAGGGGGACATCTTAGAAGAAGATAATGATGAGTTGGCTGAAATGATTAGAGACATGAGACATGATTTTGGGGATTTGAGCGATGATTAGGGGGATCATCATGCCGATGAAAGTGACCCCTATCAGCAATTACTGGGTGACGCAACAGAACAACTTTATCCAGGCTGCACCTGTTTCTCAAAACTGCGTTTTGTTGTGAGATTACTCCACGTCAAATCTCTTGGGGGTGGAGTGATAAGAGTTTTAATATGCTAATAGAGTTGCTGCAAGAAGCCTTCCCTGAAGGGTAAAAGTTACCTAAAAACTTTCATGAAAGCTAAAAAAATGATAAGATGCCTTAGGCTTGATTATGTTAGCATCCATGCATGTGATAATGACTGCATCTTGTTTTGGAAGCAGCATGCAAATGCTGATAGTTGTCCTAAATGCAAAACCTCTCGCTGGAAATCTCAAAAGAAGAAACCTGATGGAAGACATGTACACAAAGTTCCGATGAAGGTTCTACGATATTTCCCAATAGCAAAGAGGCTACAGCGACTCTTCCTAACGGCAAAGGGTGCAACAGACTGTAGGTGGCATGACGAAGGTCGTACAAGAGATGGGCTTCTAAGACATCCAGCATATTCCACAGCTTGGAAGCATTTTGATGCCAGACACACTGACTTTTCTGGAGATAGTCGCAACATCAGGTTGATTATATCAACCGATGGCTTCAATCCATTTAGGTCTATGAATTGTTCCTATAGTGTTTGGCCTGTTATTGCAATTCCAATAAATTTGCCTCCTTGGTTGTGCATGAAACAATCAAACTTCATCCTCTCTTTGTTGATTCCTGGCCCAAAGTCACCTGGGAGAGATATAGATGTATTCCTAGAGCCACTTGTTGATGACCTACATTTACTTTTTGAGAAGGGAGTTCGAACATATGGTACCTCCAAGTCTGATTACTTTCAGCTGCATGTTGCTGTGCACTCAACTATTACTGACCTCCCAGGTTTATCCACTATAGCCGGAGTTGTCACCTCTGGTGAGTATGGTTGTCCCAGGTGCCACTCACTTGCTCACTTTATCTGACCAAAGGCAAGAAAACTTGCTACATGGATCACCGTAGGTTCTTAACTCCTAACCACAGATTTAGAAGAGCAGATAAGGCATTTTTTGATGGCAAGGTGGAATCTAGGTCAGCTCCTGAAGCACTTACCGGAGAGGAAGTCGATGCCCTTACAAAAAACATGGAGACTGAATTTGGAAAAGACCCTAACGGAAAACAACCCACAAAAAAACATGGCTTGGCACTGAATGTTGTGAAGTTGTCGTCGACTACATCATCAAAAGAAACGCCCTATTGCCTCGTCGCATTGGAAATGTGACGACCATGGGACAGGCTCAAGGAAGAACTATTGCTTGGCTTTATAAACATGTAGGATTATTTTTCTTTGGTGGCAATACCAGTAATCAATATTATCTGAAGTTTCTAAAAAATCTTTATGTCATATGCAGCTGGAGGTGGACACGTCCAAGACAAAGCAACCCTCGCTGCCACAAGAAGAATGAACTCCCCAAGAGGTAATAAAATAGTTGTTGCGTTTTTCCTCGCGTATTATTTATGTTTTGAAAAGTTTGCAACAAGTGGTGCTGTTGTTCAGTCATATATACAGTTTTGTTGCCTGATGCTTTGCTTCCTATGCTTGCTAGCTAGAGCATATCAGAAAATGTATTCCTACTTGTAACCCACTGCTCCTAATGCTTTGCTCCTGATGCTTTCTAATATAGATGGGTGCATCACGTACATGTGCTAGACACTGCTAGTTGAGAGTAGCCACTAGTAGTACTCAGATTAATTTGCCTGTAACCTAATTAAAGCAACATTGCACTTGTTTTCTGACTTGTACTATTGCTAGTTGAGAGTAGCCACTAGCGATGATCATGGTTTTTTAGTCGCCGAGCTAAGTCAAGTCGCCGGCCCTGCGACTGGTTGTATAGTTAGCACCTCTCATCATGACTGAACTATGCACTCGATAGGTACTTGTACAGAGTTTTCGTGTCAGTTTGACACTCCACAAAATTATAATCAGCAGGGATTTTGATCTACATGTTCCTAGTTGACCTTCTAGCAACAGATTTCAATAACCCAAAGCTACAGACAAACACAAAACTTCAGCTGATGACATATGTTGCACTTTTCCTAGGTCCCGGGATGATGTCCATGCTTGCTATATGGGCATATATCTCAACATTCCTAGGAGTAGTATTACGGTGTCCTGCTTTAGTTGAAGTATCCAGCATAGCTCTCCATTTTATAGAAGTAATAATCCAAAGCTTGCTCAGATCGTTAGTAAATCTGACAGGAGAAATTCAAAGCTTCAGCACAAGTGCTACTGGAGCTATTGATCCATGGTACTATACCCATACAATTAACGAATCTGCAGGCACAGTTTTGCCATTACCCACAGCAACAAAACAGCTAGTTTGTTTAGATCGGTACTGCGACTGCTACATGTTCACAGTTAAGAGTTGGCATATATTTGTTTGCACATATTTTGGGGCAGATGCTTACTAACTCTCATCTCACTTTCTTTTCTTAAGGTTAATTAACAGCACAAGAGGTTGATCGGCCATCGCAAGAAATAGTACGGATGCTCCATGGACTTTGATGAATGCATCGCCATTGTCTTAGACATATTTATGCACTGTCGTTGTCTTAAAAACATACCTATGCACTGTTCGTTTTGTTGTCAGTGTGTGACCTATGTATGGTCTTGTGTACTGAATGAACCCATTCATTTTGAATGTGTGACATGTGGATGGACAATTATTTATGAAGAAAATTTGACTTGTGGATTTAGTAGTTACGGTCATGTTCATTTATGTAGACATCTGATCGGTCAAAGCTTAAATAAATTCTGCTTTTGAGTATTTGATCCGGTTCCAGCCCTCCCGGTAACTCAGAGCTAACTGCCGGGAGAAGATTAATTGTCCAAGCACATAACTGCTGGGAATAGCTGCCATGGACTCAGAACTAACCGCAGATAACTGCCGGGAATAGTCCAGACTGCCGGCAAAAGTCATTCCCAGCAGGTTTGTGGCCTGCCGGGTGAAAATTTGACCTGCCGGGAATTGTAACAAAAACAGGGCAGGCTAACTGCCGGCACAGATAAAATTGCCGGCAAAGACTTTTGCCGGCAGGGTTATAGCTGGCAGGCCGGCCTATCGGCACAAAATCTTTGCCGGCAGTTACATTGCCGTCTTAAGTGCCTTTTCCCGGCAGTACGGGTGCCCTTAGGTTTGGTCCATGGTGTAGTGTATAATGATAAATTATGAAAAGTTTTTGGTACTTCCCCTTTGATTGTGGTGTCGGTGATACCGGTTTGAACATCTCGATGGTGATCGCGCTGCGCACAAGGTTAGCACTTGACAGGCAAAATACCATATACTTGGTGGATAAAAAACATGTGATTGTGAAATAGTGTGTGTATGTGAAGCCCTGGGGTGTTTACGTGGGACGTGTCGTTCCGTGTGGACAGCCAAAAAACCTCACACTATTTTATGATAGGTGGCATTCACGTGAAATGAGAAATTTGCATGTATAAGATGGTAAATTAGGGATATTAAAACTGAGCCATCTAGGAGCTCTCTCAGGCCATCAACATTTTGGACCGTCAGATCATTGTCTTATGCTTGATCTTGTCCGTTTATTTAGTGTCAATCTGCTGTGAAATCCGAATTGGGCCAAAAATCCCTAGGAGAAGCTACTCTGGACATCAAATTACTCCACCGTGGTTAATTGGGCCCGGAAAACCCACGAAGCCCATCTACTTGTGGCAGGGAAAAACCATACGACACGCCTCCGACGTCTCGTCTCGTCCTGCCCTCCCGATCTCTCTCATCCAGCGATCTATGGCGGAGGTCCGCCGTCGCTGGCACCACAACACCAGACAAGGCGATGACTCCTACCTGCTGTGCTGGCAACCATGGCGCACGGATACCTGGTGACCTTCTAGGAGTCTGAGGAACGCTCGCGCCGCCGCGCTCCGTTCCCAGTCTCCCTGCATCGCGGACTCGGGCGCCCACTCCACGCGCGGGTCGCTCCACCGCAGCAGCGGCCATGGCGCAGCCGCTCGTCGTGAAAGCAGACGACGACCTCGACAAGGATGGTACACACGTCTCCCCTTCTCAAGAATTGCTTTTCAGATTTGCTAAGAACTGCGCTAGAACTATATCGGCCTCTGTTGCTTGGACGCAGGTGATGTGGAAATCGTTGAAGGGGGCACCGAGCATCAGATTTTTCATTTTCAAGGCTGGACAAACAAACGCTGAGGCATGACCGGCGTGGTGAGGAGCCTACCTGCTTTGAGTGGGAGGCCTCAGATGGCTCACTATTTCCGTTGGATTCAGAAGGTTTGCAGCAAAAATTTGTGGCCTAAGTTTTTTTCAGGGATTTATGATGAAAACTAAACTGCAGCTTTTCTTAGATGACACCGGATGGCAAACTGCTCGGGTTCTAAATAATATTCTGAAGTAGCAGTTTCTGAACCATCCGACAACTCTTCATAGCTGATTCTGCTCAATTTGCTAGCATTTCTTGGAAATTAGTCACAGTTACCATGGCCAAGCATGCTCACGTATGTTCAGTAATTTTCTTTTACCTGCGTTTATGTTTGTGAAGCATCCGTGGAAACATACTATATTGCTTTGGATCTTAGAAAGTAAATACACCGGCCGATTACTGCATAAACTTAGACATTCAGACATTCCGGTGTAGAGTCCACAGGCAGTAATGTAGTGTTTTGTTGATGTATAGAGACATAGGTTGCAGTAAGACACATCGTAAAATTTGCATGTGCACGACACTTATCTTTAAATAACTATTACTGAATGTGCCATACTGTAGCTGGCCTCTCATATACGACCATGCCACATCCTCTAGATGATTGTACTGGATATTTTAGCACTACACTCGGAGATGAGAAGTTTTGCTCCTTAAACACATACTGGCCATCATCAGGTGTTAGGTGTATAAACTGAAAGTGCAGTCTGGGCTCATGCTAAATTGAAGGTAAACTTTCACATTTATTAGGATCGTTGTGGCTTCAGGCTACAAGTAAAAAAAATTACATATAAAGAGTACTTCATTTTTCACCGCATTAAGAAACATATGGATGGATTCTATTTGTTCTAAAATACCAACTACCGAATGTACCTTCCTGAAATTGAGCTTTATGTACTTCTGGTTCAGATACAAAGTTCAAGTTTTGCTGGATGTAAGATATAGTTATGCTAACAACCTAAAACATATATCTGTTCAAAACTAGCAGACTTGACTGTATTGATAATTCAAACTTCTCATAGGAACTCACTTATGCTACTAATCCTTTAGGTTGATTCTTTTTTCTTTAGTCCTATACAGAATCAACCTTGATTGTGTAATTTTGAAGTATAAAACACCATTCCTTCATGTCCAAATTTGTATGCAAACTCGCACCAGGTGCCAGGCAAACTGATTCGTTTTTATTTTATAATTTATCATAAATCAGTTCAGGTTTCTTAACCATGATCAGAACATATTCAATACTGGAATCTACTCGACCTGACATGAGTATACTATTTAAGAAACTATGTCCAATTTTATCTTCACATGGTAGCTTCTACCAGCTGCTTTTACATGAACTTGCTTTCATTTAGTGGCTTATATCAATTATTGAGATGCCATCAAGCCTACTTTTTCAAAAACTCCTACAGCTTTGCTCCTATATTCAAGTGAGCCATCTGGCCACACATCATCGTTAGCTCACTTGTGATCACATTCATCCCTGCCTCGCTCCCCTCTGCCCTCAAAACAAGGGCATGTGCCTTCCATAATTCTCCCATGTATTTCAAACACTTCATGTCTTAGGAGCTGCTATCTTTTCCTATTCTATTGTAGCTCGGAAAGATCACAATTCAAGAGCTACAAGTGGAGAGATTGTTGGCATGTATCTATACTACTATTAAAAGAGCAAATTTGTGTTGAGCTGTGTTGATACATTAAATCTAATCCATTCAATATCTGGTCGATCAAATCAATGGTGTAGATCCGTCTAGACCAACCGGTACGTGCAAAACAAGTTTGATTGATATCCGGCAACATATGCGGCAAGTTCCATCCGATCTACTTCGTGTCACGTGTACTGCGTGTCTCATACCGGCAAGGCGATTCCTGACCTTCGAGAGCGATCCGGCCAGGCGATTTTTTTGCGTGCTGTCTCCATACGAAAAGGAAACCATGCATCTATAATTGCCCGCGACTCGAATCTGGCGAGGCGTGATCGATCCCGATGCGATGCCCAGCACATGGAGAAGCCACCTCTGGCGACCCGTGCCCTCTGCGCATCATGCAGGTCATGCGCCTCCGTGAGCAGCAGCCAGCTTAAGACGATCCCAGGTAAAATAATCTATCTACTTTTCTCTTTCCTATCAGTCGTGAGCTGCGGGACCAGTACTGATTATTTACTAGCAATGTTAGTACTCCCTCCGTCCCAAAATAAGTGTCTCAAAGTTGTATAAAAGTGAATGTACCTATACTTGTTTCATGTCTAGATACATCTATTTTTTGATAAATCTAAGACAGTTATTTTGAAACGGAGGGAGTATTTACTTGGAGTCCATCAATGATGTGAGATTTCGGATGGTTAGAAGATAGGTGAAACATTGAAAGCACCAAAAGAAAAGAAAAATTCAAAGCACCGATATTTCTATGAAATTACTACGCCTCTACATATACGGTAAATAATATGTAGAAGCCGTGCAACCAAACTTCACCGTTGAGATATTGCCTTGAACGGGTAATTGTCGAGTTCATCTGCATGCTGTTGCATGCATCAACAATTCAACATTGGCTCCAAGTAATACTATGCTGCAAAGTAATTATTGCAAAAATATGCCCATCCTTTTGCAATCACAACTATGGATTCATGTTATGATTTGTTTGTGAAGACTAACATTGCTCCCCCTTTTTTCTTTCAGCAAGCCACCGTGGGTTTCTCCCTCGCCGCATGTCCCCAACCCAAGCATATCGCTGCCCGCACGCGCTTGCACACGAGTCGCCTTTGGGTCTGTGACGTATCTCCCTCGCCGTCCCACACGCCCGGCGAGGCATCTCTCTCATCTCGCATCGAGAGGCGTCACCAATGGCCAACGATAAAATTAGTCAAATCTCCAAACTTTTTGTCAAAGCAGCGCCGCCTAAACCTTGAGTTCATCTTCGTCGGTACAGCTTCATGGTGTTGAGCGTTGGCTGAGAGGCGATGAAGGTCCCCTGCGCTGCGGCTCGGCGTAGTGATTTCCATGACGGTCACGGTGTTTTTGTCGGCAAGGATGGCGTGTTGTGTTCGCCTCTGCGAGACGCAAGTGCTGATAATATATGAAGCCCAGATCCACGTGCTGGTCTCACTTCCGTGTTCACAAGTATGACAAGCTGAGCATTATTTTCATATTATGTTTTTCTATATGCATATTTATTTGTTATTCACACTCTTCTATCTTTTATTTGTATTTTTAACTTTTAGATCAACTATGGAGTGTGGTTCAGTCCAACAATCGGACATTAGCTTCGTGCATACTTGATGCGTGGATTTTCCTGCAGCTGATGAGTTATGTTACCACATTGGTAGGTATTTGTATTAATATCGACTTGCATCGAAAGAACTAATGTATATAGGTAGGGCTTTTTGTACTTGTAAATTCTCACATTTAATTGTGACTTATAAATTATCCATTTAATTGTGAAAACGTGCGTTGCACGTACATGCCAACTAGTAAGTAAAAATTATAAACAATTTGAGTTTTCTATTGCATAAAGAATGTTTGTGGTGTCCTAATCTTGCATGGTTCGTTTAAACTTTGGCTGCTCTGTATCAGAAAGAAGAAGAAATTTGAGTTGCTCTATATCTTTCCTAAAAAAAATTCAGGTCAATTGTTCTTGTTTTTTTCTACAACTTGTGAAGCAGGTGTGAAGAAGATTTTTTTATTCAAACAAGTGAATGGGATACTGATTCCTGCAACTCAGTGATAGTCACCGAGCATATTTGCATATTTCCTAAATTAAATCAAGGTTTACCCTCTAAATATGAAATCAAGTTGGATTTCTATTCCACGCATCCCTTTCATTTTTGAGTATTCTACCATCATGTTTGAAATACTTTGAAAGCTATGTTCTTATAGGACCAATTTTGTTATTAATTATTCTTGCTCTAATAATGGTAGTGAATAACCTCTTTCGGTGCTTCACCTTGTTCTTCAATATGATATTAGAAAGAAGGTGGCCGAGAAGGAGTAATAGATCCATATATAAAGGTTGATGAGATTGACAGCCCGATCCAGCATCCACGTCGCCCCTAATTCACGTCCGTCAGATCTGGACGATCCAACGATTCACAAGGAGCCACGTCGCCCCGAGCGCGCGGACACTGTTCATTGTCGATTTTTAGCCAATAAGAGCGCGCCACGTCGCCCGGTCACGCGCCGGTCGCGCCGGTTTCAGCCGGTGAACGTCCATTTTTACAGAAAAACCACTGCCAAAACCGAGACATCAACCCGCAGTCCACGAATTAGCACTACGAAGGACCTCTTCGCAATTACGGAAAATCTCAGAAACTTTTATGCAAAAACGCCCCCGCAGACGCTCCCCTCTCCTTCTTCTCTCCCGCGATTCGGGGATCGCCGCCGTCGCCGCCGCGCGCCGCCGCCGTTGTGCTCCTCTGCGCTCGAATCGACGGAGACGACGGCATCCGCCAGCGCGCCGTCTATCTCCTCACCGGAGGAATTTTGCTCGGGCGGCTGGACTCAGCGCCAGAGTACCGCGAGTCGCCGCCGCCGTCCACTGCGTGCGCCGCCACGGGAACGGTCGCCGGCGGCGACTCCGGCGACCATTTGGCGCGCCGCGCCGCCGGTTCGACGCGCCTCGCCGTGCTCCACCGGAGCCGCGCCTCCACGGGTCGACGACGACCTCCGTTGCGCCGCCGCGGGCCGAGCGCCGCCGCCAGCGTCCGTCGCCCGCTGACGTCGAGGGCTGACGTCAGCGCGGTCTGGCTGACGCGCGGGCCCCATTCGTCAGTCGGCGTTTTAAAATTACAGAAAACAGAAAAAATTAACAAAAATCATAACTTACAATGCACAACTCAGAAAAATAAAAAAAAAGTACCAAAATTTGCAGGAAAAAAAACATCTTTACAACTAACACATCTCCATGCATGTTTAGACAACTTTTTTTAAAAGAAATTACAACAAATATTATAGCTTTCCATATTGATTGTAAAGCGTATATAAAAACACCTCGAATACTAACATTATATCTTTCTATATGAATTATATAGCTTACGTAAAATCATCTGGAATATTCAGAGCCACACGGTTAATCAAATTCTAATTGAATTGCAATTTTTTTAAACCTACATGATTTCAAAATATTAAAACTATCCATTTTAGGTTCCATTTACAACACGGGCGCGGCGTCCCATCTCGGGCTGGATCGACGCCGGCGACCTCCGCGCCGCCGCGGCAGATCCCGTCAACGCATGACGTCACGCCGACGCCAGTGTGGGCCCAGTCTGCCAGGGAGACAAAGGATAAACATACAGAAAAAATCCAAAAAAAAATGTTTCCTAATCTGTAATTCCAAATAATACAACTACTGTATCAAAATATGCATAAAAAAATATTTATCACATTTACACAATAAATGTTCATCTTGACCAAATTTTTGAATCTAAACATTTTAAAAACGTAAACTTTTAAAAAATTACAATAATTTTCTAATTTCAAACAATTTTAGAATATGGACAATTTAAAATTTAAATTACAGCCATACATACATATTTAAATTCAAATTTCAAATTTGAACCCTACAAAATTTTAAAAATCTTACAAAAAATGATTATCTTACGAACGGTAAAGTAATTTAAACCTTAAAAAAATACCCAAATTTTCAAATATTTTTGAAACTTATTAATATTATTCAACATGACAAACCCAACAAAATAATTTGACACACAACAACTTATTTAAATAGAGTTTAATGAATTATTTAAATATACAATTACCCATATTTATATCATGAGCTTTAAAAATATCAAAATACTGAAAAATAACTGTTTCAAACTTATTTTCCAAACAACTACAACTGGATCAGAAAAAAACATTTAAACCAAAACATGCTTCAAACAATGTAAAACATTTCACAAACATCATTTTATGGTTTCCAAACAATTTCAAAAAATACTGTGTGCTGCAACTAAAAATACAATTATTAACACATAGCTGTTTTAAACTTACTTCCTAAATAAAGATAATTGAATCAAAAAACCAAAATTCGAAATAGAACACTCTTCGAAAAAAATAAAATACTTTACAGATATTGTTTTGTAACATTCAAACAATTTTCCAAAAAATACTTCTACATAATAATTATTTCAAATTCACAAAACGCCCTACAAATCTAAACATTTTTGTCAACAATAATATAATTCAAATCTAAATAACTTACCAAATTAATTAATCTCAAACACTTAACAATTTCAATACTTTTCAAATCTACGTAATTTTTAAATGTGGACATTTTCAAAATCAAAATTTTCACACCGCAATATTTCTTCTAAACTATTTTTGAAATGTGAACAATTTTTTACCGTAAACTTTCTTTCCATTTCAATAATATTTGCAAACATCATAAATACATTCCCTCTAAATAAATGAAATTGATTCTTAAAAATACTTATACAGTGGACTCTCCCTGATTTTGGAACTCAATTAAATATCTATGTCAAACTACAAACATATTTGAACATCTAAATCTAAATTGGCTACAAAATTTGCAGGTATGCCAGACAGCAAATTACGACGAATTTTAACATTTTAAATCACAACGTCCATGGTGAACTCTACTAGACGATGGAATGTAAGAGCTAATTTTATTTAGTTTCGACGATTATTTTTCAATGTTCTACAAAAGATAATCAAAATGTAAAATTTTCCGAGTATTGTTCATGCAAAAATTAAAGATTAAAAAAAATTGTTTAAGCAATATTTCAATTTCTTAAACAAATAGTAATGGAACCATTTTTTTATAACACTCCAAACATTTCACATCTCTTTTAACAATGGAGTCATTTGTCTAAAAACCATAAGCAATGTTCCAATTTGTAATAACGAAGACATTTGTCTAAAAAAAAAAGAACACAAATATTTGGATTATTATTCCAGCAAAGGAAAAAAGATAATAGGAATATGAAATATGAAGTACAACAACAACTTCAAATATACCAATATGAACATAAAAATAAACACTAGCTATAAACCATTTTTTTATAGCACTCCAAGCAACTTTTGAGTTTGCAGACTTTCAAATTTGAACTTTTCACACCACGGTACTTACAACTATGGCAAGAAAAATCAACATGACCACAGCAGAAAGCACTAACTATTTATGACATGATATCAAAATTCAAATTTGAATACTTAAATATTTTGACTGCCTTTCAAACCTGAGAATTCAACAAACGTAAACACAATTCAAATATGAATAACTTCCCAACTTTAACAAATTTTTAATTTTGAACAACTTATAAGTACCAACTTACAAACATTTCTTAAATATGGTAGGAAACCTTACCATTCCCGCCTCATTTTTACAACTGTATTTCTACGGTAAATATGTTGTACAATAAATAGGACTTCAATTTCCCGACGTCCTTAACATGGAAGACGGTATTGTTTTAGCTATTTTTTCCCCTAATTTCCAACCATATTTTCCCAAATAAATTTCTCAACTTCCACTAATTTTGTTATGCACTTAAATAAAATAGCCTGAAAATATAAATCTCCCCGCATGTTTGGATTAAAATTTCATAATTTTTAAACCACAACAAAATCAAGGGAAGTTTAATTTTTTTAGCCAGATTTCTACTTATTTGAAATACGAACATTCCTTAAACAATTTAAACATAATGTTCACGTCTATAATTTAACTAAGTTTTCAAATTGCCTCCTAAATATTAATCTAACTTTTCCCTTCAAATTAACGGTTAATATAACTAAATTATCACTAAGGGTGCGGGATGTCATCGAACTCTTCTTCTTAACTACTAGACAACAATTCTACAACACGTCCACTGGCCTTTATGACAGTTGTTAAACTACAACTATGTCATTATTTTTTTCCCATTTCTCACCACATTTCAACAAGATCTTAAAATTCAAATTTAAACACACAAGCACGCCATTTGACGCGCTCAGATTTAAACATTTTCAAAACACAAACTTTTCAAAAAAAAAACATAAACTTTTTCCCCAAAACTTTTTTTAAAACATAAACTTTTTTAAAAAATTACAACAATTTTCAAATTTGAACAATTATAGAATGTGGACATTGTCGAACTTAAAAAACAACCATACTTGGACATTTTAATTCAAATTTCAAATTTAAACACTTCAAGATTTTAAAAGTCTTTCAGAGCTGATCATTTTACAAACGTTGAAACAATTCAAATCCTAATAGATTTCCAACTTCAACAGTTTTTGAAATATTAACATTCCCAAAATGTAAACTTCTTTCGAATTCCAACAATTTTCAAACTTACACAATTTTTCCAATGTGGACAATTCAAAATCTGCATTCCAAAAAAATTCAGACTTGGACAATTTTCAAATAAAAACATTTTCAAACTTTAATTACAACCATATTTGGAACATTTTAATATAAATTTCTAATTTGAGCACTTGAGCGTTTTAATAAAATTGTTACACTCTTAGAATAGCATAAAAATTTAGAGATCCCCACATTTTTGTTTTTAATTTCGTAATTCTTTTACCACACCAGCAATTAAGGAGAGTTTTAAAATTTTAGACAAAATCGTACTTACTTAAAATGCGAACATTTCTTGGACAATTTATATCATAAGATCAAAATTCAACTATGAATATTTTAAAACTTCAAATCATTTTAAAATCCATACATTTTCAAAATTGAAATTTACCCCACGAGCACGTCGTATACCTCCAAGAAAAAAATATATAAAAAATACCACAAAAATACAAAATTTTGAAATACAAACAATTTTTAACAACAAACTTTATTTACGTTACAACAATTTTCAAGCTTACACAATTTACAAATGTGAACATTTTCAAATTTAAATTTTACCACACGTGCATGACATGCACATTTGAGTAATTCAAGAAATTAAATACCTACCAAATCTACCCACTCTACAAATATAAAAATAATTCAAATCTGAACAACATCCAAAATTTGATTAAATTACAAACGCAAAAAACAATGCAATTCTGAATAACTTCCCAGTTCGATTAAATTTCGAAAACTAAACGATTTTTAAACATAAACTTTCTTCACATTCCAGACAATTTCAAATCTTCCCAACTTTTACATAACAACACTTTTACATTTGAATTCCACCAAACGGGCGCGGCATTGCCGCGCTAAGATGTCTAGTAAGAGTAGTTAGAAAACTATTGCCAAGATACTTCAGTATAGTCATTAAATATACTCAAATTATTACCTTGATTAAACTATATCAAGCTTCTTAGTCAATTTCAAAACATATTTCTACAATCTTAACATTCTACATTCCTAAAGGACGGGCACGGCAACGCGCGCCTAAATGATCTAGCAAATATGGTGTCTAGAGAGTACCGGTCGTGTGCGAGAATGTGAAATTCGGTGCACGATGAACTTTTCTTTCTTCTTATAGCCTGGTTGGGGGTACGCTGTTGTAGGCGCCGATATGTATTGCGGACGACGGCGCTGTTGTGGAAGTTGCTGGCGACGCTCAGTGTGGTACTGTGGTTGCTGTCGATCCAGGTCGCGGACGTCCTTGATGTCCATGCTGTTCCGATTTCTCGCGCACATATTTGGGCAAGCCATGAATCTCTCCTATCTAAAAAGCAAATTTGGTTCCTTAGCCTGCCAACAGCAGCACTCTGCCAACAATCTTTCGTCCAACTTTCCCGTACTACCCCGTCGCACTATTTTTTCCCGCACGCTGGAATTTAATCAGCGGCTTTAATTACCAGTAAGTCAGCGACGGCAAGCGTACACATAGGAATCCAAAACAGCAATTCTCACTCAGCAATAAATTCCGAAACAGCAATCGGAAACAGAGGATTTCACGGAGCAAAAACTACCAAAACCATCACGACATTATTGCATGCCGGGTTTTTCCCAGCGTAAATTTGGGAACAGGTCAACCAACAGATAAAATGTTGCTGATTACATGCTGCGTTTCAATATAAATAAAATCGCGTCCAAACACCTGGATATAAAACTACTCGATTCGACAGAAATAATCACTTACGCTACCCATCCCCATGGCATCTCGATACCCAAGCAGCAAAAGGGTGACGGTGCCGTTGCCGAACCGGAGCCATTTCCTGTCTACTTGGCTCCTCCGATCAACATGTCTTTTAGATGACCTGCTTGTACGAATTATGTCCAAAGGTGGATTTTACATTATGTAGGAATATATAACATGGTTGAAAGTGTAAAACGAATTCAGAACCGTTAAATTTTCATGTCTCATGTGCTCAGAACTAAAAGAGAGAAGCCTTTCCACGAATTGCATATCCGAAAGTAAGAATTGCATGACATTTATAATGAATTTAGTAGAGGCTCAGGTAACCATGGGCAACATTTACAATGAATTTAGTAGAGGCACTTGACAATATATTTCGCAGAAGCATAAACCATTTTTCGATGGTCGCGGACGCAAAACCAATCAGCAATGAGATAGCCATTTGTTTAAAAACAATAGACTGTACAAGATTCTGAAGCATACCCTTGCATAGTACTTGCATCCTTGATCACCAGGAGTGACCGGGAGGAGCTTGAGGGCAGGGCTCAAGATCAACATCAACGACCTTGACAATGTCTGGGAGGTCCCAGATACTCAAGATCTTTATGCAAGCCTACTCACGAGATGGCCACATACCTCTCTCAGGTTCGGATCATATGAGAGCAGCGCATCAACCTCTTTGGCAATCTCCATGTCACAGAGACGTGGTAGCAATCAAACTTATTGATCCATAGTGGAAGACTGCAGCCTGAGTACATTATAAATTGTGAGACATTTCCCCTCAACCAAATAGAACAATGAAGTACAACAACTTGACAACAAGCCAACAGGTATCATAAGAACTGCACACTTCCTGATACATTCCACACGTAAAGTTATACGTGGTAGATCTCAGGAGAGGTACAAAATTGAGCCAAATTTTCATATCAACCAAACAATTCTGAACCATGACTGCAGAAGTAAAAAAATGGAACGAAGTTTGTATTACCTGATCTATCTGGCATGGACTGTTCTGCAATTAGTCTCACATTACCAAGCACCAAACGTGCAATATATTTTCTCAAAAGCTCTACTAACCATGGTACACTGTTGTTTAGCTTCCTACAATGTTTTTGTTTTTGTTTTTGCGAAATAGCTTCCTACAATGTTGAATCACTTTGGGAGATGGGAAATCATACCGCCGTGTGGTTGTGCTACGTTGCTAGCCGTTCCGCTCCACGCCTAGCCATCGTCGATGCTGGGCGGGTCGCCGCAGGCAGGGGGAGCCTCCAGTGCGAATCGACAAGGCGTGGGGAGGCGTGGAGGGAGGTCAGAGGCGAATCGGCACTCCAAGATGGCGGCAGAGGACGAGTATCAGCTGGCAGCGAGGTGGCCGCCTATTGGGCGGCCAGCAAGGACGCGAAGGGCGAAGCCGCGCTTTCTCTGTTGGCCGGGAACAGGAGGACGAGGCGCCTGCGTGGGCGGGGACATGCCGGTCTCGACCATGGTGTCAGCGGCGGCCACGGACGAGTGGGGGAGAAGGGAGCTCGGCAGGGGAGCCATGGCTCGGAGCTCGTCGAGTAGGGTGCAGGTGAGTGAGAAAGCCAGAAAGGAGTGATGAGATGAGGAGGGATCGAGAGAGGGAAGCTGTGGGAGCTCGGCCGGCCATGGTGCGTGCAGGTGAGAGAGTGAGAGAGCTCGGCCATGAGCTGGAAGAGGATCGGGTGAGAGAGGGGATATTTCCTTTTTTTTTGGGTTTGAGGTGGCTTATCACGTGGTGCTATTTCCTTTTTTTTCTTTTTCTTATTTTGCTCCTCCTATTTTTTGTAGACTGGACATTGACGATGCTATGTTTGGATGCTCATGTCATTTTTTTCTATGAATTGACAATAATATTTCCTTGAAATATATAGAACATATTACGGGTTATTAGAAAAGGGCAATAAATTGTCTGACAAATAATTTACTGTTCACTTGCTCAGTTTAGTTAGGGTTATGGTTGTGTTTATTTGTTAGGTCATGTTCTATTTTTTTTTTTTTGCTTATTTAGATTTTCCATTGCATTCGCATTCTACCATTTTACAATCTTATGAAGTTTAGTGAGGGTTGTGTTGTTTTTTCCCTCAATTTATGTTGTTGTATGCCATGCAAACCTTTACTATTTATAACATTATAACATGTTTGACAATATATAATAGTCGATACTAGGAAAATTGGCGCGCCGACACACCGTGCCCGTGTGGTGACACAACAAAATAAATTGGAGAAGATCAAAATGTTGCAGGACATCAAAAAATCTAGATCAAAATTATGATGGCACCTACGATTATTTCCAGCAGGTACAGAGACCGCCGGAGAAGGAGGCGAGAGGGGCCGGAGGTGGCCGACTCGGAGAAAATGAGATTGATTTTAGTTTTTGGAGTATTCAAATTTGGATTTTGTCCATACGCCATAAATAGGCAGCGCCTTTTTCTTGTGCTCATGCCGATATATTTGCCGTTTTTCTCCCCCCCCCCCCCCCCCCCCCCCCCCGTGCGGTGAAATCTAATTTTGGAAAATGTCCACATTTTTAAGTTGCGCAGATTTCGAAATTACTGAAATGCAAAGAGAGCTTACGTTTGAAGATTGTTCGGATTTCGAAAATTGTTCAAAGTGGGAAGTTATTCAGATTTGAATTATTTTAACGTTTGCAAAAATGGTTGGTTTTGAAGGGAATTTGAAAATTTAAAATTTTCAAAATTGAATTTTGATCGTATGCCATAATTAGCTAGGATTTATTTTTGTGGTCATTTTGATATATTTATAATATTTCTATGCCTCATACATTTAAAGTTATTGAATTTGCAACTTTTAAGATTTTTTGGAAATTACTTAAATAAGTTGGGCGAAAAATAAACGGAAAAGTAAGAGAAAAAAACTGACATCCCGGACCCGCTGTGACGTCGTGCTGACGTCACAGCGCCGGGTCCGCCGTGGCGGCATGGAGCTCGCCCGCGTCGCGCCCCAACGTTCTGGGATGCGCGCGTGCACGCATCCGAGCATGCGGAACGCGGGCCAGCCGTAGGTGGCGGCGCCGCCCCTTTTGGGTCGCCGGAGCGTCCGCGGCGGCGTCGATTCCGGCGAGGTCGCGACGTTCCGGCAGGCGAAACCCGTCGAGCAGGGAGAGGCGGCGACGACGCAGCTCTCCGTGGGCTGCGATGCGTGCGGGGAGGGCCGGAGCGGCGTGGCGGCGCGTCGGCGGTGGCGGCATCGTCCGGCGTCACGCGGGAGAGAAAGGGGAAGGGGATATGTGCACGCTTTTGCAAGGAGGCCCTGGGTCTTACTGGCTAGCACATGAGGTGGTGAGCTAGCCAGACAGGGTTCGAGCCTCACTCCTATCTATTAAAAATCTTGTCCCTAGTTCCTCCTAGGACAAGCTCATATTTTTCTTTTTCTTTGTGCACTAGGTCGGTCAGATTGAGGCAAATTCTTAATACGGAACGAATGATTGGTTAGAGGTCACCTGGTATTTTGAGAGGAATTTGACTTGCAAATTCTGTTTTGCTGAGAGTCTTGGTCGTTGGTATCGATCCGATGCCTCGTGGCGTGCTGGCTTCCAGGACTTTCTCTCCGATTGGACGCCATAGAGCCGACGTCATACATGACTTCTCGGTGACTGATCCCTTTGCAGAAGCCTTGAATTGGAGGAGTTAGGATGTTTAATATTGATCTGAACTTTGTAATATTTTAAGAACATTGTAATCCTTGTGGTATTATCTGTGATACGCTCACTGCAATAACCCTGACAATCTCTCATTTAATCTTTGTGGCATCCAATCAGTTTCAGAAATTTCTGATACAGATACAACGATGCCTCATGTTGTTTAGGTAGCCTTTCACCAGCTTGGTTTATAGCATGATCATGACGGATGCCTGGAGCCGACATGAACAGCGGCTCAACAAATCACTAAGCGTACCAACCTTCATGACCCTAGATTTAATATAGGATTGATTCCCACAGGAATATTTTTCCATCGAAACCATTGCACTACATTCCATAGAAAATCTAGCATCCAGTCCAACCTCCTTTGAGTACTTCGTTTTTCCTGTGCCTTTAAGGATTTTCTACCTTAAAGTCCTGCGGTACTTGATACTCCGCTTCATCCGGTCTCGCCGGCTCCCTGGAGTCGGTTTCAACAACCTATACAACCTATACAACGTAACTATCTACCAAGAGCGACACGCCGTATACCCGTGTTCATGCTTTTCTGGAACCCCAGATGAAATCCGACCTACTCGTTTATATACTGGGACGCAAGACAGAAGTGGCTAACACAAAAAACCGACAGCAGCAGGCGGAACACGTAATGTAGGGAGGAAGACAATGTAAGCAAAGTAAGCACATCGCGAGACGCCACGGAAGGTTGTGCACGCCGACTCCAGCAACCAAACACAAGAACACGTTTTAAACACTTCTGCATTATCTCTCTCCACGCGGCCACTACCCCGACACATGCCCTTGATTCCGTCTCGGATCACTTTATTGGAACACGTTTTAGGCTACCTTTTTTCTCAGTTTAAGACTGTACTGGATGCTTACGTAAACGTCAAATAATGGCGCAAACCCGTCCAGACGACTCCCTGGATTCGCTCGACTCGGCGGGATCATCGAGCAGTGAGACGGAGAAGGTCAGACCTGCCGACTCTCGGGAGTCGACCAGTACCGGAAAAAAAACCGCATCGGTCTGGTGCCAACAGTAAACATGACCGATAAGATCGTAGTTCTATCAAGAAATCGATATGTATAAAGATAGGAAAGAACAAAAATAATCATGGTCGAAGGAAAACAAACAAAGAGTAAACGATTTGCCAAGAGAAATCAAAATCAAAACTCACCGAAATCACACCGACCCTAAAAGGGGTTTCCGGTATACATTTCCCTACCCTGCCCCTATATCGCAAATAGCATCACCCAATAAAGGCGACACAAAAAAGGGCAAACCCACCGCACAAACAGGAAAAAAACAGAGCACAAACATATGGCAAAGAACAAATCAAAATACAACAAACTTAAGCAACGTAATGTAAAAACGGATTGGACAGCCATACCATGTGAACCGGCAGGTACCACCAACGCCAAAACTCTCCAAGCAGGGTGAACCGCCGTAATCCCCAAAACAAAGATCCATCAGCCAACCGACGATCTACAGAGAAACAAATGAAACAGGGAAAAAATAATCAGACGATCCAAGGAAAATATGAACAAACTAACGCAAGAAGAGACCAGCATCACAGGATAAAATAAACAATGAAAGGTAAAACAAAATCGCACCGAACATAGACAGAAGAAATAGAAAGTCAACAGGGAAACACACCTACAAAGACGGCATAGAAACACACGTATCTACACCGAAAAGAACCCGCGGAAAGATACCAACAAAATAACCGAACACATTCACAATTGGACATGGCAAAACACAGTTCATCACGTTGAAACAACAATAGGAGCCGGCGAAGAGCCAGCAAGACCCGGCAGATTCTACGCCGCAACCCGCAGCAGTAAACCGCCGACCTGCAAAAAACAGAGTAGCAAACAGCAAAGCGATGTAAGAAACCCATAAAAAAAGAAGGAACAAACCGAAAAAGCAATAAATACGAAATAAAAAAAAATCCACCGCATGGTCAGCAATATAAACAAAGAATGGACAATAGAAAGTAGACACTGTAACAAAGAAAATCACATGGCAGCAAGATGAATAAAGAAAGAAGGACAAAGAGTAAAACACAGCCAAAATGCTCAAGCCGACCAAAACGGAACTGAACTCAACCGGAAAAAGGAAAACCCATTAGACGACCTACGAACAAGCAAAACAAACAACAACAAAACACATAAACAAAAACCCAATAACTAATAGAAATCGACGAAAGATTGCGCAGCAGGATGAACCCGATCAGAAACGAAAGAAACAAAATGAATTTACCACCGGGATGAAGCAGGCACGCACGAAACAATACAAGTAAAAACAAAATCGAGCAATAGAAGAAACACACAAAACCAAACGAAAACACGAAGAAAGTAGATCTGCATCAATAGACCGCACTGCATCAAGGTAGTGAAGAACAAAAGAAAAAATGGTTAGCACACGGCAGGAACACAATAGAAATCAACGATCCGTAAACAAAAGGGAACACATGAAACACTGGAGTAAAACTCTACAGACAGCGAACACGTGGACGGAACACAACGATTCAAAACAGGATGAACACAATCCAAAGCGAAAGTAAAATAGCTGATTTTACAACCCGAGGTGAACCGGCACGCAGACACGATCGATCCGCAGCAAGAAGTCGGCCTGCATCAACATAGGAAATAGTGAAATCAATGGATCACAAATACAAAAGAAAACACGAGGGCCGTGGACAACAAAACTAACTAAACACCCCAAAATCACACAATAGCATAATCACAACAACAAACAACGATCGAACGGATCAACAGTAAAACAGAGCAAGAATAGAGAGGAAGAAGAAACGAAGGAAAAAAAATACCGCCCCCATACAATAGGAAACCCAAAAATACTAAAACCCCAAAACACCTCCCCAAACAAAAGGAAACCCGAAAATACACAAATCAATAAGAAAACTGTTGATTGTTTTCGTATTTCCTTGACTGTTTGTTGATTGTTTTGACACAATTTTGTTTTTGAAGATCGGTTTGTTGCTATTTTCATTTTATATTCTTGCTGTTTGGTTTCTTTCATGTTTTTATATTAGTTTTATGACCGCTTTTGATTTTTTCTTTGCAGGGCGTTCTCTTACTCGGGAATATCTCACGCGTGGGTGTTTTTTTTCCCTTTTGGCTTCGTGTTTATGTCATTTCTTTGATGAGTTATTCTGGTTGGTGGGTGTTGCCGTCTCCCCGTTGGAGCTGGCCGGCTTACTGGTCGGTTGGAGCTGGTCGGCTTAGTGGTCAGTTGTTCTTCCGGTTCAAGTCGGTTCTGTTGAGATTAGTTTGTGCTTTCTTGCCGTGTTAATTTGTTTGTCTTTGCTTATTTGTTTATCTTGCTGGTCATGTGCTGGATCCGTATTATTTAGTTGTTCGTTGCTTTTGCACTCTGTTTGTTCGTTGTTTCACACGTTTTTTCCCCAGATCATTCTCGTGCTATTTTAGTTTTGTGTTCTTGCTGTATGGTTTCTTTCGTGTTTTTTATATTACTATTCTGACCTCTTTTGCCAATCTTTTTTTGCAGGTCGGTCTCTTATTAGGGAATATCTCAGATGTGTGTGTTTTTGTTTTGGGTTCCGGTTGTTTTGGTGGTGAGTTATCCTGGTTGGTGGGTGTTGCCGGTTCCCCGTTGGAGCTGGTCGGCTTAGTGGTATGTTGTTCTTACCGTTAAGGTTGGTTCCGTTGAGATTAGTTTGTGTTTTCCTGCCGTGTTAATCTGTTTGTTCTTCCTTATTTGTTTATCTTGCTGATCGTGTGCTGGATCCATAATATTTAGTAGTTTATTGCTGTGCCTTTGTATCTGTTTTTCGTTATTATTTATTTTTTGTTTTCTCTGTTTGTTTGCAGGTCGTCGGTTTACTGGTTTGCCATTCTTTTGGTTAACGTCGGATTTTCGGATCTGGTTGTTTTTTTGTTCCCGTGTTTTCTCTCTATACTTTGTTCCCGCCGCTTCTCGTGTGGTGGATACGTGCTGTTTAGTGTTTGTTACTTTTGCGGTGCACACGGGTCGTTGTTTTTATTCGGTTTTTTCTTCCTTTGATTTTCGAGACGGTATCTCTCTCGTGTCACTTTTGTTTTTTTTCCATCTTGATTTGTTTCCTTATTTTATTTGTTTATATGTGCGGGTTTCCTTTTGTTTTGGGGGAGCTATTATTTTACTTCGTCTTATTTCTTGTTTTTCCTGGTTTTCTTTGGAATTTTTTTTGTTGGTTCGCTCGTTGAAGAGGTTCTTGGATAGCGACACGGAATATGTTTATTTTAGGCCATCTGACATCACAGCTTTGCCAATACGTTCATGTTTTAAAAATATTGGGGTCGCCGGGATCAATGAGCAGTGAGACAGAGTTCGGATGCAAAAGTTATGGCCGGTCAAAGTTACTGTTTGAAAACTGTGGCCAAAACTGTGTCGCGACAGAGAAAACACGGAAACTGTGCCGCGCGTCCCGAAACTGATTGACACTCGACGAAACACGCGATCCGTCAGCCGAAAACTAGCGAAAACTAAATCGCGGCAGGAACACGTAACCGACTCGGGACAACTGGGTTCTTTTTGGGATTTTCGGTTTAGACTCCGACTCGAACAAGAAAAGCTACGCAAAAACAAAAAAGACTAGCAACTAAAACTTGAAAACCGATGCAATCTAAGGCTATGGCGAAATCTAAACCTAATATTTTTGGCTTTTTCTGTATAGGACGAAAAACAGTAAATCTACGGGGTTGGATTTGGGGATGCTCACCGAGTAAATGCTGGAAATCTGATAACAAGATGATAAGGGGTTGCCCGATCTTCTCAGTGAGCTGCGGGTAGATGGATGATGGTGGAAGATAACTTGTGAGATTCTGATGAACTCTCCGGCTGCTCCCCTGTTGCCAATGCAGCAGCTCTTCAACCCAATGGATATTCGCAATGGCTCACACTGCTGCAACGTAGCCGCCGACCACGAAGAGGTTTCTGCAATCTACTAATTCCCAGTGGAACAACAGATCACACTCAAACTTTGGTATCAATAACCTCCAGATCGCAACAAAGTGGAGGGGTTGAACTCCTGATCGGAACAAAGAGGAATTCTGATAGATGAATGCTTAGCAATCAAATCTAGGGTTTAATCAAAACGTGGTCTAACCCTAACAATGTGCAGCGCTTGGCTATTTAAAGGGGCTGGGCGACCTAGGACTCGAATCCTAACTTGGTTCGACTCAAAAAGGGTACAAACCGACCCAAAACGGGTTCGGCCGAAAAAACTGGCGTGCAGGCCGGGCTTAGGCCGGGGCCAGGCCGGCCGCCGATTTGCATGGCCTTCCTAGGCCGGGGTCAGGCCGGGCGGGCTGGGGCCGGCCTTGGGCGTCTCGCAGGCCGGGGGCCTCCGGTGCAGGGCTGGCCTGGCCGGGCTGAGGCCGGCCTCAGGCCAGGCTGCCTAGCTTCCTTCGTCATCCCTCATCGCGCATGCCACCCACTCCTCCCTCGCGCCATAGGTGATGGTGTACTCCAATCCTTGCTGCTCCTCGGGCCCTCCTCCAACGTTTGTGTTATCAACAACCCTGATCATACACAAATGCATAGACTTAGGTAGTATAAAGTTCTCATCATCACAAACATTATATTCATTTAAGAGTGAGTTCACCTATTGTCCAAGTAGCTTGGCACGAGCTCTTGTCATTGGTCCAATCCTCACTTCATTGGGCTTGTCTTGAACAACAACATCATCAATGAAAGAAAATGGTAAAGAACTAGGGATGTCCTTATCGCGTCGCGAGCACGAACATCGCCATCACCGTGCTCGATCTGCTTCTCCCGCTTGATGTAGCCCAACCTAGGACACATACACCAACTACGCCAAATGGTCCAATGACAAGATCAAGAGTCAAAGCACTTCATGAAAAGGCGACCTCGCTCCTCTCTATGTGTAACTTCGACACCCCTTTGGATGGTTTGCTACTTCATTCTGATACCTTGTGTATACTCAGGTTTGACCCTCATGAAGATCTACAAGGAAGTGTCGAAGATGGACAAGAGAGAAGCCAAGAAGAAGAAGATGAAGCCCAAACTGCATCAGACGGTACTACCGGCCAAGCCCCGGTACTACCGCCAGGACGGTACTACCGGCCCACTACCGGACCCAGTACCGAGAAACCCCAGACGCTTCTGGACTTCAATGTTTCATCCCAGAAGTAGCCCGGTAGTGGCCCGGTACTACCGTGCAGTCGGTACTACCGCGGCCATCTCGGTACTACCGAGGTGGGATGAGCCTTTGCGCTGAAAAGGCCCATGTGCCTTGTAATCTTATCCTCTCACCTACCCTTTTGTCCTGTGACTATTAATAGGTGCCTCCCATCTCAGATCTAGGGTTAGATTGACATTATACTTGAGTTGAGCATAGCTCCTTTCCACCCCTTGTTGGTGTTGCCTCCTATGGAGATGAATCATGGTCTCCCCTTGTGGAGATGAATCAAGGCCTCCCCTTGTGGAGAAGATCCCTCTAGAGGATTCCAAGGCTTCTTCTTGTAATTGAGATTACTTGCCAATCCTTTCTCTTTAAGTGGCTAGATTGGATCGGTTGGGTTGACCGGTAAGAGAAACAATCCTAAGAGTAAGGTTGCTTGGAGATTGAGAATCGGGGGCTGCCCTTGGAGACTTGTTACCGGTTGATTAAGGTCAGTCCAGCCGACTCCCTGGAGTCGACAGCCTGGAGTCGACAGGATGGACGAGCAGTGAGACGGAGAAGGTCAGTCCTGCCGACTCCATGTATTCGGCGGACGGGAGTCGGCAGGGTTGATGAGCAGTGAGACGGAGAAGGTCACGCCGATGCCACCACCACCGCCACATCTCCGTCTGAATGTATTTTCATGCCTTGTATCCTAAACCATCTTTGATCAGCCATTTTTAAGTCGGCTGGATGATTGTTGTTAGTGCCCTCCAGCGACCTTTATCAACTGTTTTACAGGTTAAGAAAGAAAACCCGTGTGTGCGTTACTGAATCCAACACGATTTGTCGCTTGTCCGCCTGAGCCTGAGGATGTCTTTGAGCCGGCTTGATAGATGGAATGTCTGTTGAGTCGGCGAGAGTCCGTGATGGAAGATCGCTGTGAAGACGACTTTCATGTGAGGAACCGGAACAGCACCAATAGTCTGACGGCTTAAGAATACCGTCTCAGTACACGCTGTGTTTGTATCTGATTGAAAATGTCTTGGAGTTATAGTTTCCACTCGTCGTTCTCAGCTTAATTATATTCTTGTTCGATGTGTGTTGTTTTGTTGTTACATGTCTCTCCTGCTCGATGTGTCATTCTGTGTTCAGAGCTGATTTCTTTTATTCTGTGTCCTAGGTCTGGTTTGTGCTATCTACTTAATTGGGCTTTGTGTATACGATTGGGGTTACAAAGGTTATTGATGGACATGTAACAGATGAATGAGGGTACGAAGATGAATATTTTGATCGATATTTTACACATTGTCACCTTCGAGGAATGTGATTTCACTTCCGTTATCTCTATGAATGCGAATCTTTTCTTGTCGTTGTGTGCCGACTCCGGGGACTCGACCTGTAACCTCAGTGAGACGGAGAAGGTTAGTCCTGCTGACTCCCAGGACTCGACCAGTAACCTCCGCGAGACGGAGAAGGTCAGTCCTGCCGACTCCCTGGACTACAACCATAGAAACAACACGAAAAAATATCTAAATCAATGAGACCAACATACCGAAACAATCATATGATGGCGAGTGGGAAGCCGGCTACCTGGCTTATCTGGAGTCGGCGGGATTGGCTCCCTTTTCGGTGTTCAGTCCTGTCGACTCCCTGGATTCGCTGGAGTCGGAGCAGTGAGACGTAAAAGGTCAGTCCTGCCGACTGCCGGGACTCGACCAGTGCCAAAAAAAAACCTATAACAATCTTGCTGTCGATTCGTTTATCGTCTTCAATGAACGCGGTCCAGGGAGATCGTTCGTCGGCCGTCCTCTACGATCGGAACACAGATAGATGACGGGATGTTTTCACACGGATTCGTGTAATTTCATACAGATGCTTCCATCGTCTGAATACCCAATTATCTTTTCGTGTCTTGGGCTTTGTATTAGAAGGTGAAATTAAGTAAAAACACACTACAAGGATTCCAAGGGAAGGATCGTTTTTCCAAGGATGTGGTGGCTATTTCCCATCGTTATGATGCCTGTTTGAGATGACAGGATCAAAAGGAGGAGAATAATGCATGTCGAAGAGGAACCAGGCAAAACAATGTGATCTGTAGTATCGAAACGCTAGTCACGGCAACTTCAGGGAGCCGGCAGGCTCAGACAACGCATTAAGACAGAGATGCCCATATCGGTCGAGCAGAATCCAACCGAACGACAGATGCCCATATGGGGCAGTGGGAATGTAGAAAATCGGAATTCAGCCGGCTCCCTGGATGCGGCTGATACACGGTGCAGGTTACCTCTGAGCGTCCGATGACAGCGTTTTTTGTTGCGGTTGTACCTTACCTAAAATCGTATTTTTATCATTTGGGATGTGGGTGGAGTTCATTCTACCATTTGAGTGGATAGAAGACATTAGACCGGCGGACATTGGCGATCATTGAGTCGCCAAGCGTCCCCCTTCGTTATGAAAGATGAGAGGTCGATATGTTGGACGAGGATCCGGCTTAAGATCTTCGTGTACCGCGTTCATTAAAGTGGGACCACTTCTAGATTGACGTGATAACGTGCTGTCTGGGTTGGTTCATGAACCTTTCCCACGATCGTGCAACCAACTTGCTGTCCGGGTTGGTTCATGAACCTTTCCCACGATCGTGCAACCATTTAACTCTCCTATCAACCGTTTGTATACCCCTAAAGCTTCGTTAGGTTGGCGTCGGATCCTTTTTACCATATTAAATCGTGATTACGATCGTCAACGTGGAATAATCTTGTGATTGACGTTTGCCGCCAGTGTAGAACAGTGATATATTCTTAAACGTTTATTCGTTCGCTCTCTCGCTCCGCTGCTAGATTTCATCGCAGTCGTAGATGCTCTCATACTGGTATGTCTTCTGCGTTTGGATTAGAGATCGTGCATCGTGATGACCGGATGCTGGATCATACTTACCGTCTTCCAGACGAGATGCTGCGTATCATTGTCTATTTGCTTCCCACTAAGTTCGCCTTGCGGACGACCGTTCTTTCTCGGCGGTGGCGGCTCATCTGGTGTTCAGTCCCTCTCAATCTTACCGTCGATTTCCGACTTTGTGACGAGGATAGCGAATGCATAAGAGTTGTTTCGCAGATACTCGCGTCCCACCCTAGCCCTTACAAGCGGTTCTCCATAGGAGTTTTCCGCTGTGACGAGGACCTCTCTGACATGGATGGTTGGTTCCTATCCCCCGCGTTAGATGATCTTGAGATGTTGGAGTTTGTGGGTGGACGGGCGCTACCACAGTTACCGTCCTCCGTGATACGCTTTGCGGCCACGTTGCAGAGTTTTAGTTTAGGGAATTGATGTTTTCACTGTATCGATGCTAACCCTGTGCGTATTCTTCCCCGTCTTACAAAGCTCGTCCTTTATGAGGTTTGTATCACGAGTACGTACATGGAGCATCTACTCGCCGGATGTATTGTTTTAGAGGCTCTTCAACTTGAGTATGTTTATGGCATTACTACCCTCCATATCGCCTCAGCGAGTGTTCGGACGATTGGTCTGTCTTGCTGGTGTAACAGTAGACCGTTTGAGGCGATTCATGAGGTGGTTATTGGGAATGTGCCTTGTCTCAAAAAGTTGATCCTGCTTGATCCACTGGGTCCAACATCAATAGAAGTCACTGGTGCGCTGTCGTCGTATCGGCATCTTGGATAGGAGACGGGATCCTGCTAGCCGAGCGTGAACGTAGGGCAAGAAGGTGGACGTCGTCGAGGTCGGGATTGTACACGGCAGTTTACCTAGCTTCAGGCTCCACGGCGGTGGCGGAGCCCTACGTGTTGCTTTAACTCACTATAATGGCGATAGCCGTGTTACAGGTTACAATGAGTTGGGAGTATGAAGATATGTTGAGCGTGCCCTAAAGGCATCCCTATGTCCGGCTTATATAGGTGGCTGGACCTAGGGTTACAAGGGACAAACGTGTCCGGCAAGACTACAGAGTCCTAAACCTATCCGGCAAGTCATCGCCTTCCGTCTTGATCTTGGTGGCGTCATGGGCTTCAGTCTTGGGCCTCCATGTTGCCATCCTCCGTCCGCCTTGTCTGTCGGCTATCTGGGCCGCCCGACGGGCCAAAGCCTTAACCACCACTTTGGGCCACCCTGGACTAGCCGGATTGATCCATGTCAGAGATACCCCCAGTAGGTATATCCCCAACATTAGCCCCCGGAAGGGTTGAAATTCTCCAGGCGCCGTCTTCTTTTGTCGGCCTTGTCCGCCTTGTTCTTGGTGTAGTAGGCGGCTGAAGAGCTTGAATCATTCCGAAGTTGAAATTAGGCGGCAGTCCGTCTAAAGTAATTGGACGCATTGCCGCCAATTTGGGAAAGACGGCCTGACGGTTGTCAGGAATCTTCCAGGCAAAGGTCTTACCATTTGACCAGTCCCGTCAAATGTTGATGGATGGCGTCACACAGTCCACGACCGTTTGAACTTTGAGCGTGCGTCATGATTGCTTTTTCATTACGCGTGGGAATCGAGGCGACGGCCGTGAACACCGTTGCCACGACGTGCAAATCGTGGGCATGTGGAGGAGATCGTGCGTCCGCCCGTTCCATGCACGAATCACAGCGCAGGGGAGTTAAATACCCCCACGTTACCACGGGATAGATTTTATCCCCATTCGCATCCACCACTGCCTCCTCCAATCCCTCGAGCGCTCCTCCACCTTCAACTCCGGCGAGCACACAAAGAACGGCGCAGCGCCTAGCAGATGGCAAGCACGGGCGAGCAGGCGTCAGCGGCAGCGGCGGCGCCCCCAGCGGCGGCTTCGGCCGTCGCGGCCGGGTCTGAATCTGCGCTGGCGGCGACGCTGGTGATTCCTACGGGCAGCGTGCCGTCGACCCCTTCTTCATCTTCAGCACCGGTGGCACCTACAACGGCCGTGCCCACCTTCTTCCCTCTCCCGTCCATGCCGACAGAGGAGGCCATGCTGACGGTGGACCAAGAGGTTCCCGCCGACGAGGCCACGGCTGAGGAGGAGGAGGTGGCGGAGCTGGGCTCCCGGTACTAGCCGCCGTCGTGCATCACGGCGGAGTACCTACAAGAGCTGGAGGATGGCGGCTTCATTCCGCCAAAGACAGACTGCGCTTGGCGGATACCAGGCAACGAAACCGTCCCCGACCCCCAAGACGGCGAGCGCGTCATCTTGGCATCTCATTGTTTGCGCGGTATGACTCTGCCGCTCTCCGCCTTCTTCTTAGCAGTGCTTAGCTTCTACGGGCTGCAGCCGCACAACATAACGCCAAATAGCATCCTAGTGTTAGCCGGCTTCCAAGCGCTGTGCGAAGGCTAGCTAGGCATAGCCGCCTCCATAGAGCTATTCCAGTACTACTTTTTGTGCCGCCGGCAAACCATATCAGGCGGCCAGCTGGCAACTTGCGGCAGTGTAACTTTCAACTGCCGCCAACCTGACTGGTATCCAAAGATTCCCTACATCGAGTCGGTGAAGAATTGGACCAGTACCTTCTTTTATTGCAAAGACATCCTGACTCCCGGCAACACAGTGGGGATTCCACCCTTCGTCAACGGTCCGCCTACCCACAAGGCATGCTGGACGGCAAAGGTGTCACTTGGCAGTTTGTCGAATGACTTCCGCCTTGCCGTTAGGCGGACTGAGTTTTTGACCAAGACCATGCAGGCTCCACTGCTTGACGGAGTAGACACCGTCATCTGCTGGTTGTCGAGGAAAATCATGCCACTCCGCCATCGCCCACTGAAGATGTGTGAGTACAAGGCGGACAGCGCCGGCAACAGCATCCTTGCCGAGGATATACTGCTGTACCGGTTGAGGGAGCTCATCAAGCCTCAGTACGTGAAGGCGGCTAAAGGCATCACCATGTTTACCCACGACAACCCAGCCCCCGAGGTAAGCCGGAGCTTCCAGTGTTAAAGTTATTTTGTCAACTGGATGCTAGATTGAAGATGCTTGGTTTTTCAGCTGAAGACCTTGACGGACGCCGACTTGGCTCCAAACTGGTATGATGCCGGTACAGGCAAGTCCAGGAACCGCAAGGCTAGCGGATCTTCCTCCACCACCAGGGACTTGGAGAAGAAGAAGAAAGCAGCCGTCACCACCGAAGCGGAGGGTGAGACCTTGGGGGGCAATATTCCCCAGAAGCGGTAAGTAAGCTTTTGCTTTGCTAACTTTACCATTTGTTGTTTTTGTAATGCGTTTTGCTAACATGTCTTTACTCCTCTTTTGCAGAGCGAAGCCCCTCAAGCCCAAACTTCGCTCCAACCTGAAGGCAACTGCCGGCAGAGGCAAACCACCAAGGCCTTCTCCAGTCACCACACCTGCCGCCAACATTCCCGTAGTCTTCTGCCTGGAAACATACGCGGCAGACAACACGAGGACTGGTGCTGCGGAGACGGCTGCAAAGACGGCGGCGGGGAAGAAATCTGCTGCCGGTGCCTCTAGATCGAGAATGGCTGAAGCTTCGGCTAATGATGCCGCCCACTTTATCGCCATGAAACAAGAGGTGGAGGACAAGATGGCGGAAAGCCATGGCGGCTCGTCGTCTAATCCCAACTCTGGATCTTGCGAAGGAGTGCAAGATCCCCGGCAAACGCTCAAGACCATGCGCGCAGGTACCCGTAACTGGTACTCGCACATGGGTAAGCTCCACGAGACCCTCCACGACCAACTTGTGGTAACATAGTCCATAGACGTAGCCCCTGAGCACTTTGGCGGCTAAAAGATTTTTTAGCCGGCAGAGTGGTCGTTTGACTAATGTTTTTATCTCAAAGTTACCTTCGCGTTGCAGGCTGTGCTTGCTTCGAACCTTGAGCTATTCCGCGCTCAAGAGAAGAAAGTCAAAGAATGCCAGCAACTGCGGCAAGACATGGAGATCAAGGACGCCCGGATTGCGAGCTTGGAAGAGGCTCGCAAAAAGGATGAAGGTGACAAATCTCTTTGCCTTCTTTTTGTCCGTCTTCTTTTTGTTTGCTTCCGACAAGTATTTCAGTCGGCTATTTTCACGCTTTGTAGAATTGTTAGACACTGGACAAGATGTGCTCAAGAACTCCACTGACATGCAAGTCCTGATCAACGAAGCAACAAATTTGGCCAATGAGGTCATGAAGCTGAAGGCGGAGCATGCCAAGGAGCTGGAAAAGCGAGACTTGACGCATGCCACCGAGGTGAGCAAGTTGACGGAGCAGCTGAAGGCTTTGGGCGACAACCTTGCCGAGGTGACAAAGAATGCCAAGGCCCAACAAGAAAATCATGCCCAAGCCGTCCGGCTAGCCGAGGAGACTCTTGCCGGTCACCTGGATGAGGTCAATGCCATCCATGAGCATGTCCTTGGTTAGATGCTTCCCTCAACTTCACTTAGAGTACCTGAGTTGCTGCAATGCCTAACATTCGTATGATTTTTGTAGTGCCGGCAAGCCTGGGCAACAACGTCGATACCTCGCCCCGCCTTGCACGCATCCTGAAGGTTGACGAAATAGTCAACCAACTTGTCGGCGTGGGCAAGGCGTTCGCCGCCAAGTTCTTTCCTTGGACAGGCAGCGACCCAGCTGACTTCGAGGCTTTGCCGGAACTGCTGGGGAGGGCGACCACAGCGTATGACGACCATCTGCGATCCGTTGCACGTGGCGGAGCCAAGGTGGTGCTGGCCCTGACGACGGCATGGTACCCGGAGGCCAATATTCGGCAAGTCACCGAGTATATGCCGACAGAAGACGAAAATGGCCAGCCCATTGTGCTCTCCAAAGTGTTGGCCGCCGTCCAAGGCTACGCAACGCGGGTTGCCAACATGGTAGACATCCGCAAGTTCTATAAAGAACATCCGGATCCCCATGCAGCAGCGGCCGACCCCTCCTTGGCGGACCCCAACGCTGCTGGAGATGAAGGTGAAGCCATGGCGGACGAGCGCAGCCCCCAGGATGGCGGAGCCAGACCCTAGGATGCCGGCGTCAGCCCCCAAGACCTCCAGACATCGTCCATCAAGGCGGCGATTCCTTAGTCACTTTCCCTGTAACAACAAAAAACTTGTTTTTTTTGGTATGTAACTATGTTGGGCCAACTTTTATGCTACACTTGGCGGTAGGCTTACTTAAGTGGCCCGCCTTAATATGTATCTCGTTTATATCTTTGGCTGTTTCGTATGTTGGCGGAACCTCATCACAGTTACTTCAGCTGAGCCAACCAGGTGCAATACCAATTAGTTTAGACTCAGAGACCAAATCCGGCATGTTGGTGCCAACGACATATTACTAGGCGACCCACACACAAACAGACAGATAACTATACTAGGCGGTGCAAATGTTGTTTGCTTAGTTTTAGCCGGTGGACGGCAAATGTCAAAAAAGTCGGACCCGCAGCACGGAGCAAAATTTTGTTGGTAACTTTTGACATTAACATATATGATTGCGAGAAAAGACAAAAGATGGCATGGTCTCAAAGCTGGATGAGCAAACCACAAACTTTTATTTCATAATCCCATAGTACTTATTACAATTTGAAAATTGCTAAGTGTAAAAAGGACGTAGCTGCTCAATATTCCAAGGCCTTTTGGTTTCGTCGTACTGGTCGTCGACCTTCCATTTGCGCTTGCGACCACGTTTCTTCCTGCAGCCGTCTCGTGCGTCCACCAAGTAATACGATCCATTGAGCAACACCTTACTGACCACAAAAGGTCCTTCCCATGGCGGGGATAGTTTATGCAAGCCTTTCCTGTCTTGGATTAGGCAGAGGACCAGGTCACCAATCCGAAAACTACGCTGCCGCACTCGTCGACTGTGATAGCGCCGCAAACCTTGCTGATAGATGGCGGATCATGCGAGAGCAACGTCGCGTTCTTCGTCAAGTAGGTCAAGGCCATCCTGTCTTGCATCTTCTGCGTCTTCCTGGACGTAGGCTTGAATTCTGGGAGAATCGTACATCATGTCAGATGGCAACACTGCTTCTGCGCCATAGACTAAGAAGAAAGGAGTGAACTTGGTTGATCTGTTTGGAGTTTTACGTAAACTCCAAAGGACAGATTGCAACTCATCTACCCAAGCCCCAGCCGCCCTGTGCAATGGTACTTCGAGACGTGGTTTGATGCCTTGTAGGACCAAGCCATTTGCGCGCTCTACTTGACCATTTGCCTGAGGGTGTGCGACGAAGGCTAAATCTAGGCGGATGCCATGCTTGTGGCAATACTCCTCGACTTCGCCTTGCAATAAGTTAGTGCCGTTATCGGTGATAATGCTGTGAGGCACCCCGAACCGAGAGATTATTCCCCACAGAAAATTTGCGGCTGTGGCGCCGTCTAGCTTTTTGATGGGCTTAGCTTCAACCCATTTGGTGAACTTGTCTACAGCTACAAGCAAATGTGTGTAGCCACCAGGTGCCGTCTTAAATGGACCAACCATGTCCAAGCCCCAGACCGCGAAAGGCTAGGTGATGGGTATTGTTCTAAGATCTTGAGCCGGCATGTGTGGTTGTCTGGCATACAGTTGGCAGCCCCTGCATCTCTTGACGATATCTTCTGCATCTTCTTTGGCTGTCAACCAATAAAAATCTTGTCGGAAAGCCTTCGACACGAGGGAGCGTGAGGAAGCATGGTGCCCACAATCTCCGGCATGTATCTCGTCCAACAGGTTTCTGCCTTCTTCTGGTGAAATGCAACGCTGGTAGACACCCCGTGGTGCTACGCTTGTACAATTCACCTTTAATTATTGTAAATGCCTTGGCTCTCCGTATGATTTGTCTTCTCAATATCTCGTCCAAATCATCCAAATATGGCGTCGTCCAATCCGGCTTTACGAGGTAGATGGCATAACTGGCGTCTCCGACTGGTTCTGCCGACTCTGGGTCAAGGAAGTCTGCTCCTTTTATCGATGGCTTGTGTAGGTGTTCCAGGAAAACATCTTTTGGCACCTTTTTGCGCTCAGACCCCAATCTGGCAAGTGTGTCTGCCGCCTCATTTTGAGTCCTTGGAATATGGCGGACCTCATAGCCGAGGAAACATTTAGCGAATACGTCAACAGTAGGGTGATATGCCGCCATGGTCTTACTTTTTGCGTCCCAAGTTCCACGTGTCTGCTGTGCCACCAAGTCTGAATCTCCATAACAGAGGATGCGCTGGACGCCCAGTTCTTTGGCGATGTGTAAGCCATGAAGGAGTGCTTCGTATTCGGCAACATTGTTGGTTGCTTTGAAGTGGATTTGGAGCACATAACTAAGCTTGTCTCCTTGCGGGTTTCTTAACACAATTCCAGCCCCCGAGCCCTGAAGCATTTTCGATCCGTCAAAGTGCATGACCCAATATGCTTCTTCAGGGAGAGGTACTTCGTCTATGGCCTCTGTCCAATCTGCTGTGAAGTCTGCTAAGGCTTGAGACTTAATGGCGTTTCTGGGTTTGTACGTGATGTCGAAGGCGGCGAGTTCAATGCCCCACTTGGCGACTCGGCCTGTGGCATCCGTATTGTTGATTATATCTCCCAGAGGCGCCTTGCTCACTGCCGTGATTGAATGTTCCTGGAAGTAGTGTCGTAACTTTCTGGCGGCGTAGAAAACACCATAAACTAACTTCTGGTAATGCGGATAACGCTGCTTCGAGACGGAAAATACTTCACTAATGAAGTAGACCGGACGCTGTACTGGGATCTCTGATTTTTTCGTCTTGCGTTCCACAACCAGGACTACGCTGACAACTAAGTTGGTTGCCACGATATAAAGCAGCATTGGTTCTTGCGTTCGAGGAGCTGCTAAGATTGGGGCAGACGTCAATGTTTCCTTGAGTTGTTTCACGGCGGCATCAGCTTCATCTGTCCACTCAAACTTGTCGGATTTCTTCAGAAGCCGGTAGAGAGGCATTGCCTTCTCTCCAAGACGGCTAATGAAACGACTGGCGGCAGCCGCCGAGCCGGCAAGTCGCTACACGTCCTTCAGGTCCTTGGGCCTGGATATGTTGAGGATTGCTCTGATTTTCTCGGGGTTGACCTCTATTCCTCGTTCAGAAACGATAAAGCCCAGCAGCTTGCCGGCAGGAACCCAAAAAACGCACTTTTTCGGGTTGAGTTTCATTTTATACACCCGGAGGCTATCAAAGGTTTCTCATAAGTCGTCAAGCAAATCCGCCTTCTTTTTTGACATGACGGCAATGCCGTCTACATAGACGTGAACATTGCGGCCAATTTGCTCGTGAAGGCATCTTTGCATGCATCGTTGATAAGTTGCGCCGGCATTTTTTAGGCCGAAGGACATCGTGATGTAGCAGAAGGTCCCGTAGGGCGTAGTGAACGACGTTTTGAGTTGGTCGGATTCTCGCATTTTAATTTGGTGGTACCCGGAGTACGCATCCAAAAAGCACAGCAGCTCTGAGCCGGCTGTGGAGTCAATGACCTGATCTATACGTGGTAAAGCAAAGTGGTCCTTAGGACAGCACCTGTTCAAACCGGTATAATCAATGCACATTCTCACTTCCTTATTAGGTTTTGGAACCATTACAGGATTTGCCAACCAATCAGTGTGTACTACCTCCCTAATGAACTTGGCTTCTTGCAACTTGATGATCTCCTTCCCTATCGCCTTCCGCTTCTCTTCACCGTAGCGCCTTATTCCTTGCTTCACCGGCTTTGCTCCTTTGTAGACGTTGAGAGAGTGCTCGGCAAGTTCCCTTGGTACACCTGGCATGTCGGCTGACGACCATGCAAAGATGTCCGTATTCTCACGGAGGAACTCGACGAGTGCACTTTCCTATTTGTCATCTAAGCCGGACCCGATTGTGACTTGCTTGGAGCTGTCACCTGGCACCAGGTCCGCCTTCTTTGTTTCCTCGGAGGACTTGAAAGTATTCTTGGGCTCGGTGGTTTTTACATTTTTCGGCAACTTCGACGTATCAGTCTCTTTCTTCATCATGGCTAGCTCCTTAGTGTGGAGGACTGCCTCGGCGAAGGCGGCGTTGCCACGTTCGCACTCCTTTGCATTCTTGAAGTTGCCATTGACAGTGATAGTACCGTTGGGTCCAGGCATCTTCAGTTTGCTGTAGATGTAACACGGCCGAGCCATGAACTTGGCGAAAGCTGGCCGTCCAAAGATGGCGTGGTAAGCACTCTTGAAGGGGACTACTTCGAACCTGAGATACTCCGAGCGGTAGTTTGTCTCAGGTCCAAAAGTAACCTCAAGTTTGATGCTTCCCATTGACTTGGCTTGCTTTTCCGGAACAATGCCATCGAACTTGACCTTACTGTAGTCAAGCTGGCTTTCCGACAAGTTCATGCGCTTCAGTGTGTCCTCGTACATGATGTTGAGGCTGCTTGTTGGGGATATACCTACTGGGGGTATCTCTGACATGGATCAATCCGGCTAGTTCAGGGTGGCCCAAAATGGTGGTTAAGGCTTTGGCCCGCCGGGCGGCCTAGATAGCCGGCAGACAAGGCGGATGGAGGATGGCAAGACGGAGGCCCAAGACTGAATCCCATGACGCCACCAAGATCAAGACGGAAAGCGGTGACTTGCCAGATAGGTTTAGGACTCTGCAGTCTTGCCGGACACGTTTGTCCCTTGTAACCCTAGGTCCAGCCGCCTATATAAGCCGGATCTAGGGACGCCTTTAGGGCACGCTCAACATACCTTCATACTTCCAACTCATTGTAACCTGTAACACGGCTATTGCCATTATAGTGAGTTATAGCAGCACGTAGGGCTCCGCCACCGCCGTGGAGCCTGAAGCTGGGTAAACTGCCGTGTACAATCCAGACCTCGACGACGTCCACCTTCTTGCCCTACGTTCACCCTCGGCTAGCAGGACCCCGTCTCCTATCCAAGATGCCGATACGACGACAGTTGGCGCCCACCGTGGGGCATAAGGCGTCAGGCGTCAATGTTCCAGGCGGGATCATCTTCATCGACAAGATTGCATCTGGCCGGCACATCCGCTCTGGCACGATCAACGCCTCGGCCAGATCGCATCTAAACTTCATCGACATTGCCGACCATATCGCATCTGGCCGGCACACCTACGTCGGCGTGGGGTTTCGACGTCCAGCACGTCTCTCACGCACGGCAGATCGATCCAACCGACAGGCGGCTCACCCGCGTTGCGGCGGGGGGACGTCCAGCACTCCCTCGCACGTGCGCGGCGGATCGATTATACAAGATCGGAGCCGTCTTAATCTATTTGGGCCAATCGTCCCATGACCACCGGCATGGTGTTTTCGTCAACATTGCCTGGCGTAATCGTAGGTACTAGAGATCCCTCGAACCACGTTAATCGCGAGTTACGGAAACCATCGAGGAAACTCTTTCGGAGTCCTTGTGCACCACGGTCCACGGATTGGTGCTTCCGGCAAAAAGCTGCACGCGGCTCAGGCAAAAAGCAATTAGCAGCCCACTTGCCGGATTAGATTCCCAGGAATCGAGGCGAGTGGATCAGCTGTTGTACAACATACGTGAGTACAGTCTAGGAACACAAAACTAGTGCTACTTCACGTGGTTGCAAAAGGCAACAACGCATGCATGGATTTTCCGGAAATATTAATCTACGTGTACGACCGGCAAGCATCGATCCGCGCGATTCAGCTATGCCGCGTCACGTGCACGGCCGGCTATTCAAGTCGCCAAACTCTGGCCGTGTCAGCAATGTTACGCGGGACGCCGCCATCACCGCGATCAGTTTAGGCGCATTCATCATCAGATCGCTAGATGTTATTTCCGATCGCCCAAACCTGGCCAGTTTGGGAAGACATAGACCGGTACAAAATAGTCGAGCATCGCGTTTTAGCTTAATTGCTAAACGCGGCACGCCGCCTGTCCGGCATATTTGTCGTCGCGTTTCGACGTGGCACGCCGCCTTTCCAGCAAATTTATTAACGCGTTCCAGCTTAATTGCTAACGCGGCAAAATGCCTATCCGGCATACTTGTCGTCGCGTTTCGGCTTAATGCTAAAACGCAGCACGACGTCTTCCCGGCAAGATCATCATCAAGTTCCGGCTTAATCGCTAAACCGGCAGGCATCGTCGCCGCGTCCCGGCTCAATTGCCGTCGCGGCCTACTCATCGTCGCCTATTCGTCAAGCACGGCGCAACCACTAGTAGAGAAAAGCCTTTTAGTGGCGCACGCTTTTGCAATTCTGTGGCGCACCCGCAACTTTGCTGGGTGCGCCACAGAAGTCTCGCCACTAAATTTTTATTCTGTGGCGCACGGGCTCTTCTGTGGCGCACGGAGCCCGTGCGCCACAGAAAGACAACTTTCTGTGGCGCACCCAGCCCGTGCGCCACAGAAATAGGTCGGCAGTACAAGCAGAGGCATTCTGTGGCGCACCCACGCCTGGTGCGCCACAGAAAGTGGTGCGCCACAAAATAAAATAAAATAAAATGCGCCACTAAATTATAAAACAGAAATGCAGGTATATTTTCATTTTGCTATACAAATACAGGTATATACAGGATTTATACAGATTTATACAGAAATACAGGTATATTTGACAGGTATATGAACAGACAAACACATTAATCACTATGTCATCACACATATTACTTAGTGCCCGAGATATATACACATAGTCACAAAAGTGCCGAATGTTTACACAATTAGTCATGATACAAACAAAAGTTAATCATTTCGCACTACACATTACAAATGAAGTGTTCACGGCCTAACTAGGGTCAAATGTAGTACATCGGCGATGATGGTGAGCAAGAGCGCGCGGGAGCATGATCATGGAGTCCTCTTCTTGAGCGGCGCCGGGAACGGTAGATAGCCTTCTTTCGTCCTCCACTCCCTGGTGTCATTCTGCGCCTCTAGTCGTTTTTCGATATCCCTCTGACACAACCCTGAAGATGGATTGGGATATATATTGGTTAGTGATATAAATAGAGTATAATTTATTCATCTAAGTAGAGAGGCAAGACAATCAATCAATTGTCATGGTTGGAAATCATATGGCTATCCTATTTGGGTTTCAAAGCATAGCATATATATAATATATAACCCTACACATGCACTTTTACAAAAAAAAACACTTGTAATGCTTAGCAAGCCTTTCTTTTATAATACATCCTACCTCTGGGGTAGTGGTAGGACCCTGCTTTGTTCATGACATCTTCGAGGATGATCGTCGATAACTGCAGAATGATGCGATGGAAGTCTTGTCTATAATCAGCATCGGTGAGAGCATCCTCACTTTTGGTCCATTCTGCGGGACTAGATGGAATCCTCGTTTTCTCGGCATCCCGAACAAGCCCTTTAAGGTGATGGAGGGCGTAGAAGGCCTCCTTCACGCTGCCAGGCAGTTGCTTGATGCAATGGAATCCGTTCCCATGCATGAACTTGTGTTTGTTGTCCTGCGTGAAAGATTCCCCCTTCTTTTGGAAGGGGCCTCCCTTTTGGGCATAGCCCTCGAGAGCCTCATCGAGAAGACCCTTTATTCTGTTGTAGTTCCTCGGCTTGCATTTATTCCCCGAGTCGAAATAAGTGGCAATGTACCACCTCGGGCTTAGGACGATGAGTGCGCAGTACTTGTCCCTGCTCAACACAATTGAAACGGAATGTTGGACAAAGGATCAGCAATGGAAGAAATCTACAAGAAGGCATAAGATACGACGACGGCGAGCGGATGTGTACTTACTCGTAAAAGAAAGGCAGAAGAAGGTTATTCTTCCTCTTGTTGGTCAGCATGAGCCTCAGGAGGTACTCCGTGGCCATGGTCCGTGTCCTTGATCCTTCCACCAGCTGGCTGTCACGCATGTAGTAGGGATCCACTATCGCGACGTACGGGGTATCATCTCTCCTGATCTTCATCGCCGCATCGAGCGCATATAGGCGGACCAAGTTATAGTCCAGCCGTCTGGAGTGAAACAGGTTGAAGATGTCCTCGTACGCTATGAAGAACACATCCGCGGGGGCTTCCTGGACGAAGTCCACCTCCTTTGGCACCTTGACCGCGAACACCGGGTAACTCGGCTGCTTGTCTTTAAGAAGGAGGCTCTCTAGATGCAAGATAGATTCTTGCAAAGAAATCATGGGTCCTTCTGCAAGGCGGAGCAAGTCCTCAGACAGTATAGGTTTACCAGCTTCATGAACTCGGGTCAAGCCATCCCCACGGGGTGGTATCGTGTCTTCACGACCCCGCATAATCTTAGGAGCTGGCTGGCTCGCAGAGGCGTTTGCTCCTTTTCTCTTCCTGTGCTTCTTCGCCTTGTTCTTCATCTCTGGGGATGGTTGGGGTGCAGTGAACCCCGCGTGAACCGTCTGGTGCAGTGTGCCAGGGCTGAAAATGTTACCGGTTTGACTTGAGCTTGATGATCTCCGGCCTCCGGAGGCGTGTCTTGAGATAAACCCTCGAAGACCAGGCGCTGCGTGCATGTAGCGGGACGAGGAGGTTGACCGCGTTGATCGCGGAAGGGTTCTTCATCCACAGGAGGCATGTACAAATCATCCCTGCAGGCGCCAGTGTTGAGGAAGTCATCGACGTTGACATTATCGTCATCATCGCCGTCGTTGGCACCAAGTTGAGGGTCAACGGCTTTGTCCTCAACATAAACAATAGCACATCCGTTATTAGATATAAAGGCTTGGCATCGTAAAGTCGTGAAGTCGGAAAGTCGGAAGTCGGAAAGTCGGGAAGTCGGAAAGTCGGGAAGTCGGGACGTCGGGAAGTCGGGAGTCGGAAAGTCGGGTCGGAAGTCGGGAAGTCGGGTCGGGTAGTTGGAAAATCGGAAAGTCGGGAAGTCGGGAAGTCGGAAAATCGGAAAGTCGGGAAGTCGTGAAGTCGGGAAGTCGGAAAATCGGAAAGTCGGGAAGTCGGGAAAGTCGGGACTAACCTTGGACTGTTGCGGTACAGACGTTCCCAACAATTGTTTGCGGCGGCTGGTGGCGGCGACAACCGGCGGTAGCTTCCGGCCGGTGGTGGCGGCGACCGGCGGTTCCTTCCGAGTGGTGGCGACGGCTGCCTGTGGCGCCGGTTGATACGTCTCCAACGTATCCATAATTTCTGCTGTTCCATGCTTATATTATACCATTTGCTACATGTTTTATATACACTTCGTATCACTTTTATGCATTTTCTGGGACTAACCTATTAACAAGATGCCACAGTGCCAGTTCCCTGTTTTCTGCTGTTTTTGGTTTCAGAAAGTTACTTCTGGAAATATTCTCGGAATTGCACGAAACAAAAGGCCAGTCCCTATTTTTCCAGCACGTACACGGAGTCCGAAGGAGAGACGAAGAGAGCCACGAGGTGGCCAAACCACAGGTGGCGCGGCTGGGCCCACAGCCGCGCCTGGTGGTTTGGGCCCCTCGGGGGTCCGCCGACATCGCCCCTTCGCCTATTTATTCCCCGAGACGCGAAAACCCTAAAACACCGAGCCTTTCATCCAGAACATATTCGCTGCCGCCGCCGTCGTCAACCCTAACTCGGGGGGTTCTGAAGCTCTTCCCGGCACCCTGCCGGAGAGGGGAATCATCACCGGAGGGCTCTACATCGCCATGCCCGCCTCCGGAGTGATGCGTGAGTAGTTCATCCTTGGACTATGGGTCCATAGCAGTAGCTAGATGGTTGTCTTCTCCACTTGTGCCATCATGTTTAGATCTTGTGAGCTGCCTATCATGATCAAGATCATCTTATTGTAATGCTACATGTTGTGTTTGCTGGGATCTGACTTATATTGATACCTATGTGGAGCTGAATATTATATTATCATGTCTATGTCATTTGTGATCTTGCATGCTCTCCGTTACTTGTTGAAGCCTTGGCCACGTGAATACTTGTAACTCCAAGAGGGGGTATTTATGCATGATAGTTGGGTTCAACCTCTATTTAACCTGGGATAGTGACAGCAAGTTCTAAGGTTGTAGATGTGTTGTTGCCACTAGGGGTAAAACAGCAATGCTTTATTCAAGGATGAATGTATTGTTTACATTACGCACATTACTTAATGCAATTGTCTGTTGCTTGCAACTTAATACTGGAAGGGGTACGGATGTTAACCGGAAAGTGGACTATTTAGGCATAGATGCATGCTGGATAGCGGTCTATGTACTTTGTCGTAATGCCCAAATGAATCTCATAGTAGACACCACAGCTCACACATGCATGTTATATGCACTTATCAATTGTCAATTGCCCAGCTGTAATTTGTTTACCCAGCATGTTAGTTATCTTATTGGAGAGACACCACTAGTGAACTGTGGACCCCGGTCCATTCTTTTACATCTGAAATACAATCTACTGCAATCATTGTTCTCTACTGTTTTATGCAAACAAACATCATTTTCCATTCGATACGTTTAACCCTTTGTTTTCAGCAAGCCGGTGAGATTGACAACCTCACTGTTAAGTTGGGGCAAAGTAATTTGATTGTGTTGTGCAGGTTCCACGTTGGCACCGGAATCCCTGGTGTTGCGCCGCACTACACTCCTCCACCAACACCTTCGAAGCAAACCTCGTTTTCCTACTGGTCGATTAAACCTTGGTTTCATACTGAGGGAAAACTTACTGCTGCACTCATCATACCTTCCTCTTGGGGTTCCCAACTGACGTGTGACGTACAAGCATTGTTTCTGGCACTATTAACCTAGAGCCACCAACACGTTTTCTGGCGCCGTTGCCGGGGAAAACGAATTGCTTCTGCAAGGGGAGTCTCTCACACCCAATCTCTTTACTTTGTTATTTGTCTTGCTTAGTTTATTTTTATTTATTTTGTTTGCTCTTTATCAAAAACACAAAAAAATTAGTTACTTGTTTATTTCGGTTTTGTTTTGTCTCTTGTCACCATCATGTCTTGTTCCATGCCTGTTGCTATGTCACCTGAGGAATTGATCTTCACTTTTAAACAAGGGAGTGAGGAGAATTTTAAAGAAGCTTGGTCTAGAATTAATGATTCCTTTGGTAAAACTGATCCTAAAATGACTTTAAGTTTGCTTCTCACTAGCTTCTACTTTGGTCTAGCCCTTTGTTATAGATATGCTTTAGATGCTATTGTGGGAGGAGATTTCCTTCACTGTGATGGGGACCAAGCTTTTAATGCCATAAAAAAGTTGATTGCAACTTCTAGCTCAACTAATAAATTTGATTCGGCCCTTGTTAGCATCCATGCTAGATTAAACACTCTTGAGACACATATATCTTGTTTAAAGGATGGCTATAATCAAATTCGGGAATATTTTGACTATGTTCCAACAAATTTTGAACCTTCGATGTGGGTCCCTACGGTAAAGGTTGCTATTTGTGGTGAAACCTTTTATGCTCGTTGTGATATTATGTCTGAGTTTTGCCTTATGCCTAAAAGCATTTATGAAACTTTGAATCTTTGGGGACTTGCTGAAGGAGGAGAAGGAATAACTCTTACTGATAACTCTGTTATATTTCCCGAGGGGATAGCTGAGGGTGTGTTTACAACCTTTCTTGGGAGAACGGTGTCCACTGATTATCTTGTTATTGAATGTGCAGGGACAGGACAAATTACACTTGGAAGATCTCTGCTCAAATTAATGGGAGCAACCATAGATGTGGGAAAAGGCACTCTGAATCTTACCTCCACACCAAGGTGCGGCCATGTATTCCCCAAACCAAAGAGTAAGTCTAAGGGTAAGAGAGGTAGGCATGGCCCTTGGTATTGATGTCAATGCTCCTCCACTTGAAACACTTGATTTTCACTTTCTGCGCCTAGCTGAAAGGCGTTAAAGAAAAGCGCTTATGGGAGACAACCCATCGTTTTTATTTGCTGTTATTTTTGTTTTCTTTGAGTCAAGGAGTTTTGTTACTTCTGTAGCAACTCCTTTGTATCTTTATTTTATCGCAATGTTGTGCCAAGTAAAGTTCTATATTGAAAGTTGATGCAAGATTTGGATTTCTGCGCAGTGACAGATTTTTAGCTGTCACGGATTTGAGCTTATCTCCCTGTAGAAAATTCAAAAAATTCTGAGAAAAATCACGCATATTCCTGAGATATGTACGCAACTTTCATTATTTTAGGCCAGATCCATCTGAGCAACTTAAGTGCCTCGAAAAAATTCGTCATTCCAGACTGTTCTGTTTTTGACAGATTCTGCCTTTTGTTTTGCATTCGCTCTTTTACTGTGTTTGTGTGGATTTCTTTGCTCCACAAAGCATTGGTGGCTGTAGCTAATGTCCAGAAGCTTTGGGATTGATTGTATCATTACAGAATATGAGAATTTTTGATTATGCACTAACCCTCTAATGAGAACTGTCTTGAGTTTGGTGTGAAGGAAGTTTTCAAGGATCAAGCGAGAAGGGTGATATTATGTGATCAAGAAGAGTGAAAAGCCTAAGCTTGGGGATGCCCCCGTGGTTCATCCCAACCATATTCAGAGAGACTCAAGCGTCTAAGCTTGGGGATGCCCAAGGCATCCCCTTCTTCATCAACAAACTTATCAGGTCATCTCTAGTGAAACTATATTTTAATTCTTTCACATCTTATGCGCTTTACTTGGAGCGTCTGTGTGTTTTTATTTTTGTTTTTGTTTGAATAAATTCGGATCCTAGCAATCCTTGTGTGGGAGAGAGACACGCTCCGCTTTTTCATGTGAATACTCATGTTCTTCACTTATATTTGTTGAGTATTCTTAACTAGCTACTGCAGTGCTTTTAGCTCCTGTTTTTCATGCATCTCTTCGAGCTGTTAGCACTTGTTTATAAATACTCTCTTGCTGCATTATATTATCATTTGGAGAGTTTATGTTTAAATAAATTATTGGTGTTTGTTTGGAAGAAAGAAAATGCTACATGTAGTAGTTGGTATTGGAAAAGACATATGCATTCTTGTAGATCATTGTCTTGTTTTGATTTGATGCTTTGCAATTGTTTTGAGCTCTCAAGTAGATCATGTTTAAGCTCTTGCATCATGTAGTTAAAGCCTAGTAGTGGAGAACTACCGTAGAGCTTGTTGAGACTTGGGATGCATATTTGTTCTCTCTAAGGTCTAGATATTTTCTGGTAAAATGTTTGAGCAACAAGGAAGACAGTGTAGAGTCTTATAATACTTGCAATATGTTTTTATGTGATTCTTGCTGTACCGGTTTATACTTGTGTTTGCTTCAAACAACCTTGCTAGCCTAAACTCTGTACTGAGAGGGAATGCTTCTCGTGCATCCAAAACTTGAGCCAAAACCCATGCCATTTGTGTCCACCATACCTACCTACTATGTGGTATTTCCTGCCATTCCAAGTAAATATTTCATGTGCTACCTTTAAACTATTCAAAACTTTATTACTCCTTATTTGTGTCAATGTTTTATAGCTCATGAGGAAGTATGTGGTGTTTTATCTTTCAATCTTGTCATTTACTTCTGACAGACTTTCACCTGGACTAGTGGCATATACATCCGCTTATCCAATAATTTGCAAAAAGAGCTGGCAACGGGGTGCCCAGCCCCAATTAATTACAACTTTCATTAATAATTCTCTTCACATGTTTTGCCCTGATTTATCAGTAAGCAACTTAATTTTGCAATAGACACTCCTCCATGGTATGTGAATGTTGGAAGGCACCCGAGGATTCGGTTAGCCATGGCTTGTGTAAGCAAAAGGTTGGGAGGAGTGTCATCTATAAAGAAACTAAAATACATGTGTAAACAAAAGAGAAGAGGGATGATCTACCTTGCTGGTAGAATAACGTCCTTCATGGGAGCCGCTCTTTGAAAGTCTGGTTGACAAGGGGGTTAGAGTGCCCACTACCATTCGTTGACAACAACAAACACCTCTCAAATACTTATTTTGTGCTCTCTATATGCTTTCGAAAACTTAAAAAGCTCTAGCACATGATTTAATCCCTGCTTCCCTCTGCGAAGGGCCTATCTTTTACTTTATGTTGAGTCAGTTTACCTACTCCTTTCTATCTTAGAAGCAAACACTTGTGTCAACTTTGTGTGCATTGATTCTTACATATTTACTTATTGCACTTGTTATATTGCTTTATGTTGACAACTATCCATGAGATATACATGTTACAAGTTGAAAGCAATGCTGAAACTTAATCATCCTTTGTGTTGCTTCAATGCCTTTTACTTTGAATCTATTGCTTTATGAGTTACCTCTTATGCAAAACTTTTTGATGCTTGTCTTGAAAGTACTATTCATGAAAAGTTTTTGCTTATATGATTCATTGTTTACTCTTTATCTATTTGTTAGCAAACTATAGATCATTGCTTTGAGTCACTTCATTCATGACATGAGCCTTGCAATATATTGATCAAGATTGTGTGAAAGCATGTCTCCTCAGAAATTATTTGTTGTTATCGTTTTACCTACTCGAGGACGAGTAGAACTAAGCTTGGGGATGCTTGATACGTCTCCAACGTATCCATAATTTCTGCTGTTCCATGCTTATATTATACCATTTGCTACATGTTTTATATACACTTCGTATCACTTTTATGCATTTTCTGGGACTAACCTATTAACAAGATGCCACAGTGCCAGTTCCCTGTTTTCTGCTGTTTTTGGTTTCAGAAAGTTACTTCTGGAAATATTCTCGGAATTGCACGAAACAAAAGGCCAGTCCCTATTTTTCCAGCACGTACACGGAGTCCGAAGGAGAGACGAAGAGAGCCACGAGGTGGCCAAACCACAGGGGCGCGGCTGGGCCCAGCCGCGCCTGGTGGTTTGGGCCCCTCGGGGGTCCGCCGACATCGCCCCTTCGCCTATTTATTCCCCGAGACGCGAAAACCCTAAAACACCGAGCCTTTCATCCAGAACATATTCGCTGCCGCCGCCGTCGTCAACCCTAACTCGGGGGGTTCTGAAGCTCTTCCCGGCACCCTGCCGGAGAGGGGAATCATCACCGGAGGGCTCTACATCGCCATGCCCGCCTCCGGAGTGATGCGTGAGTAGTTCATCCTTGGACTATGGGTCCATAGCAGTAGCTAGATGGTTGTCTTCTCCACTTGTGCCATCATGTTTAGATCTTGTGAGCTGCCTATCATGATCAAGATCATCTTATTGTAATGCTACATGTTGTGTTTGCTGGGATCTGACTTATATTGATACCTATGTGGAGCTGAATATTATATTATCATGTCTATGTCATTTGTGATCTTGCATGCTCTCCGTTACTTGTTGAAGCCTTGGCCACGTGAATACTTGTAACTCCAAGAGGGGGTATTTATGCATGATAGTTGGGTTCAACCTCTATTTAACCTGGGATAGTGACAGCAAGTTCTAAGGTTGTAGATGTGTTGTTGCCACTAGGGGTAAAACAGCAATGCTTTATTCAAGGATGAATGTATTGTTTACATTACGCACATTACTTAATGCAATTGTCTGTTGCTTGCAACTTAATACTGGAAGGGGTACGGATGTTAACCGGAAAGTGGACTATTTAGGCATAGATGCATGCTGGATAGCGGTCTATGTACTTTGTCGTAATGCCCAAATGAATCTCATAGTAGACACCACAGCTCACACATGCATGTTATATGCACTTATCAATTGTCAATTGCCCAGCTGTAATTTGTTTACCCAGCATGTTAGTTATCTTATTGGAGAGACACCACTAGTGAACTGTGGACCCCGGTCCATTCTTTTACATCTGAAATACAATCTACTGCAATCATTGTTCTCTACTGTTTTATGCAAACAAACATCATTTTCCATTCGATACGTTTAACCCTTTGTTTTCAGCAAGCCGGTGAGATTGACAACCTCACTGTTAAGTTGGGGCAAAGTAATTTGATTGTGTTGTGCAGGTTCCACGTTGGCACCGGAATCCCTGGTGTTGCGCCGCACTACACTCCTCCACCAACACCTTCGAAGCAAACCTCGTTTTCCTACTGGTCGATTAAACCTTGGTTTCATACTGAGGGAAAACTTACTGCTGCACTCATCATACCTTCCTCTTGGGGTTCCCAACTGACGTGTGACGTACAAGCATTGTTTCTGGCACTATTAACCTAGAGCCACCACCGGTTCATCCGCAACAGCTTTTTTTGGCCGTCTCGACGAGGGCTGAACGACCGGGGACCGGTGCCTCGAGGTGGCGCCGCCGGTGCGCCTGACCCCATGAAGACCATCCCCAAGACGAATCTGGGTCTTCGGCCATTCCATCATCCACTTGCAGCATTCTCCAAGGACCATGTGTTTCTCGGCTCCCGGAGGTTGCATGGGGGGTCGATGTCACGGAACTCAGGCACTACCTCGGTCACCGTGACTTTCATCACGACCTCGCTCATTCTAGTGTTGTGCATATCGCGGGTCGAAGGTTGTACGATAATGGCCGTTGCGACTTCCTTCAACTCGCCGCCGGCCCCCACCCTATGCAGGAGTATGCAAGGCATGTCCTAGGAGTCAACACATGTTGGGCATCATGAGATATGGCAGTCATCAAAAGCATAGTTATAGAAGATGCCGCGGACTAACTAATTAGTTACCTTGGTGATGGCGTTGAGCTCGGCTAATGTCGAGACAAGGGCGCCGGTGCCGGCGACCGGCCTATCATTCTCTGGCCGCTCGTGTGCATTATCATTATTCTCCGGCCTATTAGTATGTTGATCCACGGTAGGGGGCACCGGTGGGGTCACCAGGACCGGCGACACGTTATTGCTGGAGTTGCTGCCGGTGTAGCTGGGCAGGTGTATCGGCCCCTTTTGACCTCCTGCATGCCAAGCAGTTATCCCTCCAGCAATGCAGGGGGTAAGAACCTCCGGAGCTTCTCGTCCACCTTCTCGTCCACTAACTTGTCCACCGTGCAGGAGTCCACCTTTTCGTGCTCTAGTGTCTCCAGCTTCTTCCTTAGCTCGACAACCTCGGCTTTATCCCTAGCCGGCATCCTCCTCTCCTTTCTCGTCTCGGTGTCCGTGCTGTAGTACTGGAGGAACTTCACGCTCGTACCAAAGCGGTCACACGGCCAGCTGACGTCGGCGGCTTTGACTTGAACCAGCAACAGATGGTAGTGGTACATGATCCAGGTTAGAAATGATTGCTACACTTAGCATAAGGACTGGGCTCATAGCACTCTCAGACCATAACATTGAGGAAGCTATAGATCTACTACTAATTCAATCAAGCAATGCATTTCCAAATGAAATTGGAGAAAATCAAGCAGATCACGTGCTCGTGCGCATGATCAGCAACAGACGATATTGGAAAAATAAGGAACCCATAATGTCTGCTGTAGGGAGTTTCCAGGAAGCTTCATACCAACTATCGTTTCCATTTTTTCACAGCCCCATGTCGGTGCGCTGTAGGCTACAGGGTTTCATCCGACTCGTTAAATACTTAGCAACAACTAACACAAAGTGGGCAGCAACTAACCTAGCTAGCAGCTACTAACAAAGCAAGCAAAGCAAGCAACTAACACAAATTGGGCAGTAAGCAAACTACAAACCTAGCAGCAACTAACAAAGTAACACTAACCTAGCTAGCAGCTACTAACAAAGCAAGCAAAGCAAGCAACTAACACAAATTGGGCAGTAAGCAAACTACTAAAAATTCTATGTGGCATTTCGTCAAACACTTAGCAAGCAGGGTTCGGTAGGGGAGGGAGGAGGCGGAGAGGGGAAACACCTCGGGGAGGGAAGGGAGGCGCGGACGGCGGTGGAGGTGCTCCTCGTGGGCGTCGAGGTCCTCCGCGGCGTCGAGGACGGCCGGTCCGAGGCGAGCGCGGGCGCGTCGAGGCGAGCACGGGCGCGTCGAGGCGAGCACGGGCACGGCGAGGCGAGCACGGTGCGGGTGGCGGTGGAGTTCCTCCGGCGGCGGCTGTTTCTTCGCGCGCGGGGGAATTTGGACTTTGTGAATTTTGGAAGAGAGGCCGGCGTGGGGGCGGGGCCACATGTAAGTGCCTGCCAAAACTTTCTGTGGCGCATCCCGCAGCCGATGCGCCACAGAATCAGCATTCTGTGGCGCATCCACAGAATGTGCTGATTCTGTGGCGCATCCCTCAGCGGATGCGCCACAGAATTTCGGTGCCAGAAATTTTAAAAACGCAGCTAGCCGTAATGTGACAAGCACACTGGCATAGCCCAATGGTTTGCACACACACACAAAACCTGGGGCAGCCAGGTTCGAATCCCGGCTGTCTCACTTTTTTTTCTTTAAAAAATATATTTTTGGTTAAATTTAAAGAAAGAACACATACTACACACAATTGTTAGTAGACCATTATGTTATATATTGCACACACACAAATTATTACACATACTTGTCTCACACACACACAAAATTATTACACATACTTGTCTTCTTCGTCTCGGTTCCGAGCTAGCTTCTTTTCTTTCCCTTCTTTGCGGTTGAAAACTTTAGGCCGGTCACCTTGAGATTTCTTCGCGTGAACGGACAACCTTTAGTAGGTAGGGAGGTCTTCCTTCTTTGTGTACTAGTAGTAGGCATGTCGAAGTACTTGTCGAATTCCTCCTCGATCTTCGGATCTCCGTTCTTGTCCAAGTCTTCCTCGTTGGCGTCTCCTTCTATTCCGATGATGCTCCTCTTGCCCCTCCTTACGACAACACGGCTAGGCTTTGACGGGTCGGTAATGAAGAAGCATTGCTCAACTTGGCTAGCGAGTACCCATGGCTCATTTTTCGTGGAGGCGTTCTTCGATTTGGCATCGGGTATTACCATAGTGGTGAAATACCGGCCTTCTTTGACGACGTCCTTGGCCCATCTCACACGGAACATTGGCACCGACTCTCCACAGTAGTTGAGGTCCCATATCTCCTCGATCCTTCTGAAATATCTTTGCTTGACAGTAGCCTCGTCATCGCCGTAGGATAGCATAGTTACTCCTGAGTTTTGATATTCGCTATTCTTGTCCTTTTCCTCGGTGTATAATCTGAAACCGCTGATGTCGTACGACTGATAGGTCCTTACGTTGTGCCCGGGGCCCCGTGATAAGGAGAATATGAGTTTTTCATCTTCTGTAGATGGCGTTTTGCTCTTTGCTAGATCCAGTTGCCTTTGCTTGAACCAACGCATGAAGCTGGAGTTGTGCTCTCTGGTTACGTCTCCCTTCTTCCTTGGTCGGCCCAGGTCGATGTAATTCTTCTCGATTAAGCTTCTGTGCTCTTTCACCCAAGGTTCGATCAATTGTACGTGTTGTAGCGCGACCCGGTGAGCCTTGTCGAAGTCGTCCTTTCGACCATGAATGTCGACAAAGAGTAAGAGGGTGCCCTCGCGGTGACCATATCCATTGAGCCTGCCGAGGTGTTTCCTCCTGGGCAGACCAACATCCTGGTTCTCGGTGCTTAGATAATTCTGGCAGAAGGAGATGCACTCATAGGTTAGAAAGCCCTTGGCCATGCTTGCGTCTGGACGGGCCCTGTTGCGAACGTATCCTTTCATGACACCGTTCATCCTTTCGAACGACATCATGTAGTGCAGGAACGTCGGCCCGAGCTGCCTGATGTCATCAACGACATGGAGAAGGAGATGCACGCAGATATCAAAGAATGCTGGCGGGAAGTAAATCTCGAGCTCGCATAGTATCAGCACGATCTCTTCCTGTAGCCTGTCGAGCTGCCTCCCGCCGATCGACTTCCTGTTGATGACGTCGAAAAAGTTGCAAAGGGCAAGCAGCGTATCACGGACGTGCTCGTCCATTATCCATCGAATCGCAATGGGAAGTATCTGCGTCAACAGCACGTGACAGTCGTGAGACTTCATCCCGCTAAACCTCTTCTTCGTTGCGTCCAGATATCTGCTTATCTTCCCCGCGTAACCATGAGGAAATTTGACTCCTAGGAGACACCTGTAAAATTGCTCGAGCTCCTCCGTACTCATAGTGAAGCACGTAGCGGGAAGCACCACCGTGTTCTTCTTTACCCTTTTGCGGCGACCTTGAGTCCCTTCCGTCTGATCATCATCATCATCATCGTCATCACTATCGGGGGCCTGAAGATCTTTCCTGACACCAAGCCATTTCAGATCGTATCTTGCTTTCGTCCCATCCTTGGTCTTTTCCGGCATGTTGGAAATAGTGCCAAGCAGACTCTCGGTGACATTCTTCGTAATGTGCATCATATCGAGGCTATGTGGCGTCTTGAGGACCTTCCAGTACTCCAAGTCGTGGAAAACAGAACTCGCTTTCCATACACCCAGCAGCGGATCTACCTTCGGTCGTTTCTTTCCCGGCGCAGGGCACTCCTCCCAATTTTTCAACAGCTCGTCGATTTATGTGCCGCTCCTCGGGCTCGGGGCTCCTTCGATCTCGTCCTTACCATTGAACAGGTCACCGCGTTTTCTCCACGGGTGATCCATGCGAAGCCACCTTCGAGCCCCTGGGTACACGGTTTTCAAAGACCCGGGATTCCTTGGTAGCTGGAGACGCGGGGTCTTATCCATGCACCTGACACATGCGCAGAATCCGTGGCCTACCTGGGCCGATGCATATGAGCAACCAGGATAGTCCTGCACCGTCGTGAGCAACGCGGCTCTCATGTCGAAATAATCTCCAGTGTAGGCATCCCACGTACGGGCTGGCGTCTCCCACAACGTGGCTAACTCCTCTTTCAACAGCGCGAGATACATATGTATGTGGACACCTGCTTGTTTCGGCCCCTGAATGAGAATACTCATGTGTATGTACCTTTGCTTCGTGCACAACCACGGGGGAAGGTTGTAAGGCCATACAAACACGGGCCAGGTGCTATGCGTGCTACTCTGGTTGCCGAACGGATTGAGTCCATCGGTGCTCATACCCAGCCTGACGTTCCTTGCGTCGCCTCCGAAATTTCTGAAGGCGTTGTCCAATTCTTCCCACTGGCTAGCATCTGAAGGTGTGTCAGGATCCTGCCCTTCTCTGGATCTTTTTCGGACTTCTCCCTTTCCGTGTGCCATTGCATGAGCTTTGCTTCCTTAGGGTCCACGAAGTACCGCTGCAGACAGGGAGTGATAGGAAAGTACCATACCACTTTTCGAGGAACTTTCTTCCCAGTACTCTTGTACCGTCCTTGGCCGCACACCGGACATGTGGTTCTGTCCTCGTACTCGACCCGATAAATTGCGCAATCATTGATGCAGGCGTGGTATTTAACGTGCGGTAGGTCAAGAGGGCACACGACTTTCTTGGCCTCCTCGATACTAGTTGGCAATGTGTTCCCCTCGGGAAGACGCTCGTGGAAGAATTGCATGTTCTTGTTGAAGCTCATGTCAGTCCATTTGTTTCCCGACTTCATCTCCAGAGCATCAAGCGTTACTTGCAATCGCGTATCCTGTGGCCGGCACCCAGGATACAACGGAGTCTTCCCGTCTATCTCCATTTGTGCCAGCTTGGCTTTCTCTCTAGCGGTGCTCGCCTCCTTGAGAGCAGTTCTTGAACATGAGAGTCCATCAAGGCCGACATTAGCGAGTTCTGCATGTTCGCGTCTTCTCCACCACCATCTACTCCTTCATCATGTCCGTCGGCATCTCCTTCGTCATGATCATCTTGCCCGCCCTCGTCTTCACGCGCAACAATTGCTGTCGGCGCTTGGTTGAAGCCTTCAACTAAAAGAGGTCAGTGATACCCACAAGTATAGGGGATCGTTGAAATCTTTAATGTGTAAGTATAGTATCGATCCCACGAGGAGTAGAAGGTATAAGTATTTATCCTCTCAAATAAGAGTGTCACTTCTCTTATTATCTATGCACTAGACAAACTAAAATGATTAAATGATGCAAGTGTTTTTGGGTTTTTGGCGTAGAGTTTGCAATAAAGTAAAAAGCTGAAAATAAAATATGACAAGTGAAAGCTCTCAAAGAGAGAAAGCTCAATCCTCTATGCAGTGAGAGGACAAGCTCAAGTGTGTGTTTCTTATAAGTGGAGAACGTTCCCAAGGGCTACCTAGACTTCATGGCATAAATATTTCTAGAACAACAAGGTAAGCATTTTGTCAAGTTTTAATCTTCTTTTGGACAGAGCCATAATTAGGGAAAGCTAAATAAATAAACTAAACCCCCTTATGATGGTTCTTATGGGCAAGTAAATGACTGCACAAGAGTTATTAAGACATAGAGTCCCACCATAGCCTTAAACTCTAAGGTCCCCGATACTAATACCCTCATAATGCAACTTCATGACTCGGTCTCAGGTTTACATGTCCTCCCATGTCTCCCTCACTCCCTTACACTACGGTGTTCTCCTATGAGCCCCTATAGGTGAAGTGATGTGCAGTCGACGTTCGCACAACACCATCATAGAATTAAATAAAAAGATAAACACTAGACAAAATACTAACACATGTCATAAATAAATCATTGCCAATCCATCCTATGCCCCCAGGAACATGAGAGAACTACTCACAACGCGAAGACATGATATGATTCAATAGCATAAGTGATACAACACAATCTGAGAATATAATCTCCCCACAAAACAATGACAAGTAGCAATTCACAAACATGTAGAATAGTACTTAGCCAATAGCTAGGGTTCAACAATCTCAAACTATGAGGGGGATGAAGTGGATCACGAATATGGTGATGGAGATGGTGCTGGTATTGACGGTGGTGTTGATGGAGACTCCGGAGGGGGGATGGAGGAGCCTTCCGGAGGTGATTCCGGCGGCGTTTCCCCCCCGATCCTCTCCGGCGGCAGCCTTCTGTCTCCTGTTTCGTTGTTTTTGTGTTTCTCCGCCGCCCCCTTCCGAAAGCCGTCGGGGGACTATTTTTATAGTCGTTTTTAGGTCAAGACGAAGGCACGGGGACGAAGATCGACGGCATCGGAAGCTCGAGGCCCAGAATAGGGGGTCCCACGCGGTCAAGGAAACTGACCGTGTGGGCCCACCTCTTTCGGCCCTCGGGTTTCCGTTTGTTCGCTTCCTTCGCTCCTACGCTTCGTTCCTTCCAAAAATTGACGCCCGTGAAATATTAGGTCATTTGACATCGTTTGGGTCCCTGAAAGTCAAAAAGATGGAAAAAGGGGTTTTCTGATTCTGCAGGGTTAATTCCAAATAAATGGGGAAACTGTGAATTATCCCCTAAAATCATTATAAAACATAAATATAACCCATATATGATGCAAATAAGTTGGAATATCAAGTAATAAAATGTAAAGTTCATGTATGCATTTTACATGCATCAACGCACCAGTCCAGAATAAAGAGAAAAAACACGCCAAGAAAGACCAACATCCTCTCACGACGGACAACCAGCCCAAATGATCCTAAAAAAACAAAACCCGCAAAAACATAAGGGAAATTAAATCACAAGTCAATTGGAAATAGCACAAAATATACCAAAAAAAAATGAGAAAACCTAACACCCAAAAAAGCAACAACAGAAACTAACCCTGAAGACGACTCCAGTGACAATACACTCAGCTTCGGCCGACTCCAACCGACTCCAACGATAGTACATCGATTACCGGTAGATAAGCCGGCTGATCTTCACATCGAATTACTTGGGTAAACTGGTAACCACGGTTATCACGTGGGACGTATCGCAGCGATTTTAGATTTCTGGTCATCCGACATGTCTTAGTTCGCACCCCCATGCCCACCGATGATGCTCGTCGAGTCGACCGAGTAGGTGACCAAGAGACGCACCGACAACCCAGGAGGACAAAAAGATAAGGCCAATGGGAACATGAAAAAAAAATCGTGTTTCCTTCGTTGGTAAGCTTCGACCAGTTACGTGTGGTAATAAATGGAAAAACGAACATGCCCTAAATTACATGTCCCACGATTCTAACGATAGTACACTCAACTTGAGCCGACTCCAGCGACGGTAAGGCACAACATATAGTTAATCCAGATGGTGTTCCCCATCAGAATTTCTTGAGTAAATTGGTAGCCACGGTACTTACCTAGGAAGCCTTGGAGCCAAGTTCCTTCATTTGTAAGTCATGACACCATGGTCTTCCACACGTCAAGTATAGAGGGCACAACATTAAAGAAAGGGTCAGCCAGCTCGCGAAACATTTTGAAGACCAAATTTATTGCTACATACACAGGCGTTCATACACACGTTCTTCAAACGACTCAATATAACATCATTTCCACCTTATCCCCTTCGGCTTCATCTTCCTCACCCCAACCCCATGAATCCAGATAAAAAGAAAAAACGAACATCCATCAAATTACATGTCCCGGGACACGATCCGAGGATCCACCCTCTCGCGGGATTAGGAAAAAAATGGTGTGCCCATCAGTGGTGTGTCCTGTCAGTGTAATGGGTTCCTGTCCTGCCGGCTCCGTGGTATATACGCGTGTTGACTTCATCCGTCTGTACGCAAACGTAGTCCTGTAGCGGAAAGGCCTCTTCATCGTTTCGTACCATCTAATCGTGCCGGCTCCATGGAGTCGGCCTACTCCAAGGAAACTCTGTCCAATCATCACACAACGGACCATGGACAACATATTCTATAGAGAAGGGAAAAAAGCAAAATATAAACATAACATGTAAAGAATAAGAAAAACTAAAAAATTTAAGCTAAAGCGATAATGACGGTACCTTCAAACCAAAAACACTTCGTACTTTTGATTAGCCTGCGTTATTTCCAATTGGTACTCCTTTATCTCGTCTACCACAACACGGCTGGTACCCTCACTAGTTTTTATCCTCTGAAGCATAGCTTTGGAAAAATCAGGGCCATTTGTGACATATTTGAACAAATATTTCAAGACTTGTGTCTTATTACACCATTCGACATTATTGTGAGCTTGGTACTTTTTCAGTAAAGCCATGTCGTAGGGTACAACCCATTTATTGTCAAGAGATTTCCCATTTTTATAAATGAATCGACCATTGTTTCGACGCCGATCTTGGTTCAAAACTCTAACGGCGACGAGCTGAAATAAAATTTACCCGTCTTGTGCCATCTCGTACATCCATTGCAGCCAAATAAGATTCCTGTCATAGAATGCAATACATAGTCACGCACGAAAACATCATAAGATATGGAACGTGATCAACCAAAACCCTGTATTTATCCATATCTATTACGCTGATACAAGCACCAATAATCGGGTAGATTTCTCGACTTCTCTCCGTGGTTGTGTTAGGGTAAATCACAGGAGCATTTAAAACCAATATTGGCGGAAGTGGGAGTTCACTGTCTTGATGAGCAGACCTTCGTGGGGTATAGTTGTGGTGTGTGAAGCAGGCCGCGCCGATTTTAGGGAGTCAGCGGGACCTGGAGTCGGCGGGATCGACGAGCAGTGAGACGGAGAAGGTCATTCCGGCCGACTCCCGAGACACGGCCAGAACTCAATTCGTACGTGGGTCAGCCGACTCCATGTTCCCGTAAAAAAAACCCAGCTAGAAAGGGAGCAACCAAAAATGAAATGAAAGTAAACATCGGATCAAGTAGCCTACAATTTATCTTGTAAGCCGATTCGTCATCCACCGGAGGAAATACCGAACATGGAGTCACACGAGTAGTCACGCGTCGCATGTCCTCAGCAAGAATCTTCTATCAAAACCACCAAACCGGCAAGCCTAAAAAACTACTGTATATCAGAGACACTGACCCGATGAGACTGGAAAACGCAACAATAATCTACCAAATACAGGGAGCCGGCGAGACCGCGAAAGGCTAATGTTTACTTTAGTATTTATTTGATGGACAAGGAGTAAATAAGTAGAAATCTTTAGAGCACGTGTTAAGGCATGTGCCCCGTTGTTTAGTAGGCGTGTGGAAGGACTCCTTCCTACAACCGGCCGTGCCGGCATAGTCCGTCCGTGCAAGCCCCTCCCTTCGTCAAAGTATCTTTTATCATTGAAAACTTCTTTCCAACATACCATTTTTAGATCAAATACAGGAAGCCGGCGAGACCGCGAGAGAGGACAATATTCTATTAGAGACACCGAGACGGCGCAACAACGAAACAGATCAATGTTCCAATAGAGGCACCGAGCCGACAAAAGTAAAAACGTCACAACAATCGAGCCGGCGAGACTACCTGTAAGAAACTAGCGACACAACGTCTTCTACGAAGACACAACCTGAAACAAACAAACAGATGCACGAGCGTTACACGTCCAGCTACAACAAACACCTATTATGAAAAACGAACCCTGCATATCTGAATAAATCAGACCAAGATACCGAAACAACAACGGCAATGAATAATGAGAATATGTAAAACACACGCCGGAGGGTAAAACCAGATAAAAACAACAAAGAACAAAGGAGACAAGCACGAAACTATAAGACTCACATAAAAAGAACGGAAAGCAGCGTAAACACATCAAGGAGGCCCGAACTTCAAGATCATATATCTCTACCAAGAAATTGACCTGCATCAAGATAACAAAGAACAAATCAGAGCACGTTAAAAGAAAATCGAACAAAACAATAATCCATGGAACAACCGAACTATCGACCATCAAATCTCACAAAAAACAAACAGACACACGCCGAATGTAACACACCCACCCAACCTGAAGAACCGACCAAGGTGACGTCCTACACACAAAAATACAGAAAATCGAGCACGAATAAACAACATGAGAACAGGACTCATCGAAAACAAATTAACAAAACACCCAAATATCACACAATAGCCCGAACAGCACGACACAAAAACAAACAATCAAGCAGCCAGAAAAAAAGAAATCAACCATACCAACAGTATCTCATAAATCACAAGATACCAAGGAACAAACAAAAAACAAAATGAAGATCGAGCATAAGAACAGTATGACAGAAAGCACGATGAAAATAGAACCGACCTTAATCGGATGAGTGGATACCAGTTAACCGGTAACCTGCGACAAAACAAAGGAAAAAAAGGAAAGAAATATTAGGAACCAAGAAAACAAAGAAGAACAAACCGCATAAGCAACAAACAACAAATAAACACGAATCTAGCACACGATCAACGACATGAACAAAGAACGACCAAACAAAGAGAGGAAGCCACGTTAAGAATACCCAACCTGATCTCTACGGGAAACGGAATCCATGGAAAGACAACGGAGCTCGAGAAAAGCACGGTGGAGCAAGAACATCGAGGAAGAAGAAAAGGGGGGAAATGAGAGCTGCAGTAACCATCCGATCAGAAAATAGACTATATACCCCATTCCCTGAAGCACTGTATTTAGGTCGGTAACCACTCGGAACCAATGGCGAGCCGGCAGCGAGACGTGAAATCGGGCCTTCTGACTACTATCACAGTGCCACATACCCGCCGACGAATGGAGGGAGGCCACCTCGGATGGAGAAATCGGGCGCGAATTCTCCATGACATCACGAACAGTGCAACGTACGCGAAATACCCAGCGTGCCCGACATACTGTAGAAAATACGCAGCAGAGACGCATGGAAGGGAAAGATCGGCGACGCAACGTCCCGAGCAACCGACCTGTGGCCTCGGACGGAAGGGGCCCATCGTCGGCGAGAGAGAAGGGAAGGAACCACGTACGAAGAAAGCTATCCCAGAGGGGCACCGCTAAAACCCATTACGGTAAAAGTACAAATTCAGCCAATGGGACGTGAGCAGTGCGAATCTGCACCACCCAGACCTGTCCGCCACACCGATTAAACACGAAGCGTGAGGCTGACGGGCGGGGCCTTGGGCTACAGCGGTGATCCACGTAGGATGTCAGCGAGAGTGGGTGCAATAAGGTTGGTACGGTTAGCGACTTTGCAAATCTCTATTCATTCCGACTCTAGGAGCCGGCAGGGATCGGACATAGCGGAGGCACGGAGCGGGGAGGATCGGACGGCCAGAAAGGCCAAATCGCTGAGGAGGCTCCAAGGGATCTCACCGTTTGTATCTTTAGATTAATTCATATTTCATAGGTGCCAATCATCTACCGGGACCTATGTGCTTTTCAGGATAAAAGTACAATCAGTTCACCTTGTAGTTCATACCTTCTCTATATTTAGAAAATTATCTCAGTTGTCTTCGATAAAGCTCTGACAAGGTGGACTATATGAAACAATTACTTACAGTTGTTTACCGAATTACAGTTAAGCAAAATATAATCTTGTTATGATTTTTGCTACCTTTTTCTTTACACGTGAATTTCAGATGCATTACGTTTGTTAAAAATATAGTTAAAAGGCCGTAGCAACTTACGGGCATTCAACTAGTATTGATAAATTTGAACTGTCGGATATATTGGTTGGACGGTTGCTATTTGCTCGTCCCTACCGTAAAAAGACCCCATTACTAGCCATCACGTCTATTAAGCGGGAATAACAAATATTGTTGCACAAACGCAGAGAAGTCACGCCGCCGCAGTGCCGCACGCCAGCAAGCCCGGACCGGCTGCCCGGATACCCAAGGAGCCTAGGCGGTGGGACGCAGCACGACTGGAGGACAGTAGAGAGTTGGCGTATTTGAATTAAAAAATGTGCGTTAAATTTTGCATTTGTGTTGGCCAGAGGAGCTGTTCTTCCATTATCTGGAACTAGCAAAATGTGTCCGTGCGTTGCAACGGGAGAAACAAATTCTCACCGCTGCTAGCGTCCCATCCGTGTAGCCACATCTGTTGTTTGCCGCTGTCAACGATTGTGGTCACGTTCTTCACCTATTTACGATGAACCTGATCAATTCTAATATGGCCTGTGCGTTGCTACAGGTTGATATTTATTGAGCACGAGCCTACTTCTTCTCAAACACTTAATTCTTCCTCTTAGCTTATGTTCTTTCTCCAATGCCACAAGAGAATTTTGTATAAGAACAAAATAGTTCACCCTAGACAGTCATATTTTTTAAAAAAAATAACCGTACATGAGTGTATATAAGAGATCTTGATATATTATAGCACTTTAAAGGGAAAAAAAAGAATATTGCATAGGTACGGTGTAACACACTTGCCTCAAAAGTCTAACCTCCCGTCAATTCGTCCACACTCTCATCTATTTGTAGCATATAACAGCGAGCAGCGGGGCGGGGTGGGCTGCGTCGTGTGCATCCTCGTCGAGCAGCGGGAGCTGCATCCTCATCGGGACCATGGGTATCCGGGCAGCCGGGCAGCCAGTCCGGGCTTGCTGGCGGTGGGCCTAGGTCTGGCCGGGCATGCAGATGGTGCACGCGCAGCGGGGCGGGGTGGGCTGCGTCGTGTGCATCCTCGTCGAGCAGCGGGAGCTGCATCCTCGTCGGGTTCAGGTGTAGGTTCAAGCAGGGAAGCTGGACGTACTTCAGTTCAAGCAGAGGAAACAAAGAAACGAGCTGCTCCAAGCCTCCAAGCTGGGCAAAGAAACAAGCGCTCTTGGACCCGTCACGCTGGACGCCGGCGAGGGTCTGCGGTGGCCACGCCGCCCAAGGTGCCGTTCTTGTTCCTCACCAACTTCCGAGGCCGGTGACGCGACGCTCTTCGCGTGTGTGGCACCACGTCGACGCCCGCTTCGTGGGCAAGCCCATGGTCGCGCCGCCCCAGCACCGGCAAAGGTGAACTGGTGCTCGCTGTGCTGGACGCGAGTGCTTGCTGTTCGTGTGTAGCTCTGCCCGTCGCAGCTGATGCCCATAAGGTGTTTGTCTAAATGCAAAAGAATTTGAGGGGCATGATTTGGAGTGTGCCGCTGTGGGCACTGCTTTTCTTTTGTCCGGACGTGTGTCCGGCACCCCCAAAATAGGGTCCAATTGGAATGTGCCGGACACATGAATGGGGGGTGCCGGTGGAGATGCTCTTATAAGCAAAGCCCAAACGACCACGCCGTTTTCAGCATCATATATGTCACCCATTAGCGCCTCCGCCGCATCTGTTCGCAATGATCTCTTACTTTGTTCATGCATCTGCCACGGTGTGCCACCATATGCTTCATGATCCGCAGAATTAGGGATCGAGTTCTTTAGATCGGGAAAAACTAGTGATGGCTCCCCCCGCGCCCCCCTCCATGGGCAGCGCTCCCACCAGCCCCTCGCCGGCGTCGTCCAGCACGCCGGTGACCACCATACCGACGAGCTCCGCTCCGGCCTCGTCGGCCACCCCCCACTCCCCTGTCTCCCCTTCCCAGCGCTGGGCCCCGCCGGGCTCCGAGGAGAGCGCGGCCGCTTGGCTGCGCTCCATTCACTCCTCCGCTGCAGCCTCGGCTCCCTCGGCTGCTGGGTCTGCAGGCCTTCATGGCGCTGCTGCCGGGCTGGGCGCGCCGTGCCCCATTGATGCCGTGCTTCCTTGCTCGCAGATCTGCCCCCCTTCCCTTTCGGGCAATGGGCATTCACTGCCTGCGCCGGCCTCGGGTGCGCGCCTCAGATCCGCCATCACTGCGCCTACGCGTAGCTCGGCCCCGTCCGCTTCTGCCTCGCGACCGGTCGTTGCGCCTTCGGCCTCGGTCTCTGCTGACCAGTCAAACCCTCAGGGCCAGGAGTGGCAACTGGTCACTTCGAGGAGACGGCGGCGTGCGCCGTCCGTACCCGCTTCGGGAAGAAGGAGTAATGGCGCCAGGCCGCGCTCTCAAGCCCCCTCGCGGTCGAACCCCTTTATCTTGCGCTACCACGGCCGCTGCCTCAGATGCCTTGCCTCTGACCACCGCGCTGCCCAGTGTAGAGATCCTGTTCGCTGCGCGTTCTGCCTCCGCTTCGGCCACCGAGCTCGCTTCTGCCGCAAGCGCCGCGCTGCCTTGTCGGGGTGTTCGGCGCCTCCTCCTTCGCCCTTGCTGCCTCCGCCGCCGCCCCCGCCTTCGGCTGTCATGGCGCGGGAGTACCGCCCCGGTGAGCCGGCCCAGCGGCCTGGCCGTGGCTCCACCTTCTCCTTCTGCTCCCGCGACACTGAGGAGGCCGTGCACGAGCTCCGCTACTCCGCCGTGCTCGTCTCCCTCTCGGAGCCGCGGCTCGACATCTCTGCCCACCTCGTGGCCAAGGCGCTGGAGCGCGACCTGTCCATCCCCTTCGAGCGGATGCACGTGTCCAAGCACCATCCGGAGCCCTTCCTGGTTCGCTTCGAGCAGTCGCACCACCGTGACATCGCCCTCGCCGCCGGTGTGGCCACCTGTCGTGGTGTGCAGCTCACACTTGCACCTTGGACGCCGGCCACGGGCGGCCACCAGCGCGTTTGGAGGTACTACTGCCGCCTCGCGGTTGAGCGCGTCCCGCTGCAGTGCTGGACCAAGGAGAAGTCCAGGACGCCGTTGGTCGCTCCTGCGTCATCGACCGGCTCGAGCGCCAATCGCTCTCCTTCGACAACACCTCCTGCGTCTACGCGGGGCTTGGGCGCCGACCCCTGACGGCATTCCCATGTCCAATGACTACTCCGTGCTGGACCTGCCGCCGGAGGATCGTGGTGGCGCTCTGCAGCCGGAGGGGTCGCCGCGCGATGAGGGGCAGCATGGCCCTACGTTCCCTGTGCTGATCCACCTCGACTGCTACAAGGACTACGCTCCCCTGCCGGCTGGCAGCACGGCGGCCTGGCCGCGTTTTGAGCGGTTCCCGTGGGCGCTTGGCGTCGAGGAGAGCTCCACCGGTGCCGGCGCGGTCGCTCGCCGCTCTGCTGTTCATGACCGCATCCGCCCGGCTCGTCGCGAGGATGAGGATGATGAGGGCGCGCTGCGGCGTCGCCGCCGTTCTCGGGGCAGCAGGCGCTCCGGCCTGCTTGGCTGCAGGGTGGATGACGTGGCGCAGGACCCACCGCAACGTCGGCGCCAGGAGGGCGGTGGCTCAGGTCGCAACGGTCGTCGTCGCGCGGATGCACCCCGTGACCATGACGCTGGCTCCGCCTGCAGCCTGGACAGGGAGCACGGGTATGGCCACTCCCGTGACCGTTGTGTCAGCTCTTCGCGCTCTCGCTCCCAGGAGGGGAGCCGAGCGTGGTCCTCGTCGCCCTCCTCGCCGGCTGGGGTTCTCAAGATGTCTGGCGTGCCTGTCCTGTCGGGCTGGCCTCTGGGCGCGTCTGCTAGCTCGCCGGCGCCTGATGCTGCTGCCCCGCTCCCATGGGTGCCCGTGTTGTCCTTCGTGGAGCCAGACATGCAGCCTTTCCACCAGGAGTTGGACGCGTTCTGGAGTGAGCTCACGCGTGCCGATCCTCTGCTGCTTGCTCTCAGCCCTGCGCAGACGGCGGGCCGGGCCGGGCCCATCTGGTCACCCATGCTAGCTGAGGACGAGCGTCTCTAGCCCGGGTTTGAAGCTGCCTGTGAGCCGTTGGTGGGCCTCACGCCATTGGAGCCGGGCCTGGAGACCATGGGCTCGACGATGGAGGAGGCTCCCAGCTCTGGGCCTGATCTGCAGCCTGCGGAGACCTCGGGGCCCAGTAGGCCTCTGCCCTCCTTGGGCTATCTGGACCCGGCTGCCTACGGTGGCTGCCTGCGGCAGCCGCCTTCGCCGCGAGCTCTCGCCGACTCTGAGTCGCCGGTGGACAAGCTTGCTGGCCAGCTGCAAGCTCTGGAAGTTGACGGCGACACCACCTTCCTCTCCAAGGTCATCGGGATGCTGCCTCCCTCGATCATGGGCGCCCCGCCTATCTTCGCTCCGTTCCCTGCGGAGGAGACGCGTCCGACGCCGCTGCCGGCCCCCGCCAGCGATCCGGCGCTGCCGCCACGAGCTCGAAGCTCCAAGTCCAAGGCCAAGGCGGGCCTCACGCACGAGCAGAAGGCCCAAGCGTGTCTGGCCAAGCAGCTCGCCTTCATCGACAACCAGAAGCAGTTCAACCCGGCGGTTCGTGCCAAGTACGTGGCCCGCTTCAAGACTCCGCTGGGCCAGTTCACGTCCAAGATCGGCCGTGTGGTGGGCATCCATTCTGTTGCTCGCATTCGCCTCCCCGATGATCAGCTGGCGCAGCTGGCCGGCGAGGACCTTGGCGGCGCCGTCTGATCGCGCTGCCCGCTCTGCTGCTCCATCCACTGTCAGGGTCTGATTAGTTGCTATGTTAGTTAAGCCTGAACCAGTTTGTCTGTCTGTGTGTCTGTTTCTTCTTGAGTCTGCTGCTGTCGGTGTTGGGTTTGGCTGCGGCTTTTCTGCCCCAAACTCCACCACGGTGCTTAGAGGCTGGTGCCTTTGCCGGGCTCCTGTGCGGCCTGTCGGCATTGTGTTGTCTTTGTTGTTCAAAGTGTGCCCGCTCCCCGTTAGAGCGAGTGCGTTGTGCTGTTCTGTTTGCCTGTCTCCCTGGGTCTCGCTTACTTTGATCAATGGATAAGGCCTTTTCCATATTAAACTGGAACCCGCGTGGCCTCAACGCCCGGGCTAGGCGTCTTGCAGTTCAGTCCTTGTTGATCAGGTCCGCTGCTCGGTCCTCTGCCTGCAGGAGACGAAGCTGGCTGCCTTCTCCCCTGTGCACCTGCGAGAGACCGTCGGCCCCTCTTTCGACGGCTCGGCCTTCCTCCCGGCTGATGGAACTCGTGGCGGCGTCCTGCTGGCTTGGAGCTCAGCCGTGTTCGATGTGGATCAGATTGAGGTCTCCTCCTTCTCTGTCTCGGCTCGCCTCTCGCCGTGCACGGGTGGAGCGTCTTGGACCATCTCCACCGTCTATGGGCCCTCGGATGACGCGAGGAAGCCCCTGTTCCTGCAGGAACTTGTGGCGCTGCGCCGCCGAATCGTTGGGCCCTGGCTGATTTTAGGCGATTTTAACCTAATCTATGAGGCCCGGGACAAGAACAATAATAACCTCGATCGGGCCATGATGGCTCGTTTTCGCGCAGCCCTGAATGAGAGTGAGCTCAAGGAGCTGAAGCTGTCCGGGAGGCGATTCACCTGGTCGAACGAGCAGAGTGACCCACGATGTGCCGTCTCGATCGCGCTTTCTGTGATGTTGATTGGGACTGCATCTTCTCCAATGCGCGGCTGCAGCCTCACGCTTCCGCCATGTCGGATCATTGCCCTTTGATTCTCACATGCGAGTCGCCGATACCGCGGCCCTGGCGTTTCCGTTTCGAGGCTTTCTGGGTGCACATCGACGGCTTCCACCAAGTTGTGTCCCAGGCCAGGAACGAGCCTTGCGCTGCGCGTGATGCGGTGGGGCGTCTGCAGGAGAAGATGGCGCGCACTGCAAAAGCGCTCCGGCTTTGGCAAAAGAACTACATCGGCGACACCAAGCTCCAGCTGCTTATGGCGTAGGATACGGTTCGTCTGCTTGACGCTGCGCAGGAGTCTCGTCAGCTCGAGCCTGACGAGCTCGAGCTTAGGAAGGCGCTCAAGTCTCGGATCCTTGGCTTGGTTGTCATCGAGCGGATTAAGCTGCGGCAGCGGGCGCGAGTTAATTGGCTTAGGGCGGGAGATGCCAACACGCGTTTCTTCCACCTGAAAGCCAACGCGCGGAGGAGGAAAAATTTCATTGCCTCTCTCTCGGGTAGTCACGGCATCGCCACCGAGCATGGGCACAAAGCTGCGGTGATCAAGGACTTCTTTGATGGCTTGCTTGGCACCCCTGCTGCAGCTTCGGCTGCTTTCGATTGGGATGCTCTTGGGATGCCGTCCCTCGATCTGTCAGAGCTGGACGAGGCCTTTTCTGCTGAGGAAATCCTTGCGGCCATAGCTGATCTCCCGGCTGATCGTGCGCCGGGGCCGGATGGTTTCAGCGGAGCGTTCTTCAAGGCAGCGGCACCGATCATCATCCAAGACCTGCTGCTTGCGTTCCACCAGCTCTTTCAGCTCAACCGAACAAGCTTGCACAAGCTGAATGAGGCCCATGTTGTCCTAGTCCCTAAGGTTGATGCCGCAGCCTCTGTTGGTGACTATAGGCCCATCAGCCTCTTGCATAGTTTTGCCAAGCTCTTCATGAAGGTGCTCGCTTCTAGGCTTGCCAAGCGCATGGGAGAACTGATCTCTCCAGCTCAGAGCGCGTTCCTCCGTGGCCGTTCCATCCAGGACAACTTCTTGCTTGTCCAGGGCCAGGTTCGGCGCCTGCACCGCTCCAAGTGCCCGTCCATGTTGGTTAAGCTCGATATTGCAAAGGCGTTCGACAGTGTCTCCTGGGTATACCTGTTGGACATGCTTAAGGCAAGAGGTTTTAGCCAACAGTGGTGTGATTGGATTGCTTTGCTGCTCTCTACGGCTTCTTCCCGGGTTATCCTCAATGGGATCGTCGGAGATCGGATCAGGCATCGGCGGGGGCTCCGGCAAGGCGACCCGCTCTCACCCTTCCTCTTCATCCTTGCCATGGAGCCGCTGCAGCACATCATCAACTGGCGGTTCGGGAAGGGGTCCTCTCGCGGCTGCGGGGGCAGGCTAACGGACTGCGCACTCCTTGTATGCGGATGATGCCGTGTTCTTCATCAACCCCATCAAGTCTGAGTTTGAAGTGGTCCGTGCTATCCTGCAGCGGTTTGGTGATGTGACTGGGCTGCGGGTCAACTTCGACAAGACAAGCGTCATCCCGATCAGTTGCGATGGCCTTGATGTCGCTGACATTGTCTCTCCTCTTGGTGCAAGGATCGCTAGCCTGCCATGCAAGTTCCTTGGCCTGCCTCTCAGCCTGCGTAAGCTGCGCAAGGTGGACTTCCAACCCCTCCTTGATCACATTGCCGGCCGCCTTGCTTGCTGGAAAGCCAAGTTGCTCTCTGCTGCAGGTCGCCTAGTTCTGCTCAACGCTGTGCTATCAGCGCTTTCTGTCTATTGGATTTCGGTCCACTCTATGCCAGCTTGGGTTCGGAAAGCGATTGACAAGTTGCGGCGAGATTGGCTGTGGCGTGGGGAGCTGACCTGTAACGGTGGGCACTGTAAAGTGGCCTGGAGTAGGATTTGCCGCCCGCGCGACCTGGGAGGCCTCGGCGTCGTTGACCTCGACAAGTTTGGCACCGCTCTTCGCCTCAAGTGGCTATGGCTTGAGCGTGTTGCGCCGGATAAGCCGTGGGTTGGCATGGCCACGCCTTGCACGCTGGCGGATCGTCGGTTGTTTGCTGCAGCCACGACGGCGCAGGTTGGGGACGGGCGCACTGTGCGCTTCTGGTTTGACAGCTGGTTTGACGGCGGCCGGGCCCCCTTCGCCTTGTTTCCGGGCCTCTTTGCGGCGTCTCGGCGAAAGAACAGGCTGCTGTCGGATGCGCTCCATGAGCAGCGCTGGGTCAAGGACCTGCGGGGTCGTGTCTCGTCGGAGCTGCTCCCAGACTTCGTTCGCCTATGGGCTGCTGCTGCGGGATTAAACCTCTTGGCTTCTGCACCCGATAGTTTCTCCTGGCGCCTCTCGGAGAACGGCGTCTACTCCTCGGCGTCGGCCTATAGGCTGCAGTTCCTCGGCTCCATGGAGTCCCCGCTCTCGGTGCCCATCTGGCAAGCTTGGGCGCCTGCTAAGTGTCGGCTGTTGGCATGGCTTTTCGTGCAGAACCGTGTGCTCACGGCGGATCGGCTCATGGCGCGGCAGTGGCCTAACTCCTACTTCTGTCCGCTGTGCCGAAGAAACCTTGAGACGGCGGAGCATCTCCTCGTGGAATGCCCTTGGTCGCGCGCGCTTTGGTGCAAGGTGGTGGACAAGCTTGGCGTCCGCTCGTTGAGCCCGTTGACATGGCAAACAAGGGTTGTGCCTTCCCTCACTGCATGGCTCACCTCGCTGGCATCAGGGTCCGGCGATCAGCTCAAGGCCTACAAATCCGTGGCCTTGCTTGTCATTTGGGCAATTTGGCGCGAGTGGAACGCGTGCATCTTCCGCGAGGTTGACCGCCCCGTCACGGTGGTCGCCTCCGAGGTGTTCGACGAGATGTCTAGTTGGGCGATGGCGGGATGCCGCCATCTTCGATGCCGCGAGTAGTCAGTTTGCCGTCCCTGCGTGGTGGGCGCTGACCTACCTCACTTGTTTCTTTTCTTCTCCCTCCCAATGCTGTTCGTTCGTTCCTTGTAACGTTTTCCCCTATCAATGAAATCGCAGCTCTCCTGCGGCTTTCGCAAAAGTTCTTTAGATCAAAAAATAGGCATGTGTTGGAGACTTGGAGGTAGATGAAAAGGAACAGCTATGGCCGCACGCAAGGTTGGCCGAGAAGGCGCTGACCCTAGCTGTGAACACCACGTCCACGTTGCACTCCGACGGCATCTTCAGCGAGCGCCACTCTCTCAAAGCCCATGGCAAGCGTGGATGTATTGACCCGATCGTCGGCCAAATCGCAATTTTTTTCTTTTGTAGCTCCAATCGGTTTTCTTTACGAACATGACGGTTGATCGCCGAGCGAAGGGGTACAAAAGAGAAACGTTTCCGCGCGATCATTGTCGCCCCGGCCGGCGCATCGTGGCCACGTTAATTCCTCGATCGCCGTGTGAAGCACACGCATATGCATGCTCGTGCAGGGATCGCTGCTGCACTTGCACGCACATAGACACCATGCACGTAGTGATGAGGAGCTCACAAGCTGGACAATGGAGTCTTGTAGCTGCTCGGTTGTGAGCTATACTGATGGCAGGTGAGGGCAGCGATCAGCAGGGTGGCCATGAACGGTTGTGACTCGTGAGCTACGCCGCGAGGGCGTCGTCTTCGCCAACGCCACGAGCTCTGAGTTGGCGAGCATCGGCATTAGCAATCATTCTCACCATTGGAGAAGATCACAGCCATCTTCTTGCTAGCTTCGCCGATGCCTTCACGTAGATGCAAGGCTTGCCTTGCTGGCGTGAGTTCGCGCACCCGCGCACCTACTCTCCACCAGATCATCTCCTCCTAGCTGTCATCTGCGTGAGCGACGGAGTCGTGCGCACGTCTCTTCCGGCCACAAGGTCTCGGCGAGATCGTCGGCCACAAGGTCTCGGCGATATCGTATTCCCTGAGCTCTCGCCTGTACGAGTTGTGCGCGCGGCTCCTCCGATTTTTGCTTTATATAGGGAGCAGGCCAGACCTAAGGCGATGCGTTGGACCGTTGGTGTGTAGCGTGTCCATGTTTGACTCATGTTCCACCAATAGCCACGCAATGGAGGAAACTACGGACCACAAGAAATAGAGGGGCGGCGTCTTCGAGTCGTAGAGAGCCGAGGAGGTTGAGCCGTGATTTTTAGATAAAAATCTAATTCGAACAGTTTTTTCATTTATTGGTGACATTGGTGGGTAATTTCGTTTAACTTTAGGGGTAGTTTTAAACTTTTAATGATGCAAGAAACCTTCCTCTCTTTATTATTACTAGTGAACGTGCACGTGCAAACGCATGAATAATCTTAGGATTTCTTCCATATGCTAATCATCACGACTAAATCAAATTTATGAATAAGATAGTCACCACAATCACAAGAGAGGTTCAACATAAATAAATTGAAATTTTCGGTGCAAGTAACTGCTCTGAGTACCAACATTGCACCCTGGTCTTAATTCAACCATGTTTTTAATCCTCGTTGGTGTACAAACTACTTCAATACGAACTACAACCAAAAGACTCAAAAAATAAATTGCAATCGTCAAGTTCAAAATTCTATAGAATAATATGTATTAAAATCGGGACGGAGGAAAAATCATTTAAGACTTGCATATCTAGTTCTGGCTCGTCCAACTTGGACGCTCCACTTAATGCATTCAGTAATCAGAACTTATCAGTGGAGAGGATTTATATAAATCAATGATTGTAGTACACATGCATGTGCAATACACGTCTATGCAATCTGTCAAAACACTTCGTGTTGACTGATAAAATCAACGAATGGATTCAGAACTTTGATAACAAATAATAGGATGTCGTTAGAAGTATGATTTTAAACCAGTTCATTAAGCCCTGAGAAACAAAGCTACCAGTAAAGATTGCAGATCGACCATAAATCATCTCTCTCAAATTGAAAATGTACATGAATACATCGTACAGTTGTTTCTCACTGGCTTTTCTTTTAACTGAGTTCTGCAAGATAGGGCTTGAACAAAATTAAAAATATATATGAATACGTGCAATCCATGACTGGATAAAATAATTAATGGTCAAACAGATGGCAACCTGTTGCCAGAAAAGAAAATCGTCCTAGCACAAACTTCCTATTATTATCATAAAAAAAGTTCACCGTTTTTTGATTTGTTTCTTGAAGCAGTGTGAGTACAAAAGTATTTGTTGGTCTTTTGGAAATCAAAGACACATAAGTTTATGGAAAACAGAGATGTGCATGTTGCATCTTAAATTGCAGATTACCGAAAGCGAGAGAGCCTCAGGTGACCGAAAGCGACCAAAACAATCGTTAGGCAGACAGAATGTCCGGATGTACACCCAATTTTTTAAGATTTTATTTTACTAATTGTGAGATGTGATTTCGGGTGGATCATGAATTTTGGTTTTTACATGATTTGGAGTATAATGGATTTCGGCTTCTTTTTCATTGTTTTTAAGTTATAATGACAGGAAACAAACTGACAGATGGAGAATTCAAATCAGTGTGCCAAATAGACATAAGACATCCCAATACTACATGAGTACACAACTGTTACTACTTATCAGCTATCTACACCGGCCGACAGCTTCATGAGAGCCTTCATCTGGTCGTACGCCACCAGCCCGATGGCCGCCGACGACACCGCCTTGACGTACGCGATCCACAGCCCGGCGTACAGCCGCCGCACGCCTTGCTCCCGCGTGATGGTGTGGACGCCCTGCAGCACGCCACCGCCGGCGCATAGTCCGAGCTGCATCCGCCGCTGCCCCACGGCCAGCGGGTACGTCGCCGTGCTGGCCAGCTGAGCCGCAGCCACACCGCACGCCATGTGCGCCTCCGCGCGCCCGTCCCACCCATCGGGGAGCCGCCGCTTCAGTGACTCATAGTCCCAGAACTTGATCCCCGACTTGGGCAGCGCGCGCGAGCGCCGGGCGTGCGCCAAGGTACAGCCCGCACACGCCGCCCTCCTCGTACGCGGTCCGGAGGACGCCGTGCAGGCGATGCCGAAGGCGATCCGCGCATGGGCGAGGTCGAGCGGGTACGTGGCGAGGGGCTTCACGCGGGGCCACGGCCGTCTTGGTCACCACGCCCGCGACGCCGCCGGCCAGCATCTCGCTTGCGTAGGCCGGCGTCGAAAACCCCGAACGCCTCGGGGAGGGAGACCATGGCAGCTACGGTGCGCGGCGTCGGGTCGCTCAGACGGCCACTCGTCCGCGCTTCCCCAAACCACGTCGCCTCCCTTCACGCAAGACGCCGCCCTCACAGCCCGCGGCCTCCCTGTAAGCCGCCCGCCGCTAGCCGCCCTCCCCGGCTGCCAGCAACCCTGGACCTGCACACCCCGTGACAAGCTCGAGGAGCACGGCGCTGAACACGTCAGATCGTGGCTTACACGCACGAACCCTTTTTTTTAGTTGTGGCAATCCATGTAATTTACAGGAAAACGAAAAGGTGTGTTGAGTTGTCAAACATTGGAGCGATCTGAACGTTGGGCAAATATTGAAAGGATCAGATTTAATGTATCAACACAAGTTTGCTCTTTTAATAGTAGTATAGAAAACCTGGAAAATGATTCCATCCATGGTCTTACAACAAGATGAAATATGCTTGATCCCCTCAAACACCAATGCAAATAGATGAATCGATTGAAATTTGTTGCAAGTTCATAGAGATTTACATGATAATCAAATTAATAACCAGGACATATAATAACCCTCGAGATCCTAATTAATTAAAGCCTGAGAGAATGGGTGATAGATGCTCGGCCGATGGAAAGGCAGCTAGTTTGGGACCTGGTAAGAGTTCTCGTCGATAGGCACCACCTTGGGCACGTCGATCGGGAGCACGTCGACGTCCTGGGTCCAGGGGTTCTCGCCTGTGTCGTCAATGGTGCGCAGCGCCTCCAGACGGCGCTGTTGCACTTGAAGCCGGAGCCGAAGGCGATCTGCCAGATGCGGTCTCCCTTCTTGATACGTCGCTTGGCCTCGCAGTAGGCAAGCTCGTACCAGAGCGAGCTGCTGGAGGTGTTGCCGAACCTGTAAAGCGTCATCCTGGATGGCTCCATGTGCCAAGGGCTGAGCTTGAGGCTCTTCTCGAGCTCGTCGAGGACGCCCCTGCCGCCGGCGTGGATGCAGAAGTGCTCGAGCGCGAGCTTGAAGTCCGGCAGGTAGGCCTTCACCTGGGCGCGGAAGACCTTCTTGAGGACGACGGTGGCAAGGAAGCGAAGCTGCTCAGACATGGGCAGCACGAGCGGGCCGAGCGTGGTGATGTTGGTCTTGAGCGCCTCTCCGGCGACCACCATGAGCTCCTTGGAGAGGGACACCCCGACCTCGCCGACGTCGTCCTCCTCTTGGGTCACGCACCCGTAGCTCTGGTCGTGTGCGCCGCGGTGGGTGCGCACCGTGTGGATGAGCTGGTACTTGGACCGCGCCCGGTCGCCGGCCCGGTTGGAGAGCAGGATCGCCGCGCCGCCAACGCGGAATAGCGTGTTGGTCACTAGCATCGGACGGTTGTTCCCCATGTAGGCGTTCAGGGTGATGTTCTCCGTGCTCACCACCAGCACGTACGTGTTCCGGTGCACCTGCAACGCCACAACACAAATTAGTTAACCGATGAACGAAACCTTCATTAGCATCACCAGTAATGCAATTCGCTGGAGTATAATACATAAAAGATTAGTACTCTCTCCGTTCCAAATTAATTGACTTTCATTTGTCCACACATGGATGTATCTAGACATGTTACGCGTATAGATACATCCACATATGGACAAATAGAATTCAATTAATTTGGAACGGAGAGAGTAGTACGCACACAAAAAAATTCTGATGATTTTCTATTTTGAATCCAGTATAGAGCACAAGCTGAGGGTACAAACTGAAAGGGCAGCGTGACAAGGTGACCAACGTGCAGGCAGCCCCACACGCATTGAGTGCCTAGATTCCTAATCTCGCGTGGTAGCCTAACATTGCTGCGTGCCATTAACTCAGCCGCCAGTACACGCTGTGTGGATCTCTGGCTAGTACACATCCGGGCAACGGAATAGAGACCGTGGTCGTATTTATGGTCTATGGACTTTGGTCTCCACTCTCCACTCCAATCGTGGGGGAGCTGGCTGCTCAAGCTCCATTTCCTCCGGCTACACGTGGTTTTCCGTTATTTACTTTTTCCGTACATACAAAAAGTGCTGACCACTGCAGACGATATGAATTTTGAATTTAGTGGCCATCTCTATGTTTTTTCCTGCTACTGGATTCAGTACACTGATGAGAACAATAGTCAAAGAAAAGAAAACCACCGCTTTATCTACTGTTCTAGTTGGAGCCACAAGGTGTAATGGGTACTTATAGAATCTCTACTGTTAAGTCGGTGTCCATGATGATGATGACGGCCATTCTATGGCAGGCAGCACATGCTGTGTGTCCAAGTGCAATCAAGAGCTACTTTGGCAAGATCACAGCGAGGTTTGGGACGCACAAGCAACTTGTGTTTGCCTAACCAATAAATGGTGGCTGGAATTAATTCTTTAGTGAACTGGCCTTCTCAGAAATCCTGATAATATTTAGATTGAGTCATATGTTTCATTGAGGGAACGGAGCAGTCGGCAATGGTCAATAAGTAAGCTGCCGTAGGATTAATTTCTGCAATGTGCGTGACTGAGCCTGGATATTTAAGATTGATACAGAGGCTGCTCCCTGGCAAAAACACGGAGCAGGTCCATCTCAGTGAAGCCCTTGTCCGGAATCTCAAGTTTTTGGCATAGTTGTAGCTGTCAGCTGCCACATTTAAGGATTTTCTATAGGCACTAAATCGGCAAGCTAGACAAAGTATATGTGACTCGGATCATTCTATGGTTCTGTACCATCTAGCGTCCTTTTAGACATACCCCCAGGAGTAGGGCATCTCAGATATGTACGTGACGTTTGTGGTGCGCAAAGCTTTGCATTCAGCAAAAAAAATGAGGTGTATAGACAAAAAAAAAATCCTTTATATACTAGTATTTACTCCAGTTTATTGGCATCTCGTTAATTTTATGCATAAGTATGGAGTACTATACGATATATGTATCCAAGGATTATAGATAATCTAGGGTGGTCTCATTTATTCCATACGGACATGCATCATGTGCATATGGGTCGCCCAAAGGGACCAGCGCCATTGGTTAAAGGGTCGCAGACGTGTGCAGTGCGCCATTTCCGCAATGCATGCACGAGCTAGCTAGCTAGACATTTAATACCTAAGACAGTGGTGTCAGCGTGCACGCGCACGTACCTGAAGCAGGCGTTTGGCGAGGTCGATGGCGATTATGCCGGCGCTGCACCCCATGCCGCTGAGGTTGTGCGTGACGATGTCATCGCGGAACTTGTACCGGTTGACGATGAGCGACGTGAAGGACGGTGTGGGGCTGAGGAGGCTGGAGTTGAAGATGAGCACGCCCACGTCGCCGGCGTCCACGCCGGTCTTGCGGAGGATCTCGTCAACGACGCCGAAGATGACGGCGTGTGACTCCTCCATGGCCGTCTGGTCGCACATGTCCACGGGGAGGCGGATGAGCGACATGGGGAAGTGCGTGGCCTCCCCGAGCCCGGACCGCTCCAGCATCCGTTTCTGGAACGCCATGCTCTGCTCGCTGAATCGCCCGCACCGCGAGAAGTGGACGATCGTCTTGGCGCGGGACGCCTCGTGCTCCACGGGCGCCTTGTACCCGGCAAGGTCCACCAGGTACACCGGCTGGGGCCGGGACGTGGCGTATGTGTACGCGACCAGCGCCGCCGCCCAGCAGGCCATCGCCAGCGCCGGCGCGCTCACTCTGTTCGACGCGTCTCCCCACAGGGCGCGTACCTTGTTCGGCGTCAGCGTCGACCACAGCTGCGGCGCCACGACGACGAGAAGCGTGACAACGAGGAGGTGGGCGAGGTTGGCGACGAAGCGGTGGTACAGCAGGTTGGCGTGGTTCCTGGTCGCCTGCCGCACCGTCCTAAGCAGCTCCCTATCCATGGTGGCCACCTCCCTCCCTCCGTCTCTGTCTACTATTCCTGACTTTGGTGGAACGAGAAAAGGAGCAAGGTATGGGAGTGCCAGCAATGGCGAATACGCGTGGATTTATAGTGTTGGAGGAGGGGGGCGAGCTTAATGCAAAGCTGCGGCAGGTAGCTGACGAGGAGGCCGGCCGGTGCTAAAATGCATTAATAACTGTACCGTGCTGCTGTGCACGGTAACAACAGTAGCTTAGCACTGGCCCGTTTGTTGGCTTGCCATGCTCCCATGAATAAAAGCTAGTAGTACCACTAGTGTGTTCGTAGGTACGTCGCGCTACGAAAAATTCAATCCCGTTAAACGACAAGATCGAGTAAATCCCCATCTTGCTATATTTGTAAGATCGAGTATTTTTTAGCTTTAAAAAATCGAGAAACAATTCCCAGATGTAGATAGTGTCGAGCTCTACAAGCGTGCAGAATTTCAACTCAAAATTCATTGTATTATGGGATACAAGAAAAACATGAGTCGCAGTCGCCACGACTCGTCTAGTCACAACTCGGACAGCCGTGGCTCCATCAGTCGCAGTCGCCTCGACTCGTCTAGTCACAGCGCTAGAAGCAGTGGCTCCATTAGTCGTGGCCTCCGTTCCCTTGTTCGCAGTGCCAAGAATCGCGGAAGCTCCAGGATCCAGGGGTATGGTACAGGCAAACAACATGACTATCATGCCGCCGCCGTTACCTCCAGTATTTATGCAGCCACGACCACCTCAACCTCTAACTCAGCCTCCGAGGTTCCACACACCGCAAGGATATTATTTCATTCCCGTAGACAATGTTTATGTGGCCACCAATATCTTGGTTAGGCTGATGCCAGTGGGAAATACACTGATCGACAGGGAGGCGTGACGCACCATTGAGATGCTAAGCACATCGGTCGTACAACAGGCAAACATGTCAGAACATGCGGGACTTCTGCACTCTACCCCGTATAACAGCAGGGCTACAACAAAAAGAAGCATACACGCTGAATCACCACATGCCGCGACTTCGAGTTCAGCCCAAAGAGAGAGGGATTAGAATCAGCCGGCGATACATGAGCAGCCTCAGCCGCAGCAGGCCCAACCTATCGCTGCCGGGACGGGAATAGCACAGCAACAGGTAGTTAGCAACCCACCCGGAAGGCCAGCTCCATCTAACCTATCAACGCGACTCAGGGGACCAGTCTGTTTCAGCGAGCGGATCCGGCCTGAGCCGTTTACAGCAGATTTCAAAAGACCCTGAAAAGTCGCAAACTATAATGCCAGCATGGACCCCACCACCTGGCTGAACATTTATGAGATGGGTATGAGTATTCTCAATGCGTCTGAGGAAATATGCGCTAGATACTTAAACATGATGCTGGATGGCGCGACTCATATCTGGCTTCAGAACCTACCACCCAACTGTAACATCCCAAATTTATAATAAGTTGTATTAGTCAAAAAATTGGGACCAACAAAAACTTTTGTTGGTTGACGTATGTTGATTGCTCCTTGTTGATTGTGTTGCTTGTTTGATTCTAATTAAAAACTTTGAAAACAAAAATAAAGGTTAAAACAATAACACAATGTGACAAGTGGCAGAAAATTTCTCAAGTGAGAAATCAAATTTCTTTCATACAAAAATTCAGAGAAGTGATAATGGGATCACTCTCAATTTATTCCTATAACTCTTCTCTCTCAAATAAATATTTCCAAAAACCTAAAATTAAAATTATATTTCTTTCTTTACTTCTTTAGATCATCAAATGCACCAAGTTATAATTACCAAATAAATACCCCAGCAGAACCACAAATCTTGATAAATCTAATTACAGCAAATTATGAAAACAATTCTCAGAAATTTGAATTTGGATTTGGTTTGGACATTTCGTCGAACACCTTGTAGGCAGCACTGTGTTCCTCCCAAATCCGAACTCAAATCGATCGAATTCGAGCAAAATTTAGCAAACCACTCACCCCACCTGCTCCCACTCGCCTCTCTGATCTTTCTCACTAGCTGGAGCACGAAGGAAACGTGCAGATTGACCGATTGGAGTCGCAGCCATGGGCATGAGGTCGCGCCCATGCCGCCCGTGGCCGCCACTGTGGAGGAGGACGCCGAGCTGGCCCAGTGTCGTGCCCCTCCCATCTCCCTTGCCCCTCCGCTCCTGTTGGACGAGATAAGAACGCCTTAGAAGCTCCCACACACGTGCGCCATTAGTCGCGCCCGTGCGCGCCGTGCGCCATGGCAGAGCGAGGTCATCGATGACGACCTCGAGCCTCCACTGCACCCCTCGCCGCGTGGCACCGCCCAGCCACTCCCCAGCTTCCCCGCGGCCCCCATCACATAGTGGCATCGCCCAGCGAGGTCAGCAATGACGCTTGCATTCCGTCGAACGCCGTCCGCGCGCCCACGGCCGTCACCACTCCGAGCTTGCTATGCTCATCCCCACGCGACCATTCTTGCTCCACTGCCTTCTCACGCCGTCTGTCGATGTGCCCGCACAGCCTCGCCCGCCAATGGCGAGCTCTCCCACTCTCTGCACCTCTCCTACACCGTGACCACCATGCATGGACCGGCCTCCGAGCTTATAAGCTCACCCCAAGCCTCGCATTCTCTCCACACGCCTCACCACTGTCTCTCCCTCACTCTCCACTCACCCGTGCACCGCCAGGAGGGCGGAGCCACTGCAGCGAAGCTGCTGCTGGTGCCCGTGGCCGTGCTCCAAGCTCGTCTGTCCCGAGGTTGAAGACGACCCCGCAGCCGTGCTGCTGCTCCCTCTTCTCTCCCTCTGGACCCTCTATCTTGCATCTCCAGCACACCGCACTCAATTTCCCGCCTCTGTCGTGCCTAGGAATGCCCAGGAATGCTTCGCCGTCGACGTGCCGTGGCCGCGGAAGTGGAGCTGCTCGCCGCCGATGATCTGGACCATCCCAGGAAGTGCGACTCCTCCAGCAAGCTTCCCCAGGCCGCCGCAATCGATCTGCATCATCCACGCCATCTCAGAGCCCCTAGGTGAGCAAATCGAGCACCTCGCCGTCGCCGGCACGGCGGCGCCGCCCATTTTAGGTCGTCGCCGTTCGTGGCCACCGTGAGCCGTTGGATCTTAGATCCACGGTACCGTACCGATTCGTTTAGTTGAGACGCTGGCAAGCGGACCCCACTGTCAGCGTTTTAAACATTTCTCCGCACGGGAGACATTTCTGTTTGAGTCACTGACGAGTGGACCCCACCCGTCAGGGATCTCAACATTATCCAGAACAGAGAAGTTTTCTAATTTAAATTTCCTGGAAAAATCAGTACTGGATCCAACTTTGAAATTCAATATCTCGAGATTTATAAGTCTAAATAAATCGAATCAAAATTCTCTGGTTAGCTTATGAAATTGTTAAACCAACCAAATTGGTTTCATCTTGTTTAGATTAATAATAAATGTGTAGTATTAAAAGTTCCACAGAAGGTTTAAAACATAAACTTGTTTGTTTCTGTTACACTATTAACCCATATAATTCCAATCCAATTTTTTAGCTTAGTACTGTGATCACTTAGCTTCCCTAATTTTGGTAGAATTAATTAAGCAATAGTAATGTTTGGCATTAGATTAAAAGTAGCAAACCCTTCTGTACTGAAACAATTATAGATTATGAATGCTTAACCCAAATGAGATAGGACCAATTTTGTTAGATCACATTTAATCAGTGCTAGTTACCCCTAAAAGGATTTAATTCTATGATCACCAGAACTTAGGTAGTAGCTAAAACTTGATTAAAAAGCTTCTGTAATAAAACAATTGTAAAGAAAATTTGGTAACTCAAATTAATCCAAATCCAATTGTGTGTCTTCTAGATATCAGTAGCTCTCTGTAGAATTTTAGTTTGTATTTTTGTGACCAATAAAACTTGATTTATGTAATTAAACTTGTGTAGCTAGTTTCTGCCATATTTAAGTCACATTTAAATAATGGTAAATTCAATTAATTTGAACTCAAATTGTTTACCTTGTGTGTTGCAGTAGCTATTTGAAGGGTTTAAGCTTTGTAATGTTGTGATGTTGGTTGACTAGTGTAGTGATAGTTTGTATTGTTTGTTTGACGTTTAGACGAGATCGTTGTCGGGACTTGCGAGGAGGGGGAGTACTTCGAACAACAGGAGCAAGACCCCGGGAACTTTGCTGAGCAAGGCAAGCTACTCTTTGAGCTTGCACCCCTAATATAACTACATCTACTTTGATAACATGTTTTACTCATGAGTAGCAATGATTTTGAAAACCTTTTCGAAAGTATATGAAAAGCTATTTTGCCACCCTAAGTAGAAGTATAAGTTAGTTTATATAAGACTATAGGATGGAAAAAATTATTGTTTATTCAAAACTCCCAGGAAAACCCTCGGAAGGTTTATGGAATGCCGAGATGTCGGTGTTGAAGTGAAAAAATGGAGAAGGATGATGTTTGTGAAAAATGCACAATGTGTCCTAGTACTATGACGACCAACCATACCCTGTGCGACCACATTTACCCACATATGGGCAAGGGCGTAGTCATATAATTTGCTCATATTAGTATGGGATGCCTCAACAACGGAGATGACTCCGTTCCATGAGGGGATGGTTCGGTGACCTACCCCTGACCTGGGTCCTCGCTCAAAATAAATTAGAAATATAAGGAGGAGGATAGAAGACGCCACCTTTGGGTCGTCGGGCGGAACTATGAGTCCTCACACTTAGGTTCCGAAGGGCTAGACTGAGTGTCGATGGAAAGTGTCATATGGGCAGGGTCCTATACTAGCATGAGCAAAGGACAAGCTATGGTCGGTGACTCAACTTCGCATACACGTTGTATGGCGGGACGTGGCTGACACGATGAGTTGCCGGATGAATGTGGGAAAAGCGTGCTACCTCTGCAGAGTGTAAACTATTCGAATAGCCGAGTCCTCGGTAATGGACAGTTGGAAGGCTGTCCCAAGACCATGTGCAAGTTTTTGTAAAAGTTTTGAATTTTGAAACAAAAATGGAGTGGAGAATGTTTTATGCAACTATACCAAAGGATCGGTATGAGGTTGTTGGAGGCAAATTGACCATGAAGGGCTATGGTCGGAAGAAGGAGGATTTTGGAGAAAATAATTAAGATGGTGGTTTTGATGGAGGAAAGTTATAAGATTCTTCTTACCCCTTTTTCAATAAAGATATAGAGATGTATTTCAATAAATAAAAAGTCCTATTAAATAAAAGTAAAACTAGTGCATGTTCATGTTGGGGTAGTTTGCGAGTACAATTCCAATTGTACTCATATTGGTTTCGTCCCTGGCTATTGTCTTAGCCAGATCTCGAGGTGAACTATGCCGAAGAGGAGTATGGCGACTACTATGCGAACTAGGGATCTCCATAATTCAGCTGTCTGTCGGGTCGTTGTTAGGATGTGTTGGTCTACTACGTCGTAGCTTCCGCTGAATAATGTGGATTGGCCCAGAAAGGCACCTATGTAAGACTTGGTCTAAGTGACCGTATGTGTAAGACTTTTATTCGGTATTGTAATGGATGTAAACTTTGGTATTCAGTTCGGATTATGTGCAACGACAGACTGATCATGGGATCGTTGTGTTAAGCATAATCGGGTATTTCGGACAGCTAGTCCGGGGTCCCCACACCAACTCAATAAACTCCTGGGATGAGATGAAGGAGGCTTTCATCAAGAATTTCCAGGGGACATGCAAGTGGCTCTGCAGCATAGAAGATCTCGAGCATTGCGTCCAAAAGTAGGTTGAGTCAAGTCGCCATTGGATGAGAAGGGTGGCAGAGATCATACACTCTTCAGACATCATACCATCCTGTTCAGCCGTCCTAGTCATGGAGAAGAATTGCAAGTTCGAACCACTGATTCACAAGTTGGGTCGCATGAAACACAAGGTCAAAAGTCTCAGCGAGTTAATGCCCGCGGCTAATAAGTACGCGGCTCAGACAAGACCAAAGATGCATCAGACGGAGAAGAGGACGAGGCAACTGGCAAAGGAAAGAAAAATAACAGCAAGCCTCAACAGCAACAAAACAACAACAACAACAGTGCGGGTCATAACAAACGCAAGAATGAGGAAGGAAATTCCGGGTTGGTCGCAAATACCAACACTCGGTTCAAACACAACAATGGCAAAGGACGGAACTTCCATCTAGTCAATCTTGAGGAAGTCTTTAACCGTCCCTGTGATATTCACATAGGGAAGGACGGATGACCAGCCGCACACACAAAGGCGCAATGCTATAATGACAGAAAGTGGACGGAAGGACCTCCGCTCAATGGGAATAATGGCCACCAGAATAATGGAGGAGGCGATCATGGTGGAGGAAACAATAATGCTGCTCCAAATCCGGCAGTAGATTAGCCGCAGTTCCCGAAGCAGTTAGGACAGTATCACACGATCGTGGTCAACACATCAAGAAGGGAACAAAAGTTCGACGGCGTAATCAAGTCGTCAATGCCGTAGTACCAGCCGTACCTCAGTGGTTGAAGTGGTCCGAGCAACCTATTGTTTGGAGCAGAGAGGATCATCCAGAAGAAATAAACGAGGCAGGCAAACTCGCGCTAGTGGTCGCACCTCAAGTCGTAGGGTACAAGCTAAGTAAGGTATTGATGGATGGTGGCAGCAGCATTAACATACTATACTATGATACCTTTAAAAGGATGCATCTCCAAGAAAAGCATCTACAGCCGTCAAGGACAATGTTCCACAGAGTCGTACCCGGGATATCTGCGCAACCTCTAGGGCGAATCAATTGGAAGTTGCTTTTGGCACACACTACAACTTTCGAAACGATTACATCTGGTTCGAAGTAGTAGATTTCTAGAGCCCATACCATGCATAGTTTGGCAGAGCAGCATTCGCAAAGTTCATGGCAAGACTGTGCTACGTATACCTAAAGCTCAAGATGCCAGGCCCTATCGGGTCATTACAGTTGAGGGTGACAGAAACATAGCAATGGAATGCGAAGAAGGCAACAAGGCCATGGTAAAAGCAGCCTGCATCGCAGAGGGCCTACCGGTCTACGAGCCTCAGAAAGATTTCAATGATATCGTGGAGGCTAAAAGACACCTGCCCGACTTGCGGCTTAAGTTAACAGCCAATAGAGAGGCGAGGAAAGCAAAAGCCGCAACCCCGCAGAAGAAATAGGAAGGACACACAAGTGTCCCTAAGGCGGCCATCTATAAGCCGCGTATCAATAATCGTGAGCTGCAATCAGTGACTCAAATCGTACCACTCAGGGTTCATGTATCAGTACAATGACATCAGGTCATTTTTTTTAGCGAGGAACAGAAAACTCGCGCTATGCATCAAGCATTGATCGCCACTCAGGCGCGATCGTTTCAACAGTTGTATCAAATATATGATTATGAAATAAAGCCGGCACCTCTGCTATGCAGAAGGCTGTCGTTTCGCCTCAAATTATCAATTGAGTCACTGAGTCTTTTATTTTATTTAATCATTTGTTCCTTGGGGGCTTTGTAGCTTTATGAGCTCGGCTTGTTACCTCGGAATCGCCAAACTAGTGGCATTAATCTTGATTATACTCAACCTTACCTCGGATGCAACTTGCTTTATGTGACCAAAGTATTGGGGGTACGGTGTCAATCGAGTTTGATTACCTATCATGGACGCTCTCGACCCTGAAAACACGTATTACCCTTAGAAATATTGAGTCACGCAAGGGCCTGAGTAAGGGATAAATTGAGACAAATCAAAAGGACCCAACTATAGGTCATAACTTTGTACTAATAAGAGTACCAAATATTGATCATCGTATCAAAAACAATTTGTAAGTTATTACAAGCCACCTAGGGTTAAATAATTGCAACAATGTCTTTTATCTTTTTTTCCCAGCTTTTTGCTTGTCGGATGGAGGCACTAGCGGCTTACCAGGCTTGGCAGCAGGAGCAACAGTCAAAGGCTCACTTGGAAGGTCAGCAGCCGCAGGCACAACAATGGATGAGCTCGTGACGCCTAGGGAGGAACCTGCACCTTGAGAAGTGGTCGGCCAGGCTGAAGCTGTTGGCAGCCTCTCAACTTTTTTCCCATCTGGGTGATACTTCCCCAGATAGGTGGCCAGGTCCACTCCGTCAACTAGCTGAGTAGCGTATCCACGCATGCTCTTCCAAGTGGCAAGGTACTCGTCCGGCTTGAACTCCGTGCCGTCCGATTTTTTCTGTGGCCAGTCTTGGGAAACTTTAGCAGCGTCAAAGGCAGGATAATATGTCTTGGTCAGAGCAAGAAATGAGCCACGCCCACACGAGAAGAGGATTCCTTCCAATCAACAACATAATGAGTCGCCTTGGATAGTCTCTTCAACAAGCCATAACCAGTGGACGGCACAGGTTTGGAAGGAAGGAGCTTTGCGGCAAGTTCCTTCGTGGCCTCGCAAGTCTTCTGCATGAACTCGCGGATATGGTTGAGTTGCTCTTGAGTCCGTCCGGCAAGGAGAGGGGAATCTTCACCTACAAAAAGCACATCAACAAAAAAATCAGCATATTTATGCACGCAAAAAGCAGCAACGGGAAGTAACAATCGTTTGCGAAACTTACCAGATAGCTCTTGGGTCATGATGCAAACAAGGCCGTGCACAAGGTTGGAGGAGTCAGATATCTTTTTCAGGTCCTTCGTCTGCTTGGCCAGTTTCTTCTCAAGCTGATCAATTTTGACGGTCTTAAGTCGCGCGTCTTCATTCGCTACAGCAATGGCATCCTTTTGGGCGCAAATTTGACGCTCTTGATCGCTGACCCTTTCCTTGAACTTGTCCTCAACATTTTTAAGCCACAGCTCAGCTGACTTGGCTTGCTCTGCAAGATTATAGCTCTCATCAGTAAGCTCCCCAATTCTCAGATTCTTCTTTTCGATGTCATCATCACGGCGCGACAGAAGATCTTGGAGCCTTGTTACTTCCGCAGGAGCTTGCTGGAGGCTATGTTCCAATGCCTTCTTCTCGCTCAAAATAACCTGCAATTCCTCATGTATTCGTTTTACAGAAACAAGTCAGTTAAAGTTCACTGACGGTCTCACAAAGGCGAGCCGCCATAGAACTTGAGGGGCTACAGGATGAAATATATATTGACTACAAAGTGGCGATAAAAGATGAAGCATCAAATCCTCGCTTATTACAAAGTAAAACTTTGATTCTTGGGTGCTAGAGGTACTCATATAAGAAAAAGTCAAAATACTACCTTGTGAGCCGCGGAGAGGCGAAGCAATGCGTCGCGCAGCTCAGCAGCATGCTTGTCGCTTTTCGCGAGAATGGCCAGTGCCAGTTGCTCCGAGCTACTCTCCACAGGTTTCCCTAAAGAGGATGGTGCGGCTCCTGCATGCGACACAACCTGCATGTGGCCACTGTTAAGATCAGCGACAAGCGGCTCTGTGGACAACTCCTTGGGGCCCTCAGCAACTTTATCAGTGACGTCCTCAATACGTGGATGAGTTTCTTCTGTGTTTTGGACGACCGCGGTGGCAGTTCCGCCTTCTAGAGCCACTTCCTGAGTGATAGCGTCAGGAGGTGCGGCAGTCGGTGAGTCGTCAGTGGTGGCGACACCTTCTTTCGCCACAACTTCAGCATCAGTAGGAGCCGCTAGTGGCGCTCAGTCATGGTTTCTAGGACAGCTTTCAGGTTAACTGTCCCTTCAGCGTCAACTTTGGACCTGCAAAAGATAAAGCTTCATGTAAAAAGTGCTACAGAACATAAATGTACAGGGCAAGAAAAGGAAAACTAACCCTGGTGCATCCCTAATGGTGAAGGCAAGATTGTCACTCGTAGGAGATGACAAGGACTGGAGTCCAGAATCTACAAAGAAGTCGCTTGTTAGTGTAAAAATAAAAAGATGGCATAAAGAAGATGCGAGAATAGAAAGGTTCACTAGAACTGCGGCCCATGTTGTCATCAGCGGAAGCGGTGGTTCTAAACACACGCTTGGGAACAGAAGAGGCCGCGTCGTTAGATGGCTTGCGGCGCTTGATGATCTCAGGGTTCTCAACAGCCTTAAGCTCTGTCTCCTCTTGAGATAATCTCTTCGAGGCTCTACGAGGAGTTGGGCCAACCATGGATGGGCTGGCAGCCGGCACCGGGCTCTCCTCCTCCTCCTCCAACTAAGTTGAGTCGTCATCAGAATCGGCGGTGGCGGCGGAGGGGGTAACAACAATTTCACTATCTTCCATAGCGGGAAGCAATTTTCTCTTTGGGGCGCGCTTGGTGGCAGCCGCGCCCAGGTCAGCCGCAAGAACTGACCAGAAGCTTGCATCAGCCTAAAACAAACATAGGAAAAATCACTCACAAAAAATGATTTTTGGGAAAGTCCAATTCCACAGTATCTGTGGGCCAATTATTGGTGCATAGATATTTTCTGTTAAGAAGAAACCCTGGTATTTTTCAAAACTTGTGTATGCATGAAAATGAATATACAACTTTTCTAAAATAAAAATCCTAGACTTGGAATACGGTTGACGTATTCCTAATCCTTTTGTTTTCCAAAAATTTAGGTAATTACTTGCCTAAGATAAATCTTTGGTTGTTGGTTGATAGTTTGGTTGTAGATCTTTCTTGAATTTGCCATGTTTGTGTTTGGTGAACAAAAACCCACTAGTACAGAACGACACATCGGAAACGGGCCAAAAACCCCATCGGTAACGGAGGCGAAAAACCGTCGCTGATGAGGCGTCGGTTTGGCAACGGTTGTGCACAACCTCCGTTTCTGATGTGTCGGAACATCAGTAACGGAGATTCTGTTTTTGCTCGTTTGCATTGAGGTTTCTTCATAAGCCTAGAGCAGGAATAGATTTGGTACTGGACATTTAAAATTTCACAGCAGAAGCACAAAAAGGCTAACAAATTCATTCATTCATAAGGTATAACAAATGTCACCGATACATTGCATCACAAGACAACCAATTACTTATCTTCATTGTCATGCATCTCTAAATCTATCATTGACATGTCTAGCTAAATCTATCTATGTCATGCCTCTCTAAATCTATCATTGACATGTCTAGCTAAATCTATCTATGTCATGCCTCTCTAAACTTATCCTTGTCATTTCCAACTTAATTTATCTTCATGACTTGCTGTTAGAGTTCATGAATTCAATCTTCTTCTTGGACGGTGTCGCCAAAATATAATCAACTCGCTGCTTTGTCCCCGACCTTGTATTTAGCTCATTTAAATGAGCTAAACGGATCAGCGCCATGCTCTGCACATAGTGCAATAAGCGAGTGCTGATGTACTGAAGGTGCCTCTTTTGTAAAGTGGTCACTGAAATGCAAAGAGAGAATATATGATTCTATGTTAGCTCACTATACATCTAGCATAAAGGACATACAACACAAAAGGATGCATAAGACAGAATAACAAACTTACAAATCCATTGCATAGTTGTTGTGTACCAACAATTATGCCGGACGACAAGCGCACCTTGGCTAAGGACCCGGCTTTTTATACAGTGTCACCGAAATGTACATCTGTTTTGCAAAGGAGATAAGTCAGCCATGAGTTTCATACACTACCGATTTGTGCTAGTTATGTTCTTTTCGAGCGACACTACGTAGTTGTCCTCAGTGGCGGAGCTAGAACATATTGAACCAGGATGCACACATGTTACCACAATACATTTAAAACAATTTTTAGGGGTGCATATGTGATGAAAAATTGCTAATTTACAAAGAAAAATTCCTTCTCCCGGTGTCCTGTGCACCCGGCTGGCTCAAGGTGGATCCGCCAGTGGTCGTCCTCATCGTCCTCGGATGTATTACAACCCTAGTTCTAGTTCTGTTCATGAGTGTCCTATGGAAGAAAACCTAAGCAGAACAATGACAACAACCCTAATTCGTCGGCACGACGGCCGGTCACAGATAGATGTATCACCTTTGGATCTGGCGGCGGGAGTACGTAGTCGTCCTCGTCGTCCTCGGATCGACACGCCATGCGCCCTCCAGCTACAGATCAGGCGACGAGATCTGCCCGGGTGGAGCAAAGAACGGGTACGCGCTGCCACGGTCGGAGGAGAGGAAGATGCGCGCCGACACGGTCGGAGGAGAAGAAGATGCGCGCCGCCACAGTCGGAGGGAGGGAGATGCGCGCCTCCACGGTCGGAGGGAGGGAGATGCGCGCCGCCACGGTCGGAGGGAGGGAGATGCGCGCCGCCACGGTGGAGCTAAGATCTGGTGCTGCGTGGAGGCGCCGCCACACTTTGAGAGTGAGGCTGAGAGTGAGCGATAGAGTTTAGGGCTGTGTGAAGGGCGCATTTATAGGTAGAACATCGGAAACGGAGGGTATAAACAACCGTTTCCTTTGATTTTTTCACTGACACACTAGGCTTATACTGATCTCTACTAGTATTGAAGTTGAAGAACATAAAAATAAATAACTATAACTACTCCTCGGCCTCCGCCTTCTCCTGCTCGTATGCGAGGAGAGCCGCGTAGTCGTCCGTGTTGTCGCGCGGCTCCTCGCCGACGATGTCATCGCCGCCCGTGCGCCCCTCCCACATCTCGTTGTCGTCGTAGGCAGGATCGTCGCGCAGCTCCGGCGGGAGGATGAGCCGGCGGCTCTGAAGCAGCTCAACTCTTTCCGGTGGCATAGGCACCGACGCGCGATTGAGGTGCCAGCCACCGGGTAGCCGAACCTTTGACCATGGCACTGGCCTCCTATATTGCCAGTGCCGCTCCGCGACGGCCTGCCCGACGATGACGCGGTTCCATCCAGGCTACCGCGGACGAGCGTCTCTCCGCGGTCGCGGGCGCCCGAGGATCCCGCGTCCTCTTCCGGCGGCATAGGCACCCTCCTGTGGTTGACGCGCCAGCCAGCGGGGAGGCTAACATTTGACCAGGGCACTGGCCTCCTATATTGCCAGTGCCTCTGCGCGACGGCCTCCGGCACGACGACGCGGTTCCAATTCAGCGAAAGTGGGAAACTGCTGCGGTGAACGCCCGAGGAGTTGCTAGGAGTATCCATGGCTGCAGCGAAGTGGCGTACTGAGATAGCAGGGAGATCGTGGGTTTTTAAGGAGTAGTGGGCGGTGCCGCGGCGTTAATACTTTCTCCGTTACCTATAGGAGCACATATCGGAAACGGAGCCAGAATTAAGACCGTTGCCAATACTATGGGTAACGGAGTTAATACTTTCTCCGTTACCTATGTTGACGGGCCAGCCACGGCCCAGGTCAGGTTTGTACGCACTGGCCGCGCGGAAAGCGCGATTCTCCGTCGGCTAACGCCTGCCGTTTCCATAGAGGGGTATCCGATGTGTCGTTCTGTACTAGTGACCTTAGATTTAATTTTATAATGCATGCCACTAGATCCTATGTTGATTTGTTGTGTGAGCCTCTGCCATGCCATCCTTTCAATGCATTGGGTATGGTAGAAATATCATACTTTTAAAAATATATGTTTTAATAAAAATCTTGTTGAGTGCAGATCTCTTTGGGTGTCAAAATTCTAGTATTTTGTAGAAAATGTTTTTAATTGGGGTATATTGGATCATTCAAGAATTATCTTGTATAACCTCCTTAATCTCGAGGACGAGATTCTTTTTAATGGGGGGAAGGTCTGTAACACCCCAAAAATTCTTACCTAATTTTAGTGATGTATTCTGACACCTGAAAAACTTTTTTTTCTAAACGTTTATTCAAATATTTTGATAATGATTTGACTGAGGGATTGCTCTCTCAAGAATTTTTCAGCGATCCACAAACCACTCCAACCCTCGGCAAGTGCGGCTCATGTACACAAGATAACTAGACACGCCTAACCAGAAGATCACCTCAATATCTTGCATGAAAAACCTTCTTGCCATGATCATGCAAGTATGATGTCTTGCGGACATATTACCAAAACCATTCTCTAGACCACCAAATGAGCCCACATTTCATGGACACCCTCCCTACACCAATCCTACTCAGTGGTAATTTTTTGGAAATTTTCTGACTTGAGTAAGACCTCTGTCTTTTCATCGAACACCTTGTGTGCGTTAGCTTTTCGGAAAATTTCGTGTTGCGAAGTGTGGAGTTTTTGAGTGTGTCCTATGTGGTCGAGTTGGTCTTGTCCTTGTGAACCTTGTGGTGCAATCCGTTTTCTGTTTGGACCTCCGAGTCACCGGGAACGCGACGATGCCGCTCGTGTCGCGCTCTGTACGTCTCGTACGCCCGCTTGGGCGTGACCTAAACCTTGCTTATCCCTAAACCTCTGCCTAATATCCGGCTACAGTGCGGCCTCGTGCGGAACTGCACATCCAGCTCGGCCTCCCTATCCTCTCCCCCTCCTTATCCTCTCCCTATAGCCGGAGCAACATCAGCCGTGACCTCGGTAGCCATCAATGGCCGAACAGGCCACGACCTAACTCTCCTCGTCCCGGCTATATAGGTGCAACCCGATTCCCTCTCCAGATGCACCACACACTCCTCTCCTCCTCCTGGACCTCTCTGCCTATTTAGCTGGACAACGGCGGAGCCCTGCTCCGTTTCGGCCGAAATCATCGCCGTCGAACTCTCGACCGTGTCGAGCTCTAGCCTGAGCCGTTCTCCAGTTAAACCTACACGGAGCCTCCTGCCATCCTCCTCTTACTCCCCCGCACCTCAGAAGATCAAAACCTGCTCGGCTGCGACGAGTTCGTGCTCGACCTGCCATGGTCGTGCTGGCCGAGCTAGGCAAGCTCGAGGGAGACGCGCCCGTGGCTCTCCCCAGAGGCCGAGGCCTTCCCTGGGCGCGGTGGAGCGCGGCGTGCCCGTCCCCGACGTCGGCCGGCAGCCAAGCCGTGGCGGCGGTCGGCGACCGTGCTCTCCTGTTCATGCTCCCGTACGTGAGCTAGGAGATGAACAGTGAACCGATCGTTCAAAACGAGCTAGCTTAAAGCGTATTCCTTTGTTTACGCTTTTTCTTTGTGGAGACGTATTATCTGAAAAATCGCGCCTAGCCCAGCCCAGTTTAAAAGTTGCCCGTTCTGTTTTTTCCCCTGGTGAGCAGCAGATATCTATCCGTCGCCCTGCAATATCTTTTGAACCATAGCTCCGTTTCGAGTGATTCAAATTCCTAAATTCATATTTCGAAGAGATATATCCAGTGGAACTGTCTTTCCCATTTTATTAATTTATTAATTTCGTGGCCTTTATTTATGTACTGTATGTCCCTCCGTGATTAGGCGTTCTTCGGGATTCCAAACTGCGGCGAGTCCGAGACTTTCCGAACCATCTGGAGCCCGTGTTTGCAGGCAAGCCAACCACTTGCTATGACCAGTCTTGCAACGTTGTTTGTTTATTTGATTACATATTACCACGCCATGTATGTGCATCTATTTGATTGTCATCCGTGAACTGTGCGTCATGAGATATCATGACTTTGACTTAATTGTCGGCTAAATACGCGTTGGGTTCTGCCCAAATGGATTGAACCATCTACTTTTCGTAGAGTTGTGGTGTGTGTCTGGGGGTACCACTCCCCATTACCGAGGCGATGGACTGGGGGGACCGCCACAGTCGAACGAATGGAGGAACGATGCCCTACTAACTTTTGTAGTTGATCTGCGATGGCGCTGGTCGGAGGTATCTCCGCCACAGTCACCCGATCGACGCTAACCAACTGTGCTAACTCTTGTAGTCGACACATGGTGGTGCTAGTCGGAGGTATCTCCGCCACAGTCGTCCGGTTGACGCTAACCACCTGTGTTAACTTTTTGTATTGATCTGTGATGGCGCCTTAGTCACCCGGTCAATTCAAGCTAGTATTTCTTGAAATATTGTGTTGCTAATGTCTTGTCGTTTGATGATATATTATTATATATTGTGGTTGTTGTGCTGGACTATTCCTCGGTTGTTTGGACTTGTTAATGATGAAAGTTGACTAATTGAAACACCCCTCCAAACAACGATAGGGTCAGTCCATAGTGCCACTAATCTTAACTTTGAAAGCAGGACCATCGTCGTCTCATGGAGGACCGTGGCCTAGTAGCTTGTTGAGCCCCTTTTGTGTCATCCATTGGGCGCAAACGTTCGGTTGTGTTGTCCGAGGGAAGTGGTCGACAGGCACGGGTTCGACTAGTGCTAGGGAGTCCGGAGCTAGGCATACCCGGTAGCGTCGGGTGATGTGCCGGATTCACCTGCGCGTTGTACCATGCGTATAGGGTGGTGCAGGAGAGTGTCTTAGCAAGTGGACGGTCATGTAAGTGTGTTTTGCTTAGTACGATTTTGGCTTGACAACCTGAAGTACCGGCTGGGTAAGGTGCATTTTGATAGTTGGGAATGCAACCTCTCGAGAGTGTCAACCTAGCAGCTAGCCTCGTTCCTGGGATATGGAACAACAGTTTAGTGTTGGTCACACTGTGTGTCTTTGTCGTGTCCGGAGGTTAAACTTAAGGCTTGTTTGAAAGAATTGATGAACGACCTGACCTCACTTAATAAACAATAAAATTATGCAGGGAATGTTACTTGAGATGACAAAAGTGATAAGGCCAGTGGGCCTAGCAGTGGTGACATATGTGATAAGCCTTGTGAGGCTAAGGCCAGTGGGCCTAGCTGTGAGAACATGAGTTGTTGTGTTACTTGGTACCAACTGGTACACTCGTTTATACTTGTCACATGTAATTTCTTGTGTGATTTTCAGTATACGATCCAACCCCACCTGGCTTGGACTCTGCACTGGTAATACCCCATTGTTTGCTTATGCTATGTTTTGCTTGTGATGCCATGCTAACTTTATGTTATCATATTGGTCTATCTAGAGTGGACACTTGCCATGTTGTAGGATTTTATTTCCAATGTATATCTTGTTGCATGGTTGTTGGACTTTTCATGTCAAGTGGTTTTATATTCTTGCGAGTACGTCATTGTACTCACGTTGGCTATTCAAATGGCCAGACTTTGGCGAGGATTCATCTTCCATCTCAGCAAGGATATGGAGCAAGAGCGTGCTAGGATCAGTAGCCCAGCTAGATGCCTGTGGAATGGAGCCGCTCCAAGCCGTTGCCTTAGCCGTCTTCCGCTGCCAGTTAAACTCTGTCCTGAGCCATGCTTGGCTTGATATTTTTGTCATGCCTTGATGGCCTTGTAAACCATTTGTAGCACTTCTTGTGCCTGATTGTGTAATGATTTCCAGTATGTTGCACTGTCGTGACGTGCGGCCAGATATCTTGGGCTGGCACACGGGACGACCGCCTCTCTGGCGAGATGTGTCAGGGAGGGGTGTCACAGACGTGGTATCAGAGCACCAGGCTGGCTGTAGACTACCCTTGCATGGAAATCCCCGTCTTACTTTTGCCCGACAGTGAGCCCGATGGATTTAACCCATCTCCGCCTAACTGGCATGGCTGGTGTCGGTCCACAGTAAGGTGCAGTAGGACTTGTCCCATTCCGTGAGAGAGGCTCGCCGGTTTCTTCCATGAGAAGGAATCAACACAACCCAGTTTATATGAGACCCCAGTCCTAGCTGCCATTTATCCCCACCCTCGCCTGCTATCCTTAGCAACCAAACTCTCTTGAAGCAGGATCCCGCAAAGGAATCCCGCGTTCTTATCTCATCCTACACCCAGAGCCAGAATAATCCGATGGTGAACCCCAACGTCGTCCTGGAAACCACTGCCGAGGATCAAGGCGGATTTCCACTGATGCTTTGGAAGGCTGTCTGTGATCTTCTTGGTAGGCCTGCTCGCCCTCGATACGTGGTGTTCGAGAGCTCACTCTCGCTTGCTGGGAGTGAATTTCGAGCAGACGTGCATATCGGCTCATGTCCTTTGGGCACAAGTCAGCCTTACTTGATCCAAGGTAGAAGCATGCCTACACTTAATCAAGCCATCCAGGTAGCAGCCTGGGAAGGCCTCGTCTGCCTCTGGTACTCGGAACCCACGATGGCGAAAAGTTGAGCTTTCCACTTTCTCCCAGCCAGACCACGACATGGTGCGGAGGCTATCCAAACTTCCATTAGAGAAGAAGTCGACCCTGCCGTAATCAGCATGGTCACCTACGGGGCTGCAATGACAAGGTTTAGCCATTCTCTGATGGATGAACTCTTGACCACAAGGCGCAACCTTGGTCGCGCTCACCTGCAACTGTGTCGAGGAAGGAACCCACCTACCCTCAACCATGGGCAAGCTCGGAGTATAGGACTCCCGTTCCCGGATGATTTGCCGGAACCCAGTCTTGATGCCTCTGGGATACAAGCACTAGCCCGAGTTCAGCAGCACCCCCAAGAACGAGGTGTAATCCTCGAAGGCGTGCCTGCAATTCCCCACTCTTCATCTCGGCTACGCTCCACCGACTACTTGAGGCCGTCAAGCGGAGTAGAACCCATGTTTAGTTAGCCTGAGTGGCGCTTGTATGTTGGTAGGTGAGAAGCGGCGAGGTTGTTTGTTTGTTTGTGTTGTGTTGGCTTGTAATGTAAGTTTGTTGTATGCTTTCTGGTTGATGTCGAATCAGCCCGGAATAAAACTTGGTGTTCTGATCCTCTTGTTAACCACTTGGTTGACACATGGTGGAATATCATGCCTTTTTTCAGTTAATGTCCTTTTTAGAAATGACAGATCACTTAAAACAGGGACAGTATATGTGAACCCAGACGCATATGCCCACCTGAGAATTAACACAAACATCGAATGCCATTATTTTCTAATGCACAAAATATTTTCGGGTGTGTTGCACAAGTTTAACCATTAAGTGGAAGTATTTAATGAGACATTATAACCACCTACTTGGTGTTATACATGGTTCCCCTCTTGGACAGGCCATGTGCCACTTGGTTGAGATGATTATGTCATACCACTGCAAATGTTCTGTACCATAAAATGAAGGGTTATTTTCTAAAAATATATTTCCTCAGTGTATCAAGTTCTTCTATCTGTATGCTAGTACCTCTGCAATTCTATCTGTGCTGCAAGACCAGATTTGTTGCAGCTGAGAAAAATTCAGAAATGAAAATCTTGTTCCGGTTCGTCAGAGGAGATAAATTTGATACAACCATTAAATTCAGTACAGAAGGGAAAATTCAGAAACAAAGGATACCAGTTCTACTCCAACGTAGAACACTACAACTACCTCAGTGCAGATGCAAGGGCACCCAGAAATTCTACTCCCTCTCACGCTCCACAGCGTTACTAGAAGATGAGCCTGGCTCACCCGGTGTCGTGTCGCGAATCGCACGACGGCGACGGACGGCTCGAGCTGCATGCTCACCTCCAGCCGGAAGAACAGTCACCTCAGCTACCGGCGGCGCAGCCTGCCCCTCCGCCGCAGCATCACCACCAACGCCAGACCACAAATTGCACATGCCGAGGATCAGGAAAACCACCGCCGCAAACAGCAGTCCGCCCACCACCGAACACGAGATCCCGAAGAGCGCGATGATCATAGCCTGCTCGATGAAGCCCGCGCCCTCCAGCATCTCGTAATAGGCTTTGAAAAAATCATGAATCAAGCCCATGGTTGCGATGAGAAAGAGAGGATTTCAGAGCTTCAGATTTATAGCCGCTCCTCGGCACCGCATTGCGCGGGAAATGGAAGAAATCGCGAGAAGTGCTTGCCCAATGGCGCGAAACCATCGAGGCTTTGTTCCCCAAAGCCGTGATGGCCGCTGCATCGACGGATCGCACGCGCAGCAGTACCGCAGTGGAGTGCTCCGCGCACTGAGAACTAGACGTGTACGGAACGAGAGAGAGCGAGGAAGAAGAAGAGACAAAGGAAGAAGGAGACTGCCAGGTGGACCCCAGTCCCAAATGTCAGTGAGTAAGCAGATAGCCTCCATGTGCTTCTATCCTTTATTCAAGACCGTATCCCTCGCCTTTCCAGTATCCTTTAGTGAAAAATCATTGCAAAATGATTTTTGGGAAAGTCCAATTCCATAGTGTCTGTGAGCCAATTATTGGTGCATAGATATTTTCTTTTAAGAAGAAACCCTGTTATTTTTCAAAACTTGCGTATGCATGAAAATGAATATACAACTTTTCTAAAATAAAAATCCTAGACCTAGAATACGATTGACGTATTCCTAATCCTTTTGTTTTCCAAAAATTTAGGTAATTATTTGCCTAAGATAAATCTTTGGTTGTTGGTTGATAGTTTGGCTGTAGATCTTGCTTGAATTTGCCATGTTTGTGTTTGGTGAACAAAAACCTTAGATTTAATTTTATAATACACTAGGAAAGTGGCCCGCGCACATGCGTGGGCAACCTCTTCATTGTTTATTAATATAGTTATTACAGATATATATTTTGTAATTTATAGTTTTATGGTCAATGTCAAAGAACCCATTTTTTTTCCTTTTGGGTCCATATCCATATAAAAACTCTATTTCCTAGAATATAAGCAATATGTATCATTATGATTCACGATTATTTTGTACTTTATAGTTATTATGATTAATGTTTATAGTTTAAGTCTTGCAAAATTTATTTTAGTTTTACACTAACTCTCATTACCAAAGAATATTTTCTTAAAACATTCCATATGCTTACTCTTTGAATGTTTTGATTCTTATTCTTCAGTGTCCAGAAAAAATATCTCCATTATCCATGGTATCATCTTTGGTGACGCTTCCTTTCTTTCAGTCGTGAGTTCATTGTTTGTTTATTATCAATGGATCATCTTTGGTGACGCTTCCTTTATGTCAGTCCTGATTTCATTGCTTGTTTTTTGTAACTGGTACTTAATTTTAATCAAAAAACAATTTGAAATACATTGCATGGACACTAAAGGTAAAGGAGAAATGTGTCACCTTTTATTTATTTTCATGTGTGAGTAATAACTTGTAACGAAAAAATATATTCATGTTGTACACGTGAACAATTTTCACTTCATTTCGTCCCAAGTCGATCCATTTCACTTGATCTTCCATACCATATATTCCCGTAGCTCATTCCTAATCCACTTTTTTGGCTACCCCGCAAACCTACGAAGATAGGCTTCATACCTCCTCTAGAACACATGATTCTGAAAAGGAATAAATCAAAAAACTGTGAATTAAGATTTTATGAAATAACAAAAAAAGTAAATGTTTAATTTATAAATAATATAAAGCAAAATAAAATTAATATTAAGTTACACCCGTTGTTTGAAATCGAACAAAATTATAGTGTAAAACGCAATAATTGAAATTTTACTATGTACATATAATCTATCAAATCCATGATAATGGCCAATTACTGTCAAATTAATATGAATATGTGGTCGTTGTGTTATTTGTTGGTTAAGAACTATGCAAGAAAATAGCAGACATCGTTTATATTCATAGAAAAATACAGCATAATCAAGAACATTTATACATCATCAAAGCAATTGAATGCGTGTTTGCTCCCAACCGAACTCCAACAATGTCAAGGTGGCACACATATGAGCTACCGTGGGTTTAAGCAAGAACATGAGATCCAGTAATAGAACAACAACAACTGCCTGGGTAAAGCTTTCAGAAGAAGAGACCATTCAAATCAAATAGTAGTGTTAATAAATATTATGATCATTCTGAGCGACCAAAGGACATGAGAGTAGAGTCCCTTAGAATTACTTTCCACACGTTTTCTTTCCCCTCCCCTCGCTACAGTGCCCGCAGGCGACGCGAAAGGCGAACTCGCTTCTCCTCCTCGCCGCCGGCCAGGGCGGCGGTTCCCTCCCTCTCCGCCTGCCGCTTCGGCGGCGGGAGAGTGGGGGAACCCCGTCCCTGCGATTCCGGCCTGTAGATAGTAGGGGTAGAGGTCCTGGTGGCGCCGTTGAGAGGGGGTTGGCGGCGCTTCGGCGGAATAAAGGTTCCGGAGCTCGATCTCCCTCCTGGCGATGCCTGCGCGGAGCCGGCGAGCTACCGGAGTTTGGTGCTCACGGATCTGTCGATCCGGTGAGTTTTGTCTGCTCGGTGCGTGCCCGTTGTTGCGGAGAAGGCGGGCGTCGTGTGGAGCTTTTCTACCCTGTTCCTCTCTTCGTCACAACCTGGCTGTGGAGGATCTGGGGGTTCTGTGCTCCGGTGAGTTGCTCTTCCTTCACTTCTCTGGCCGGCCGTGGCGGCGGGGGGAGAAGCTTGAGGTGGGCGATGATCCGTTTTTGCTGCTTCGAGTGGTGCTGGTTTCCTTCTTCGGCTTGTTTGCTCTGGCCGGCCTTGGTGGCGAGGGGAGCAGTGCCCGGAGGTGGATGGGTGTTGGTGGTGGCTGCTCTGGACGGCGCTTCGTCGGCTGGAAGATGGGCGGACCTGGGGTGTGGGCGCTGTGGCTGTTCGCGTTCATCGTGTCTAAGCTCCGTTGCGAGGCGGCGGACGACTTCTGCAGCCTCTACGACATGTGGCGGTGCTCCTTCCCCGGCGGATCGAGGTACGGCGACGACGGCAAGGTCTAGAGTTCTTGGGCGCCGGCGTTTGGGTCCGTTTGTTCTTTTCGAGCTGCTCATGGTGCTTTGTGCAAGTTTCAGGGGCCTGTTTGTATTTATTTTACTTTCCTGTGTTTCCTTGTAAGTTGTACTGAGTATCTTGTTAATTGTATCGGATCCTTCCTCAAAAAAAAAAAAAAAAAAGACATGAGAGTAGTTATTCAGTTTTGGTTGACTAACCAGGACATAGACATGAAACGTTGTGGAGCAATGCATTCTTTTATCAATGAGCTTATCAAATAAAATGAGGCTTTAGGCCATATCAGAAGCATGTACTGCGTCAAGGATTCATATTAAAAATTGTACAAAAATATCTAATTGAGTTTCCAAATTACTCCAAGTACCCAATGGCCATTGCACTGTCACTCTCCCTTTACATCTAGAAAAAACTATGAAGGCTCTGATAGACAAAAAGAGAAAAAAATTGCTCATAAAAGAATCCCGAGGTCATGAGCTACTACAGCTCAGCTATTTGCTGTCTCAGACAGATCTTGCAGAGCCCCATCCCCTGAAAACCCAAATACTTATACAGCACATGCTTCAAACCAAGCAGTTGGGCAAGTGAACCTGAATTACATATCATAATGAGAAATTGTAAAGCCGCCTAAGATGATGGTAGGTCTATCCGGAGACTATGTTGCCATCCATGCCGGGAGAATAACTCCCTGGCCGCAGCCTCCAAACGTGACGCCACCTCCAAAAACAAGTCCCGGTGCTCCACACGCTGCAGTGCCGACCATGCTCGTAGCGTTGCAGTACACCGGTAGATAACCTGCATAATAGAAGCATCTTTATCATTAAAAATCTTGTCATTTCTACATAGCCACAGCGACCAAATAACGGCAATCGCTCCCACCCTACTGAAGAGTTTAAACCTAGGATCTACCCCGTTTAACCAGTTGCCAAAAATATTTGCAACGGTACGGGGGGTATATAAGGTAGAACCTATCTGGATGGCTGACCATATAGACCTAGCGAACTCGCACCGAAAGAATAAGTATGTAATAGTCTCGTCATGTTGACAGAAAACGCATTTTTTACTTCCGTGACAGTTGCGTTTGGCAAGATTATCTTTTGTAACAATTACACTTCGACGGAGATACCACGCAAACGCCTTAGTTTTTAGCGGGATCTTCATCTTCTAAATTTTGTTATTATCCTTAACATCGACTGGGACTTCGGGTAAGATTAAAGCTCTATACATAGAATCAACCGAAAATTTTCTATTCTTCGTAAGATTCCATTGAAATTTATCTGGACCTTCCGACATATGGATGGAATCCAATCGGATGAGCAAAGCATTCCAGGATGCTTGTCTTGTTCCAAGTAAACTTTTTCTGAACGAAACATTTGGTGGGGAGGTACCCAACACCTTAGCGATCGTGTCACTCTTGTTTCGTACAATAGCATATAGAGTCGGATATTGTTCTCTGAGGGTAAATTGGCCTAGCCATTTATCCTCCCAGAAACGAATTTCCGATCCATCCCTAATTGAGAAAGATCCAAGTGGGAAAAATAACTTCTTTGTAGCCATAAGGCCAGCCCAGAAGTGCGACTACACTAACACTTGGGTAACGTGAATCTGAAAATGAAAAAGGAAACTAAATCTATTGTCTACTTAGCATTGTTCATCTGTAATTACCGAACCATCGGAAGACGGCAAATTAAGGAAGTATGTACCACCGGAGAGATAGGGAAAATAATATTACTGACCTGGAGTGGGCACCATGCTGATGGGCGGCCGGACATGCAGGATTCGGAAGAGGACCTAGCCTCCAGGCACGAACTTGTCAAGGGCCCACTTAACTGCGTGCCTGCTGCTCCTGCTTCCACTCACGGTCGACACCGTACTGATATCGGGAGCCTCCATCTCCAGCAACGTCTCGGCTGAGTGTCTTCCTCAGCCTCCGCTTCTCTTGTTTCCTCCTCCTAATCAATCACTTTTCGAACCCCCAAGAACACTATCAGACGGAAATCAACTCCAGCCGGTTTTGATATAATGCTTGAAAACTGCACAGGTTAAAGGGTTTGTGGTGGACGAATCTAAAGCTTGTAGAGGAACGTGAGTTCGTCAGCCAGAAAAGAGAAATAGCGTAAACATACCACATTTCAAACACAATTTACCGATTGGTACTAGTCAGTGTCGCAATCTCATTTTGGTACCATATTTTTTCGAGATTTTCGCAGAAAACCCAAATCAGTCGCTGACTCAATTTAGACAGTCGTTATGACAGGCGGGACCCACATGTAATCTGACGTGGCAAGTCCATGATAGTCTCTAACCTGGGCCCTACATGTCAGCCCAATTAAAAATTAAAAAAAATCTGAGAAAAGAAAAAATTCTGAAAAATTCTGAAGAATCTGAAAAAATTCAGAAAAAAACTGAATAACCCTGGCCGCCGTGCCACCCGGCCACCGCGCCTGGCAGGCCGCGCTCCCCGGCTGCCGCGCCTGGCCACCGCGTCCCCCCCCCCCCCCCCGCCGCGCGCCCTGGCCGCCCTGCCCCTCGGCCGCCGCGCCTGGCCGGCCGCGCCCCCCGCCGCGCTCTGGTCGCCGCGCCTGGTCGGCTGCGCACTCCCCGGCCGCCGCGACCCCTGGCCTGCGAGCGTCGTGCTTGCCCGGGACCTGCAAGTGGCCGGGGCAGTGCACGGAGTAGGATGTGGCCGAGGCTCCGATTGATTCCAACACCGAGGGACGGGTCACCTCCGAGCTCCACGGGCACGGCCATAGCGAGGGCTCCGTCAAGGCGCTGCCGGCGGCGGGCGGGCGGGTGTTCTCGGCGCACCGCAACCTCCAGCGAACTCCCGAACTCCCCTGTGCGTGCGTCGCCCCATCTTCCAGCGCGCCCTGCCGGAGGCCTTCCTGCTCCGGCGCCGCCCCACCACCATGTCCCTCCGTGGCCGGCGCCGCCCTGCCCCGGCGCCCTGCTGCCCACGGCGCTCGTCGTGCGGTCGGAAGGCACGTCGTGGGCACGTCGGCCGCGGGCTCGTCCCGCTCGCTCGCCTGCGCGGGGAGAGGAGTGGCGGCGAAGCTCCACGGCGCCCAGGACGGCAACCTGAGTTATTATTTGCTTTTTACACATTCTTTTTTATTTTTTTAATTCAACTAAAAGTGGGTCCCACTGTCAGTTTGGTGTCAATTCCCCTTAACCCGGCCACGTCAGCTTACAGGTGGGCCAGACCTGTCAGAACGGCTGTCTAAATCGAATCTGTGAGCGATTTGGGTTTTCTGAGAAAACTTCGGAAAAATGTGGTACCTAAATGCGATTGTGACACCGACTGGTACCAATCGGTAAATTTGGCTATAAATGTGGTATGTTTATGCTATTATCTCGCCAGAAAACCCCAAAAACTTATTATTACTGTTGCTGGAACTTGGCAGTGAGATAGAAAGTTCGTGAAAGAATGAACCAACCATACTTTTACCAACTCCCGAACAAATGAAGACCATATGGTGACCAACTAATTAAAATATTATGTAAGAAAGTAAACCTACCAAAAACTCCATAGAAACCTGTTAAAATATTACATATGGTGTACATAGCAAGGTAAAAAAAATCAACGTATAGATGATACAAATTCGAGACTACAAAGTAAGACTAATCCTTCAATGATGACTGAGTAGATTCAATCATAGCCTGCATGTCCATAAAATTACTGGTGTATTGCAATAAACAGTACTTTACTCTTACAGACTTTGAAACTGAGATATGTCACGGAAAACTTCTACATTGAATGATGAGCATGGTATGTGGAGAGTAAGTGAACGACCGCTTAGAAAATATAGTCAATTTGCTTTTTCCTCAACGGAGTTTCCTCATGTATCATGCAAAGCATGCAGAGACAGTGGTGTTACATACAAATCTATGGCAAACATCAGTGATAGCACAGGTTTGACAGAATATGAAGAAGCCATGTATTTTCTTAAAAAATAAATGAACCGTCAAAAAAATTAAACACACAAATTGGTTTGAGTTTTGAGGATATCCAATATACCTGCACGGATGGTGATTTTTGAGATAAAACTTACTGTCACTTAAAGTTTGGAGTAAGTTCAGCATATGATTTCCTTTAGAAAAATTGTGGGCTGGATATACTACATATTATATATGTACAGAGCTGAATAATATCAAGAGGTCGACTGCATAAAAGAATTTTGTACAGGGGAAGAGAACACTAAATACTGCTAGACTTCAAGAAGAACATAAATCACCACATAAAACTATGATGTTAAACTTATTTGAGTGAATCTTCTGCCCCCAAATATTCAAAGACAATAGGAACAACTATTTATAGAAGAATTAATTGCAAATATTGGCTTAATAAATTATTAGTAAACTGAACCCAATAGAATGTTATCTTTTCATATTGTCAACAATATAATACTGGGAAAACTCATTATGGAAGTAGATCAGTGGTTCAGCATTGCAAAAATACTAGTCCATCCTGTTAACCATTTTGCGTGCTCCTATTTTCATTTAACAATATTTTAGGACTGGGATGTATAAATTATCAAACAAACAGAGAAACAATTGTACGGTCTGCTTCCGTCAACTGAAAATTAATGACAAAGTAGCAATCTTACCCATCAAGAGTGAAACCACTAAGGATCTTCTCGTTTTCGCCTGTTTTAGTGGAGGGCAAAACTGAACAGGGGGATTCATGTTTGTGCTCAATATGAGCACCGTTGAACCATCAGAGAGAAGGGAAATAATTATAAGTACACTTCAATGAAGATACGTCAGAAATGAGAGTACTCACAATAGTGTAACCTGCACCATAAAATGGAACTAACATGCTGTTGACATGCATAGTCTTATCTTCATGTATTGTGTCATTTGGAAGAAACGAAAAGCAGAAGTTTGTATGAACAGATACATAAAAACAGTTTGTATCAATGTGTGTGCTCAATTATAACTCTCCTAAGATAAAAAAATCATTAAGTGCTAACTTCTCATTCTTGTACGTACCTTGGCTGTAAAATACATACACAAAAGCAATAGACAATCTGATTATCTGAATACTTATCAAGGTGCAAAATTGCTGGACACAGCAGGAAACTTTCACCCTGAAAGATGTACATTATCTATAAGCGAAAGAAATATTCCTTCCGTCTAAAAATAAGTGCCTCAAGTTTGCCCAAAAGTGGAGGTATCTAGACATGTTTCATGTATAGATACATTCACTTTTTGTCAAACTTGAGACATTTATTTTTGGACGGAGGGAATACTATATTAGCATCTTCTTTTGCTCCAAACCATATTAAGATTTGACTATGGAAGCATTTGCATGATGAGCTGCCACGGACGTGCCGGTAAGATCTCGTCGGCATGCTCGTTGATGACTTGATAGCCTTCTGCAATCTGTAGGTTTTAAGGATACAAATTTAAGTATATAACTACGGTGCAAGAGATGAAGCTTTATGTGTGCACATTAATCTGATGATGCTTCAGTTGTGGTAAAGTTGCTTGCTTCAAAACAATACTATTTACATCATTGGTGCTATTTTGTAACGATCAAACTTAGCACGTACGGAGTACCTGTTTGATCTCAAGACTGGCCATTGTGAGACAGTGGCCGACACCGTCGAACGACTGTATGCCCAGGCTGTCGTGCTGCTCCCATACAAACAGATAAATTGCTGCTATGTACTATCAAATTTAGCACGTACATAGTCTGAAGAAGCCTGACCTGGTTGATCCCAATACCGGCCATTGTGACTTGGTGGCCGACGCCATTGAACGACTGTAATCGCCACGCTGCTGTGCCGTTCCCATATAAACAGATGAATAAATGCAGCTGATCCCGGCCACCGCATGTCCGTATACGTCAGCTGCGGCATCGTCCGTATCGACCTTGTTGGACTAGTAGAAAAACCACCTTCGGTTCGGACCTTTTGTTCCACCCAAAATTATGAACCGAGACAAATGAGGTAGAGCAGGGTCGTCAGGAACCTTTGGTCCCGGTTGTGTTACGAACCGGGACCAAAGGGTAGCGGCGGGCCCAGCGCGCCCTTTCGTCCCGGTTCGTAACACGAACCGGGACCAAAGAGGTTCCCCTGCATATATCATTTTCCACCCGAGCTCCATCACCATTTTTCAGCTCGACTTCAGCACCATTTTCTCCTCCATTTCCTCTCCCTCACTCAAGTTAATCTCCATTTTTTTTCACCATTTGTGAAGATTGAAGGGACCCCATCTATTCAAGGGTTAGCAACTTCATCATTTCTTTCGGCGTTGCTACTTTAGCTCATTTCATTGCTAGTTTAGCTCATTTCATTTTTGTAGTGCTAGGTAGGTGTTTGATAAAATGGCTAAGTTAGGGAGTTCATTTTATTTATATGCATTTTGAGATCAAATTAATTTATGATTTGTGGGTTTTAGTGTCGTCTCATCCCGTCCTCACCGCCGTCGATAGCCCGCACTGTCCCGTGACCGGCACCACCTCAGTGAGCCTCTTTTTTATTTTTTATTTGAAAGAAAAATTACTTGTATGATTTAAATGTATAGTTATTTCTTGTATAATTTTCTTATGTTTTTTTATATTTATAGTGTCATGGTTTTGATATCTGCCCCCGTCGGCCCTCGTCCGGTCTATGATTCGGATGTGGTATATTTTTATAATTATTTGTTTCATTTCGTGTTTATAACAACTATACCTACCAACTTGATATAAACGCTTTTATCTAGGAGGTAGTTGAATCGGAAATTCCAACCGACCCTATTGTCGAGTTTTTTGTAAAAGAAAACAATAATTTGAAAGCAAAAGTGAAAAGAAGTGAAAATCTTCGTCTCCAATGGCTAGAAGAGAAGATGAAATTGGAGTTCAAGCTTGGCGACATCATCGATGAACACGAGTTCAAGCTTGCCGACGTCGTCGATGCTCACGAGATAAAGATGGATGCAATGCGCTTGAAAATTAAAAAGATTAGAAAATATGCCATTAGTCAAGAGACTTGGTATCATTATGCTGTTGGTTCAGTAATTACCTTAGTTGCGATTTTGATCGCATTTGTTGTTGGATTTAAATTCTTTAGATAGTTGTATGTTAGTTTCAATTAATGTATATTTTATGAGAACTATGTATTACATTTAATTTACTTTGGTTTTAATGTGATGAACTTGTATTAATTAATTTGGTCACTATTATATATTCATGATGTAGTGTAATGGTTTTTGATATATTTATATAATGCAGATGAGCCGGCAATGGATGTACAGTGACCGACGTTGTCCCGACTATATTAATGGCATGCATAGTTTTCTCCGTGTGGTTGAGAAAAACAAGCCGTCGAATGGTTTTATTTCTTGTCCATGTAGTGTCTGCAAGAATACGCAGGATTACTCTACCTCAAAAACCATTCACGTCCACCTGTTGCAGTCCGGTTTCATGTCCGGTTATAATTGTTGGACCAAGCACGGAGAAAGAGGGGTTATAATGGAAGAAAATGAAGAAGAAGAGGATAATGACAACTATCCTACGTTCACTGAAGACGGTGATACTACAAGGGGGAAGACGAAACTGAAGAAGAGCCCATTGTTGATGAGCCCGATGATGATTTTGGTCGGGCCATTCTTGATGCACAGATAAACAGCGGAAGTGAAAACGAAAGGTTGAAGTTGGAGAGCATGTTAGAGGATCACAAAAAGTTGTTGTACCCAACTTGCGAAGATGGCCAGAAAAAGCTTGGTACCACACTGGAATTGCTGCAATAGAATGCAGAGATGCTTCCAAGGGATAACGTATTACCCCCAGTACGTACGAAGCAAAGAAGGTTGTCTGCCCTCTAGGATTAGAGGTGCAGAAGATACATGCATGCATCAATGACTGCATCCTCTACCGTGGTGAGAAGTACGAGAATTTGAATGCATGTCCGGTATGCGGTGCATTGCGGTATAAGATAAGGCGAGATGACCCTGGTGATGTTGAGGGTGAGCCGTGTCCCAGGAAGAGAGTTCCTGCCAAGGTGATGTGGTATGCTCCTATAATACCACGGTTGAAACGTTTGTTCCAAAACAAAGAGCATGCAAAGTTGTTACGATGGCACAAAGAAGACCGTAAGAAAGACCTGATGCTGAGACACCCTGCTGATGGGTCGCAGTGGAGAAAAATCGACAGGGAGTTCCCAAAATTTGCAGCTGACGCAAGGAACTTAAGATTTGGTCTAAGTACAGATGGCTTTAATCCTTTCGGGGAGCAGAGCTCCAGTCATAGCGCCTGGCCTGTGACTCTGTGTATCTATAACCTTCCTCCTTGGTTGTGCATGAAGCGGAAGTTCATTATGATGCCAGTGCTCATCCAAGGCCCGAAGCAACCCGGCAACGACATTGATGTGTACCTGAGGCCATTGGTTGAAGAACTTTTACAGTTGTGGCATGACGAAGGTGTACCTGTGTGGGATGAGCACGAACAAAAGGAATTTGACCTACGAGCGTTGCTGTTTGTAACCATCAATGATTTGCCTGCTCTTAGTAACATTTTAGGACAGTCAAACAAGGGATACAATGCATGCACACACTGTTTAATTGAGACTGAAAGTATACATTTGGGAAACAAAAATGTGTACCTGGGGGATCGTCGATTTCATACAAAACAGCATCCCGTAAGAAAGAAAGGCAAGCATTTCAAAGGTGAGGCAGATCACCGGACGAATCCTAAATTCCCTCATGGTGATGTTATATATGACATGGTCAAGGATTTAAAAGTAATCTTTGGAAAGGGTCCTGCTAGTCTATCTGTTCCGAATGACGCTGATGGACATGTATCCATGTGGAAGAAGTGCTCTATATTTTGGGAGCTACCCTATTGAAAAATCCTAGAGGTTTGCTCTGCAATCGATGTGATGCACGTGACGAAAAATCTGTGCGTGAACCTGCTAAGCTTCTTGGGCGTGTAAGGGAAAACGAAAGATACACCGGAATCACGGCAGGACCACCAACGTATGCACGAACGAGACGACCACCTGAATCCAGAGAAGTATCAAGGTCTTGCCAGCTACGCTCTTACCAAAGAAGAGAAGGAGATCTTTTTTGAAGTCCTGAGCAGTATCAAGGTCCCGTCTGGTTTCTCGTCGAATATAAATGGAATAATAAACATGGCAGAGAAAAAGTTCCAAAACCTAAAGTCTCATGACTGCCACGTGATTATGACACAATTACTTCCAATTGCATTGAGGGGGCTTCAACCGAAAAATGTTCGAGTACCCATTGTGAAGCTATGTGCATTTCTCAATGCAATTTCTCAGAAGGTGATCAATCCATTAACTCTACTAAGTTTACAGAAGGATGTGGTCCAACGTCTTGTCAGCTTCGAGTTGGTGTTCCCACCATCCTTCTTCAATATTATGACGCACCTCATAGTTCACCTAGTCGAAGAGATTAACGTTCTCGGTCCTGTAATGGGAAAAAGGACACATATTATGGTTATATAGAGCAGTTATGGGAACTTGACTATGGATCTTCTTTCAAGGTACCTTTGTTCTGGTGCAAATGGTTCAACCTGGAAGGCGGGGTAAATGTTGACCCGAAGTACGGAATGACTACGGCGGATCTCTAGGATCTTGGGTATGACACCGAACCATTCGTCCTAGCCAATGACGTGGCTCAGGTTTTCTATGTGAAGGACATGTCTTCCAGACCGAAAAAAAAAGAAAAGATAAGCAAGCGAATACATCATACGATGAGCCAAAGCGCCACATAGTTCTTTCAGGAAAAAGAAACATCGTGGGTGTGGAGGACAAGTGTGGGGACCCCGGACTAGCTGTTCGAAATAACCTTGTGCCTACAACATCAGCGATCCCATGATCAGTGTGTCGCTGAGCACAATCGAACTGGTATCAAAAGAACATCCATAAATACCGAATGAAAATACTTACTTGATTGAAGCTGTAACTTCAACAGGTACTTGCAGTGGAAATCATCAAACAACGTGGAGCCCAAGTCATTTGACATAACCCTACAGGCAACTGACTGGGAAGCGCCCTAGTTCGCATCGACGCCATTGAAAACTTCTCCTTCGAACTGCTCCTCTTCAGAATCTGGCTAAGACAATAGCCAGGGATGAAACCAATATGAGTACATTTGATTGTACTCGCAAACTACCCCTGAAATGAGCATGCATTACTCTTTTTATTGTTTAAATAAAACTTTCTCTGCTTTGAAAACTCTACATCCTTTTTGAAAAAGAGAAGGATAGACTTTTGTTTAATAAAACTTTATTTGAAATTCCTATAACTTTATTTGAAAAAGGAAAGAAGGCTTTAGAACTTTTTCCCATAAATCTGTCTTTATAAGAAGTCTCTTTTAAAACTTTTTCCCGAAAATACATCTTTGTTGAAAAAGGTAAGAAGTCTCTTTTATAAACATTTTCCCGGAAAATCACCATTTGTTTATTTCTCCAAAACTCCTCCTTTTTCGACCATAGCCCTTCATGGTCAAACCATTTTCCAACAACCTTATACCAGCCCATCGGTATAGTTGCATAAGACATTTTCCACTTTCAAAACAAAAAACTCTGCACTTCTCGACCATAGCCCTTCATGGTCTTCCTCTTTTCTAGCAGCCTCATACCAGCCCTTCGGTATAGTTGCCTACATAAAACATCTCCATTTTCTTTTCAATTCTTAAAACTTCGCAAAACTTGCACATGGTCTTAGGATAGCCTCCCAACTGTCCATATCCGAGGACTCGGCTATTCGAATAGTTTTACACTCTGCAGAGGTAGCACGCTTTTCCCACATCCATCCGGCAACTCATCGTGTCAGCCACGTCCCGCCATACAAGGTGTATGCGAAGTTGAGTCACCGACCGTAGCTTGTCCTTTGCTCATGCTAGTATAGGACCCTGCCGCTATGACACTTTCCATCGACATTCATTCCAGCCCGTCGGAACTAAGTGTGAGGACTCATAGTTCTGCCCGGTGACCCAAAGGTGGCGTCTTCAATCCTCTTCCTCCCTTCACTCATACCAGCCCGTCGGTATTCTCCTTTTTGTGGACCCAGGTCAGGGGTAGGTCACCAAACCATCCCCTCATGGAACGGAGTCATCTCCGTTGTTGAGGCATCCCATACTAATATGAGCAAATTATATGACTACGCCCTTTCCATATGTGGGTAAATGTGGTCGCATAGGGTATCGGCTGGTCGTCATAGTACTAGGACAGAATGTGCATTTTTCATAAAACATCACCATTCTCCATTTCTTCACTTCAACACCGACTTCTCGGCATTCCATATCCACACAAGTATTTCCAAAGGAGTTTTGAGTAAACAATATTTTTCCCATCCTATAGTTTGAAAAGAATTTCCATCTAATATCTCCATATAGGGTGTCAAAATAATATACTTGTATTTTGTAAAAAGGGTTTTCAAAATCATAGCTTTAGTGGCAACCACCACATAAATCACTTATGCTCTTTATAAGTAAAACATGTGAACCAAAATAGATGTATATAGATGCAAGCTCAGAGAAGTAGCTTGCCTGATTTCCGCATAGTGTCCCTGGACTTTTCCTCACTGATCAGAGAAATAAACTCTGATTCTTCTTCCATAACTCCTTTCCAAAGACCACTCCGGTAGCGTTTATATCTAGCGTCGTAAACATGAAAATAAAACAACACTCAGTAAGCAAACCAAACCACAAGTGGTATACAAACAAGTAACAAACCACAAGCATCAAACTAATCATTCAAACAACAATCTAGGATCATCGATTACAAAACTATCTTAGGCAAAGATTAACAATAAGCACCTTCCTTTAAACAGGAAATACTTCAGACAAAAGTTAGGCCACCAATTAGTCTCTGTAATTCAAAATATTTTACCGAGCTAAGGTAGAGACATTAACAAGATACTCAAGCTAGTACTCAACTTAAAGACACTCAAGTTTAACAAGCAAGGCAAACATATTAATTACACAAACAAGTTTGGCAACCATACCACTAGACATCAATCGTCACAAGCTTAACAACTAACTAACAAGTGATTAACCAAATATGCAAAACAACACATACCACTAGCACCAACATAACCACAGAAGACTAACATCATACTTATGCTAACATAACAGAGCACAAACATATTATTAATTAAAGATAAATAATAAACATTTTTCCTATTGCAGAAACTACTACAAACACACAATAATTCACCCAACACTCTCTGTAAGTCGAAATTTTATACCAAGATAGGCCATGGTAGAGGGCAATGGTAGGAACCTAGGTAAATTGGATTTCCTCCAAAAATCATTTCACAAAAATCTACAAAAATCATCAAGTTGCTCCCTGGTGGTTTTAGTAAAAAGAATAGAACTTTTGTTTTAGACTCCATTTACAAGCAAGACAAACAGATCTGGAAAGGTATCACTTTAGGCTATCCAGGAAATTTTGGTTTGCAAAATTTGGATTTATAAAACTCTAGATAATTAATTTTTAATGCAAAACATAGTTTTTACAAGATTAATTATAGGGAGCACACAAAATTATATTTTTGCAAGTCACCAGTTCTGGATGTTTAAGAAAACACATGAGTACTCTACAAAATTTGAATCACTCAAATCTCTATCACAGATCTACCACAAATGAATAAAACCTACACTGCAATTTAAACAGGAAATAAGAACAGCTATTAGATCTACAAAATAAGAGGAACGGGCCAGATCTGGCCCAGATCCGGCCGAGCAGCGCAGATCGTGTCCCGGACGGCGACGGTGACTCCGGTGCTCCTAAAAGGAAAAGGGGACGCCATGAGTTAGCTCACGAGGAGGGGGATCTCAGGGAGACAAAAATGGCGGAGAATTATGGACGGAACTGCTCGTGAGCTTCCCGGCAAGGTGGCGGCCGGAGCGGGAGAAGATGAAGATACCCAGCTCGATTCACAGCTTCCCGGCTCGTTTCCTTGGACGAGGATGGAGAGGACGACGAGGCGGATCTTCTGGTGGTCTTCGATCTGCTCTAGGCGTCCTAGAACGGCGGCGATGTGGCGGCAGAGCTCCGGCTAAGGTTCGGTGCCGTGGGGAGAAAAGATAGAGAGAGAGAGAGAGAGAGCAGGTGAGAGATAAGTGAGGAGTGAGAGGATCAGAGCCACCTCGGTGGCGTTCTTATCCCCTCCCAGCGGCGAGGTGGGGCGCGACACAGTGGCGAGCTCACCACTGGCGCCCTGCCGTGCTCGAGTGCGTGAACAGAGGAAGAGGACGGCGATTTTATGGAAAACCCCCTGGCTTTTCTTTATTTCCTATTTCTTTTATTTCCTGTAGCACTTTAGGGATTTAATTGAGGCACTAAAACCATTTTAGATAATTATGAGAAAAATCAGGTAGCCTCCCCATAACATGTAGAAGCTCCAAAAAAATTGGGGTGTCAAAATAAAATTTTTTGAACAACTTTTGTTCATAGGGATTAAATATGGCATTTTTCTTAAATTCAAATTTATAATCCTTTTGAAATTTTAAAGCAAGTTCAAAATATTATTTTTGAACTCTTGGAACTTCCTTGCCAAATATTTAACTTCAAATAATTTTTTATTGTCATAGAGAAAATATTTGTTTGAGGGAAATGGAGAGTTAAGTAGGGAAAATAATTTATTAAGATCATTTCTTTAACTCATGATCTTAATTTCCATTTGTTGAATGTTTTGAGGAGTTTGTTTTAAATTTAAGTCACATACCAAATTTGTTATCACGCGTGTTTTATTTTAGTATTAAGCACAACTGAGGAATTATCCACACAAGCAACAAACACAACAAGATCAACATCACAACCAAAACCACACAAATCAAACTACAAGAATTGATCATACCACCATTTCCACAATGCTATCTTGGGGAAAAGTGACCACTCCTAATTATGACAAGATGATGTTTAGGAAATATCTCCACTCATAACTTAATAGCTTTCAAAAAGATTTGAGAAAGGAAATATGTGGGGTAATATATTTCCCACTAGTGTTATTTTCAAATGGAGTGAAAATAGGAGTTTATAAAATAGGAGTTGCAAAATATCAAGGTCGAAGAATAGGTAGGAGATAACATATAGATCTCCATAATCTTGGAAACACATAATTTTGGAAATACTTTTACTTTCTCAAATAATGGGTATTAGTTTTGGTTGTTGCTAAACCCAGTATCATTGAAATGGACTTCAGCCAGAAATAAGAATGGAAAAGATATATGGAATATTTTCTTGTCATAACATGATCACCAAAGTTAAATATATTTTCATCTTGGTGTGGTCTTTAGGTTAATATTTATTGATGAAACAACTTAAACAACAAGTCACACAAGGTCCAACATAGCAATGGGAAGGAAAACATAATCATCAGTGAAGCATTTCAAAAAGTTTTTGTTGGTTCTGAATTTTGGGTCTTGTAAAACTATGTTTTTCTTGGTTCCAAAATTTGGTATGTGACAGATCTTCCCCCCTTAAAATAAATCTCGTCCTCGAGATTTGCGAGGTGGGGTAACCGGGGAGTACGGGGCACGGGTTTTGGGCTGGCTATACTTCCGAGGTCGATGCTTTTTCAGTGAGTTTGCCATGTGAGATCTTGACAACTTGATGATGCGAGGCTTTCTTTGTCGATAAACTTCTGTGCTGAATTCAGATCCTTGATGATGGGGTTGTCTAGACGATTGACTCGTATGGATAGTTTTGGTTGGTTGTTTCCAGATACTACCAGGCTAAGGCGCAAGGAACTACTTATTAACACCTTCTGGTATATGTATTGCAGGTCTTCCCCCCTTAAAAAGGGGTCTTGAAGGTTCATCCTGAAGGTTGCAGCTGGAGTTGACTTGTAGGCATTGTTCTTCCGAGGTAGCTTGACGATCTTCGTCTTGGGTGTCATTCCTCGGTGCTTGGGGTCGGTGCCGATATCACTTCCTGATATTGTCTCCTTACGAGGGTCGCAGTTAGGGACGCGTTGTCCTCAGGATGCGTCAAGTCTGTGTACTTGACTCTCTTCGGTTTCTAGTTAGAAGAGAGATGCTAAAAGCTTCTATTTGTTTCTCAGCCTGTTTGGTGGTTGTTGACGTCCAATTGCAGTTGCTTCCCCCCTTTGATTTTCCTTAGCGACTCCCGGTAGATTTTCTTCATGCCTTTCTTCCTTCGGTTTGGCGGAAAAAGGCTGGTCGTGGAATGCTTCTTTGGGTCTGGGTCTTCACGAAGCTTCGCAAGTGTCTTCACATGTAAGTTAGAGTGCACCAGAATAGTTAGGATTTCCGGGAAAACTTTCTGGTTGAGGGGCTTAAGTTAGTTTTCAAGGGAGTTGGGTGCTATACTCTGAACATCAATCTTTTTATACCTAAGATCCAAAACAACCAACTTTACATAGGCCTCTAATTCTCGAGTCTTCAAAATACCATTCCAACATCTCTGGTAAGGCCACTACTACCAACTAGTTAATTTGAAACATGTTCCTTGCCCAAGCTAAAATTATAAATCCACCATCATCTTCCGCGGGCATAAACTCTTTATCATAGTATAGTTCAATCTATCGGATACCGATCAAACCTTTTAGGCATAGTCTTCCCATTACATTCTATCACAAAAATCGTAGTGGTCCACCAATTATTTCTTGATTGATTTTTCCCCCAGATAGCCATATCTCAAATTATCTGACTTCTTCAGGTTGTCATTTTCCCACGATCATATCATCAAAGCTAAATAAAGCATCCAAAAATCATGTGATCATATCATCAAGAATTGACCCACTTTCTAACCAAATTCAGATTTGTTTTTCAACACTTTTGGGCCTTGATCTCATAATCAAAGATAAATGATCATTCTAAGAATAATCCAAACAGAGCATGACAAGCTCTGAAAACTACTGTCACCTAGAATGTCTGGCTACTAGACTAGGTCATATTGATTCCTAGAATCCGATAAACATTCACTTATCCTCCACCAATTATTTCTTGCATACAACGATCTACTCATTTGCTAACTCATCTTTGACCACTTCCTATAATTCTATAAGAATTTTGTACAAAGGTCACTTGCGCTAAGAATCACTCTAAACATTCCAACACCGGAGTATTCTTCTTAATTTACTTGCTTCTAACCAATCCAAACATCATTTTATCAGCAAGTGCTTCCTAAAAATCCAATATCTTTCACCTTTATTTCTAAACCTTAAATCAAGGGTCACGTCTTCTAGCTCCAGATAACCACCAATGGTTGGGGACCATAACTGGTTAGCCCCAGAGTATTAATCAAATATATCATCTGTCCAAACCCAATTAATTTATCGATCCACTCTAAGTTTTCACTTCTATTCTAAACCCCAAATTTTTGATATTACCAACATCATCCACCAAATTTTGATCTCATCAACTAGATTCTTAAGGGATCCTTTTGACTAATAATATTATAGTTCAACACTCTTATATCCTCCTAAAGTTCTCCTTTCTACCAACTAGTTTTGAGTCGTCCTATGGCACCTCTTTCCTTTGTCTAGAAAAAGCAGTTAGTAATTTTGCAAAATTTGGGTAGATGAGAGATTTAAAGTTAGATAAATTATGTTAGTTATGTTAGTTTTCATATTCTTTTGTTAGTCCGACGGGATACGACTAGTGTCATCTAACGTCGGGTCTTGAATCTTCATCTTTCTCGATGACTTGATGTGGTTGTACCAAAACGACGTATGAAGGCCGCTATCCGTCTTGCAGAAGGTCGCAGAGTCTTTGGCCCCCGGGTTGGAGTAGAGAGTATTTCATACCTTGCTCCTCTTACTAGGAGAAAATTTTCTGGAGGGTTTTCTAAGTCGGGCTTTTGAAAGGATACAAAAAGTGCATCTATGGCCAACAAGGCAAAAAGGTTTTTGCAAACAGTCAAAAATAAAGCAAGAGATAAAAGTGTGGTTACGTTGTGCTCCCGGCAAGGCGTGTTTTGTGGAACACACCAGGAAAACAACACTACTAAATGCAACACACAAGCAAGGATAAATCAAGGCACTTTTAGCACCAACAGACGTTTAATACCGTGGAAGATGAGGGTAGCTCAATGTGGGGACCCCGGACTAGCCGTCCGAAATACCCGATTATGCTTAACACAACGATCCCGTGATCAGTATGTCGTTGCACATAATCCGAACTGAATATCAAAGTTTACATCCATACCATACCGAGTTTCAAGTCTTACACACATGGCCATACTGGCCTAATTATACATAGGTGCCTTCAAGGGCCAAATCATCTTTATTCAGCGGAAGCTACGGTAGTAGGGCTAATCCATTCAAACAACACCCGACAGGCAGCTGACTTATGAAGATCCTAGTTTGCATAGACGTCGCCGAACTCCTCTTCAACGTAGGGCTCCTCGAAATCTGGCTAAGACAATAGCCAGGGACGAAACCAATATGAGTACATTTGAATGTACTCGCAAACTACCCCAACTAGAGTAAGCACTAGTTTTAGTCTGAAAACTTTTACTTAGCTTTGAAACATCTTAAAAGAAAGCCTTTTCTGAAAAGGGGTAAGAAGAAATTTTTACAACTATCCTTTAAGAAGACATCATTTTAGCTGTTTCCCCGAAACTCCTCCGTTATCCAACCACATCCCAAATCATGGTTCCCAAAACCCATCACAACCTCGTACCAACTCATTGGTACAGGTATGCAACCTTTTCCACTTCATTTTCCTTTCAAAACTCAATATTTTATAAAACTTGCACATGGTCTTAAGACAGCCTCCCAACTGTCCATATCCGAGGACTCGGCTATTCGAATAGTTTTACCCTCTGCAGAGGTAGCACGCTTTTCCCACACCCATCCGGTCACTCATCGTGTCAGCCACGTCCCGCCATACCAGAGGTATGCGAAGTTGAGTTCCCGGCCATAGCCTGTCCTTTGCTCATGCTAGTATAGGACCCTGCCTCTACGACACTTTCCATCGACACTTAAATCCTCAGAAACTAAGTGTGAGGACTCGTAGTTCTGTCCGGCGGACCCAAGGGAGCCCTTCAATCCTCTTTCTCCTTTACGCTCATACCGGCTTCCGGTAGACTTCTATTAAGAGGACCCAGGTCAGGGGGTAGGTCCTCAGACCATCCCCTCATGGAACGAGGTTATCCTCGTTATTGAGGCATCCAGTACTAACACGAGCAAATTATATGACTACGCCCTTGCCCATATGTGGGTAAATGTGGTCGCACGGTTATTGGTTGGTCGCCATAGTGTTAGGACACAATGTGCACTTTTCCAAAACAACACCACCATTTTCCAACTTAATACCGACCTTTCGGCATTTCACCTTCATCCAAGTACCTTCAAAGGAGTTTTGAAAAACATTGTTTTTCCCAACTTATAGTTTTAAATAACTACTTTATACTTCTACATAAGGTGGCAAAATAGTTTTCAGGTATTTTGCAAAAGGGATTTTTTCTAAAATCATTGATTCCTTGGAATAACTCTTGAGACTAAAATAGATGTATATAAATGCAAGCTCAGTGAAGTAGCTTGCCTTGTTCAACACAGTGGTACTGGTCCTGATCTTCGGGTTCAACGAAACCTCCTTCTTCGATAAATCCGTCAACGGTATCGTCTAAACGTTAAACAAGCAAGACAAACAATTACTACTCTAACTCAAGCATCATCACATCATTACAATCACAAATGCTACAATTAGCTACTGCACACATCAAGCAACACAAGGTGGTTTTAATTTAATTGAATTAATCTTTATTTAATTGTTTTCAAACTAAGGCAGAACTAGTTGTACACCAATTAATTCACCATTTAATCTATGTTGGTCACAAAATTTCAAACTAAAATTCTATGGATAGCTACTGATGTGTAGAAGACCACCCAATTGGATTGGGGTCATTTGGAGTTACCAAACTCCCTACACATTTGTTTTAGTTCAGAAGGACTTTAATCAAGTTTTAGCTACCAAACAAATTAGGTTGCTCAAAAATTAAATCCTTTTAGGGATAACTAACCTTGGTTGTATGTGACCTGACAAAATTGGGTTTAGTTTAATTGGACCTACTATTAATTCACACTAATTGGTTTAGTGCAGAAGGGTTTACTGAAGTTCAACCAAAAGCTAAGGATTTTACACTGCTCAATTAATTCTACCAAAATTTGGGGAGCTAAAGGATCCTAATACAAAGCTACCAAAATTGGTTTCAAGTCATTTGGACTAATATAACTCCAGAAACAAATGGTTTGGTGTTTCAAACCTTCTGGAGCATTTTTATTATTAAGCTTTTATTATTTATCTAAATGGGATGAGACCACTTTGGTGAGTTAAAGAATTTCATAAGCTTTCCAGAACATTTGAGTTTGATTTATTTGGATTCCTAATTCTCGAGATAATGAATTTCAAAGTGGTGTCCAGTACTGAAATTCAGAGGAGATTTAAATTCTAAAACCCTAATTTACTGGATAATGTTGAGATCCCTGACGGGTGGGGTCCGCTCGTCAGTGACTCAACGGAAAACGTCTCGCGCGCGGGTTTAAGTTTAAAACGCTGACGGGTGGGGTCCACCAGTCAGTGTCTAATTAAACGAACCGGTACGTAGCCGTTGATTTCTAATCCTACGGCTAAGGAGCGATGACAACGGCGACGACCATTTCCTGGTGGCGCCGGGGCTCCGGCGACGGCGAGGTGGTTCAAGGGCTCACCTAGGGGGCTCGGTTGGAAGCGGCGAGGACGTGGATCGACGGCGGAGGTTCGGGGAAGGTCGCTGGAGGACTGGTGCTTGCTGGGGCGGTCCGGTTCGTCGGCGGCGAGCTCCGCAGCTTCCTCGGCCGTGCTCCAACTCCGGCGAGTCCCCTGCGTCGCTTCTGGGCACGAAACAAGGAGGGAGTGAGTGCGGGAGGGTGCGGTGGTAATGGTGAGGCTGTTGCGGTGCAGGGAAGAGAGAGGGGAAGAGTGGCACGGCGCGGCCGTGATCGACCTCTTCTTCGGTGCGGCAGTGCACAGCCGAGCTTGTGCACGGTGGCTGTGGTGGCGTGCTCGCCCTCCTGGCGATGCACGGGTGTGAGGGGTGTGAGGGGGAAGTGGTGGCGATGTGTGGAGAAGAGAGGGGGTGCGGGGTGCTTTTTATAGCGGGTGGAGGCGTTCGGTGCCCCATGGCACGGTGGTGGAGTGAGGGAAGGAGAGGCGCTGGGTCCGGCTGGGGGTGCCAGAGGGGTTGCGGGGAGCTAGGGGATGCTGCAGAAGTGGTCGGGTGGTCGAGGGGGACAGGGGTGGCGCGCGAGCGTCGATGCCGTGCTCGGCCGGCCATGGCGATCGGCGTGCTCCGGCGCGTGCGCTGGGGTCGGGTAGAGTGCGTGCGGTGCATCAGAGGGGCAGGGGGGCTCGCATACGACGCGGTGGAGGTGACGGAACCAGAGGGGTGAGGCGGGGCAGCGCAGAGGCGTGCGGTGCTCTCCGTTGACCTCGGCGTCGCCATGACGCGCGGCGTGCTCTGGCACGGACGGTGTGCACGCCAGAGGGCTTCTGCGGCGGTGTGGTCTCGTCGGGCAGAAGCAGAGGGATGCGTGGAGTGCGGTGGACACGGCGCGGCGTCGCCTCAGCGTTGCGTCTGCTCTCTCCACGGAGACGACCCGTGCGGCAGAGCTCTGAGGACGGCAATGGCGTGGAGCTTCGGCTTGCTTCCTCTGGGGTCAACGAGCACGTCTCTTCATCGTCCTTTGAGTGAGTGAGGTGAGGTGAGGGAGTGGAAACACTAATGGCACGGGATTGCACCGAATTGAGCTCGAATTTTGGATTGGATTTTCGGTTTTAGGGAAGAACACAGTGGTGATCAGCAGGTGTTCGACCTTATTCCCGAACCAAATCCAAAATTGGATTTTCTGAAATTTATTTTCATAGTTTGTTTCAAAATGATTTGTCAAGGTTTGTGGTACCACTGGGGTATTTATTTTGGAAGTGTAGCTTGGTGATCTTGATGATTTCCAAAGTTAAAGAAACATTTGGAAATTTTGAAAATGGAATTTTGAATATAATTTGAAATAAAGAGGGGGAAAAGTATTAGGGATAAAATGAGAGGGATCAAGATTTCTCCACTGAATTTTTGTTTGGAAGAAAACTTGAATTCTCACTTGGAGATTTAGGGTGACACTTGTCACATTATTTTAGGGTTTTTGGCACTTCTTTTATTTCTTTTCTTTTCTTCAAATTTTTATTTAGAGCAAACAACAAATCAAACAACCATAATCAAACAAACACACAAAAGTTTTTGTTGACCCACATTTTTGACTAATAAAGCTGGGTTACAATTTTGGGATGTTACACTCAAGTAAAACGAGCTTATCCTATCGATCCTATGAGTCTGGGTCAACTATGATTGTTGAAATCTTCATGCCATTACTCCTTGTGGATTGATGTGTTTGAGCTTGAAACTTGGTAGTTTTTTCTTATGGAAACCTTGGCGGTGAATTCACAGCAATCTTTGAAGATTGCAGCGGACCTTCGGTCTTCGCATAAAAATCACCTTGATATTGAGGTCTTGAGAAGGAAGCTTCTTTTTCTTCGGGTTGCTAAGTACTAAGGTCTCTCCTGGTTCATCGTCAAATATATATAAATTTGAATGGGGACAAGATAACAGAAGAAAACTTTTGATAAACCTTTAGACAAGAGGTAAGGTTTAGAATAATTCGAGAAGGTGAAAAGAGTGGAAGCTATACTTAGGCTTCCTTAGATAAAAATAATTTAGGTAGTAATATATTTCTTTCCAAAAATAGCTTTCTCCTAACTGACGTCCATGCTAACTAAAGTCTCATACAGTCAGGATTGCTCTGATACCAAGTCTTGTGGAGACCCTGGACTAGCTATCCGAAATACCCTTGTGCGTACAACATCAGCGATTCCATGATCAGTGTGTCGCTGAGCACAATCGAACTGGTATCAAAAAAACATCCTTAAATACCGAATGAAAATACTTACTTGATTGAAGCTGTAACTTCAACAGGTACTTGCAGCGGAAATCATCAAACAACGTGGAGCCCAAGTCATTTGCCATAACCCTACAGGCAACTGACTGGGAAGCGGCCTAGTTCGCATCGACGCCATTGAAAACTTCTCCTTCGAACTGCTCCTCTTCAGAATCTGGCTAAGACAATAGCCAGGGACGAAACCAATATGAGTACATTTGATTGTACTCGCAAACTACCCCCGAAATGAGCATGCATTACTCTTTTGTTGTTTAAATAAAACTTTCTCTGCTTTTAAAACTCTACATCCTTTTTGAAAAAGAGAAGGATAGACTTTTGTTTAATAAACTTTTGTTTGAAATCTTATCTTATCTTATATTTACTAATTGGAGGCATCATAGGAAGCACCACGTTAATCCTAGAGATTAATATTTTTTATCCATACGATCCAAAGTTAATTTGTCTCAAGCCGTCGGATTTAAGCTGTTGCCGGACACGTCACGCACGACCCTCCAGCACGATTTGTTGGTGATGAGTTCGAATCCTGTATTCTCCATATTAATTAGCCCTTTGATTAAGTAGGTACTTCCTCCACCGCCTGCATGGGGTGCGTCTCCCGGTCTCCTTCCGTAAAAATGGAAGAAAAATATTGTATCCAATCCAATCATCGTCTCGCCAAATCTCATGGCGGCGAGATTTCTCACGGCGTCACCACCTTCAGACGTTCTCTACTAGCTTCTCATAGCATAGCGGGCTGATTTCTAGCAGCCCGTCATCACGTCCGGTCAATATAGGTTGAGTTGAATTAAAGGATCAATCAAGGTAGGGAAAAGTCGCTTCCGTGCGTGATGAACCTCCGCGGGCGGCAGCATAATTTGTTCCCTCCTCAACACACTAGGATCCGATTGCATGACTGTAGTCTCCATTATGCACTGATCTTTATTTCCTCCTATTTTCTAATCAGATCCATGCGGGCGGTAGCAGCGTCACCCAACTGCCTCGACCCGTCGAAAATCTCGGTTGATTAAACTGCAGGCAAAGCTAGGAGTCTGGCCGGCTTGATCATGCGGTTATTTCTTTTGCACATCGTTGCATGCATGTCTGCATGTTCAGGCTTGGTTTTATCCCATCTTCAAGGCTAATTTGTTACACTGAGCAATTAATTCTTTACGTAGTACTTATAATGATTTATGGTGGCAGATGCATGTGCCAAAAGCACATACAGTATAGCTTTTACATTATTAACTAAACAATACGTTGTGATGTTCCTAATATTATCAAATAGTTATTCAGTTGATTTTCATGTATTCTTTTGCAGCAATTTTGGAAAGACAATTATAATAATGTGCTACTTACTCCGTTCCAAAATAAGTGTCTTAGATTTGCCCAAGAATGGATATATCTAGAAAGTTTCATGTCTAGATACATCCACTTTTGGGCAAGTCTAATACACTTATTTTGGGATAGAGGGAGTACTATGTATCAGAGGAAATGTTTGTCTGCTATTGTACCTAAGATAATTATGTTCTTTCACTCTGAAATAGCACCTATGTTTATTTGAACTAATTAGCATTTGTACCGGTGTACGTGCGCAATATGCAAGCATGGAGAGGCAAGGAGGAACTCAACAATTACCAATTCGACTGCATATTTCATTTGAGAAGGTTAGTTTTTCAGTAGCTTTAACTGTTCCATTTTAGATGTACGTAACATTTCTATCTCACAATGCAGATTCTTTTAATATGACATATCTTATGATTATCCCCAAACTTTCACACCTAGAAATTATCACGTTGATTTAAAATAAATGAACCATCCATATGATCAAGTTATAACACTTAGGATCAACTCCAACGAATTATCAGCGCCTTATGCATCAGATTTGACGCCTCCTGCACCATAGAATGTAACTACTACAGTGAACCATTAGATTAAAAAAAGTGTTAGAAACTAATACCCTGATTTTTTTCTTAATCTCGGTAATTCTCCATCAATTTATTTTTTATGATCTCTTAACCACATCACACCAAGAGCAATGTCAATATAATGGTCACGAGTATGAGTGTGCCAATGTGCGGCGGGTACACATGGTCCTTGCTTAATACATGTCGGAGGGCATATTGATGCTTTTAAAAAGAATGTTTTTGAAGCCGAGGACGGGCAAACCACCAATTGGTTGTGAAAGGGATTAACTGTGATGAAGAAAGTTATCCAAAAGAACTTGATGGCTTCGTTGGTTAACTCACACATGCACGTTAAACCATGGTCAACAAAAAATGCATTATGCGTTTTCAAATCCATCAATCCATCTATCTTATATGATATTATCAGAAGTACTATTTGTTTCACACAAATTAGTCTCTATATGGAAACAATTGTTTGCATTTGGCCATCTCTTTTTTCTCTAACAAACTTTTCAAGTTATCCCTTCGGTTTGAGTTCTCTACCATGTGATAAGAGAAACAAAGAAATATGTGAGCTATTATAAATTTGTGATAATACGGTCATTTGTTAAAATTTATTATCATGTGAGATCACGCCTCCAAGCGTACAACCTAAAATTTTCCTCAACTAATAGTTTTTAATATAAGCCCGTGCGGACGCACGGGTTGCTGACTAGTTCCTATAACTTTATTTGAAAAAGGAAAGAAGGCTTTAGAACTTTTTCCCATAAATCTGTCTTTGTAAGAACTCTCTTTTAAAACTTTTTCCTGAAAATACATCTTTGTTGAAAAAGGTAAGAAGTCTCTTTTATAAACATTTTCCCGGAAAATCACCATTTGTTTATTTCTCCAAAACTCCTCCTTTTTCGACCATAGCCCTTCATGGTCAAACCATTTTCCAACAACCTTATACCAGCCCTTCGGTATAGTTGCATAAGACATTTTCCACTTTCAAAACACAAAACTCTACACTTCTCGACCATAGACCTTCATGGTCTTCCTCTTTTCCAGCAACCTCATACCGGCCCTTCGGTATAGTTGCCTACATAAAACATCTCCATTTTCTTTACAATTCTTAAAACTTTGCAAAACTTGCACATGGTCATAGGACAGCCTCCCAACTGTCCATATCCGAGGACTCGGCTATTCGAATAGTTTTACACTCTGCAGAGGTAGCACGCTTTTCCCACATCCGTCCGGCAACTCATCGTGTCAGCCACGTCCCGCCATACAAGGTGTATGCGAAGTTGAGTCACCGGCCGTAGCATGTCCTTTGCTCATGCTAGTATAGGACCCTGCCGCTATGATACTTTCCATCGACACTCATTCCAGCCTGTCGGAACTAAGTGTGAGGACTCATAGTTCTGCCCGGCGACCCAAAGGTGGCGTCTTCAATCCACTTCCTCCCTTCACTCATACCAGCCCGTTGGTATTGTCCTTTTAGAGGACCCAGGTCAGGGGCAGGTCACCAAACCATCCCCTCATGGAACGGAGTCATCTCCGTTGTTGAGGCATCCCATACTAATATGAGCAAATTATATGACTACGCCCTTTCCATATGTGGGTAAATGTGGTCGCACAGGGTATCGGCTGGTCGTCATAGTACTAGGACAGAATGTGCATTTTTCATAAAACATCACCATTCTCCATTTCTTCACTTCAACACCGACTTCTCGGCATTCCATATCCACACAAGTATTTCCAAAGGAGTTTTGAGTAAACAATATTTTTCCCATCCTATAGTTTGAAAAAGAATTTCCATCTAATATCTCCATATAGGGTGTCAAAATAATATACTTGTATTTTGTAAAAAGGGTTTTCAAAATCATAGCTTTAGTGGCAACCACCACATAAATCACTTATGCTCTTTATAAGTAAAACATGTGAACCAAAATAGATGTATATAGATGCAAGCTCAGAGAAGTAGCTTGCCTGATTTCAGCATAGTGTCCCTGGACTTTTCCTCACTGATCAGAGAAATAAACTCCGATTCTTCTTCCATAACTCCTTTCCAAAGACCACTCCGGTAGCGTTTATATCTAGCGTCGTAAACATGAAAATAAAACAACACTCAGTAAGCAAACCAAATCACAAGTGGTATACAAACAAGTAACAAACCACAAGCATCAAACTAATCATTCAAATAACAATCTAGGATCATCGATTACAAAACTATCTTAGGCAAAGATTAACAATAAGCACCTTCCTTTAAACAGGAAATACTTCAGACAAAAGTTAGGCCACCAATTAGTCTCTGTAATTCTAAATATTTTACCGAGCTAAATTAGAGACATTAACAAGATACTCAAGCTAGTACTCAACTTAAAGACACTCAAGTTTAACAAGCAAGGCAAACATATTATTACACAAACAAGTTTGGCAACCATACCACTAGACATCAATCGTCACAAGCTTAACAACTAACTAACAAGTGATTAACCAAATATGCAAAACAACACATACCACTAGCACCAACATAACCACAGAAGACTAACATCATACTTACGCTAACATAACAGAGCACAAACATATTTTTAATTAAAGATAAATAATAAACATTTTTCCTATTGCAGAAACTACTACAAACACACAATAATTCACCCAACACTCTCTGTAAGTCGAAATTTTATACCAAGATAGGCCATGGTAGAGGGCAATGGTAGGAACCTAGGTAAATTTGATTTTCTCCAAAAATCATTTCACAAAAATCTACAAAAATCATCAAGTTGCTCCCTGGTGGTTTTAGTAAAAAGAATAGAACTTTTGTTTTAGACTCCATTTGCAAGCAAGACCAACAGATCTTGAAAGGTATCACTTCAGGCTATCCAGGAAATTTTGATTTGCAAAATTTGGATTTGTAAAACTCTAGATAATTAATTTTTAATGCAAAACATACTTTTTACAAGATTAATTATAGGGAGCACACAAAATTATATTTTTGCAAGACACCAGTTCTGGATGTTTAAGAAAACACATGAGTACTCTACAAAATTTGAACCACTCAAATCTCTATCACAGATCTACCACAAATGAATTAAACCTACACTGCAATTTAAACAGAAAATAAGAACAGCTATTAGATCTAAAAAAAAAAGAGGAACGGGCCAGATCTGGCCCAGATCCGGCCGAGCAGCGCAGATCGTGGCCCAGCCAGCAGCCCACGCACGCGAGACGAAGCGGTACGGGCCTTCATCTTCCTCCCGACACGCACGGCAGAGCAAGTCGAGCAGGGAGCAGGGCGAGGACGGCGACGGCGACTCCGGTGCTCCTAAAAAGAAAAGGGGATGTCCATGAGTTAGCTCGCGAGGAGGGGATCTCAGGGAGACAAAAATGGCGGAGAATGATGGACGGAACTGCTCGCGAGCTTCCCGGCAAGGTGGCGGCTGGAGCGGGAGAAGATGAAGATGCCCAGCTCGATTCACAGCTTCCCCGCTCGATTCCTTGGACGAGGATGGAGAGGACGACGAGGCGGATCTTCTGGTGGTCTTCGATCTGCTCTAGGCATCCTAGAACGGCGGAGATGTGGCGGCGGAGCTCCGGCTAAGGTTCGATGCCGTGGGGAGAAAAGATAGATAGAGAGAGAGAGAGAGAGAGAGAGAGAGAGAGCAGGTGAGAGATAAGTGAGGAGTGAGAGGATCAGAGCGACCTCGGTGGCGTTCTTATCCCCCCAGCGGCGAGGTGGGGCACAGCATAGTGGCGAGCTCACCACTGGCGCCCTGCCGTGCTCGAGTGCGTGAACAGAGGAAGAGGACGGTGATTTTACAGAAAACCCGCTGGCTTTTCTTTATTTCCTGTTTCTTTTATTTTTCTTAAATACAAATTTATAATCCTTTAGAAATTTTGAAGCAAGTTCAAAATATTATTTTTGAACTCTTGGAACTTCCTTGACAAATATTTTAACTTCAAATAATTTTTTATTGTCATAGAGAAAATATTTGTTTGAGGGAAATGGAGAATTAAGTAGGGAAAATAATTTATTAAGATCATTTCTTTAACTCATGATCTTAATTTCCATTTGTTGAATATTTTGAGGAGTTTGTTTTAAATTTAAGTCACATACCAAATTTGTTATCACGCGTGTTTTATTTTAGTGTTAAGCACAACTGAGGAATTATCCACACAAGCAGCAAACACAACAAGATCAACATCACAACCAAAACCACACAAATCAAACTACAAGAATTGATCATACCACCATTTCAACAATGCTATCTTGGGGAAAAGTGACCACTCCTAATTATGATAAGATGATGTTTAGGAAATATCTCCACTCATAACTTAATAGCTTTCAAAAAGATTTGAGAAAGGAAATATGTGGGGTAATATATTTCCCACTAGTGTTATTTTCAAATGGAGTGAAATAGGAGTTGCAAAATATCACGGTTGAAGAATAGGTAGGAGATAACATATAGATCTCCATAATCTTGGAAACACATAATTTTGGAAATACTTTTACTTTCTCAAATAATGGGTATTAGTTTTTGTTGTTGCTAAACCCCGTATCATGGAAATGGACTTCAGCCAGAAATAAGAATGGAAAAGATATATGGAATATTTTCTTGTCATAACATGATCACCAAAGTTAAATATATTTTTATCTTGGTGTGGTCTTTAGGTTAATATTTATTGACCAAACAACTTAAACAACAAGTCACACAAGGTCCAACATAGCAATGGGAAGGAAAACATAATCATCAGTGAAGCATTTCAAAAAGTTTTTGTTGGTTCTGAATTTTGGGTCTTGTAAAACTAAGTTTTTCTTGGTTCCAAAATTTAGGATGTAACAACAAGACAGACATGTCAGAAGATTACAATAAGTTTCATGAAATTCCGCGCTTCAAAGTGAACATTGACCCAAGTATCAAGTTAAATGATGAAGATTGTCCATGGTTGCGGCGCAATCAGAAGAAAGGGACACACACGAAGAAGAAGTTTATACCACAACACTAGATAGGGATGTTGGTGGTGATGTGTAATAATGTATTAAACCTTTTATGTAACTGTGTTGTGAAAACTCGGAAGAAAACTCTAAACTCCAACGGCGCTCACAAGCGCTCGATAAAGTTGGAACAAAACACACGGTTTCCCCTGCATACAGCCCGACGGTGGCTCCTGAGTGCCCGCATATCAAATGCACCGTTGGACGTATGCAGGGAATCCAATGCTTTGTATATCAAATGAACTACACTGAGTGTCGAACATGTTCGAGATGGGGCCTATATATAGGGTCATGTGGCTGATCCAACACTGATTTTGCCCTCAAAAGAAACACACGCCCCTGATCCAACGGCTCACAAGCGCTTGAAAGAAACACACCCCTGATCCAACGGCTCACAAGCGCTTGAAAGAAACACACGATCCGTGTGCTTCTTTACTCCCGGTTGGTGTTACCAACCGGGACTAAAGGCGGGCTTTGCGGTCACAACTCGTGTCAGTCACGTGTCCTCCCCTATCGCTGCCCTGGCCACGTGTCCTCCCCCAGCGCTGCACTGGTCACATGTCCTCCCCCAGCGCTGCCCTGGAAGTCTATATGTATTGTCGTCGACGGGGTAAACCCTAATCCACCATTCGTAGCAACGAACCCATCGTCTCCACGAGATGGATCCACCATGCCCGCCGCAGCGCCTTCTGGACGAGGTCAGCATGCTCGGCAGAGCGCGCTAGGATGCTACCGCGGGAGCCTATGCCGTCGTATGCCCACGAGCCCGGCGTGGAGAGGAATGCCCAACTACCGGCCTCCTGCTCCGGTGCCGAGGAGGTGCGGAGGGCGTACGAGCGCGCGTGGTCCGATGTCTCCGACCCCGACGAGGATGCGTATGCCGCAGGGGTGGCGTGGGGATCTGCGGCCGCATACGGCGACTTGGCCGCCGCATCTCCACCAGGTGACGATGTACCTCCACCAGTCCCCGCCGCCCCTCCCGACGAGGAGGATGACGACGACGCGACTTCGACTGGAGCGACCATGGGGAAGAGGGCGGCGGGCCGCAGATGCAGGAGGCCATTGAAGCCTCCTTCCAGTCTGTCCACGACGACCGTGTACAGCGAGCCAGGACTGCGTGCCAGCTCAAGGCGAAGAGGCTTCCGAGCTGGTTTGGACGCTGAAAGACTCATCCTCCATGGCTCGTGCCTCCGCCGCAAACATGCGCGCGAGAACCAGGCGGCCGCGAACGGGGCTGGCTCCTCCCGGCGCCGTTCCCCCTAATCCTACGGCCTCAGAGCTAGCAAGTCCGGTTATGTAAAAATGTGTAGCTGTGTTATGAAACCTTTTATGTAACTGTGTGGGGATGTCAAGGATGTTTTTAAAATAAATAGATAATTATTACAAATTTTTAGATAATTAAATCAATAGATAAAAAAGAAATAAGAAAAAGATATGATTTTCAGAAATATTGAAACATTTAAATTAAATATATATAAAAAAGAAACTAGTGCAAAAAAAACGAAATAAGAAAAAGATATGTTTTTCAGAAATAAGAAAGGATGTTTTAAAAATAAAGAGATAATTATTACAATTTTTAGATAATTAAATCAATAGATATAAAATAAATAAGAAAAAGAAAAACCTTTTATGAGGGTTCCTAGTCTTTGGATGCGTTGTGCCCGCGGCTTAGCACCCCGCGGCTCAGGACCCGGTCGAAGTTAGTTTGAGAGGTTCATGTATGGGAGAGGACATGTATTAATGATATTATTCGTGATGTATTTGTGATACTTTTGCATATTTCATCAATGTTCCCTACTTTTAATTATTCTGCTAATGCTAACAATGTTAAGTAGTTGCTATAAATTTGCATTCACATTTGCTAAGATGCAAATTTTATGATTCATATTCTTTTTGCAAAATTGATTGTAGGGACATTGAGCTATGGATCCAAATTGTCCGGACGCCTTCGGCAGAGACGAGGAGCGTGAAGAGCAAATGGATCCAACTTGTCCGGACGTCGCCGCCAGAGACGAGGAGCGTGAAATGCGAATGCTTCAGATTATAGCAGGACGTGCAGCCGCGCCTGTCGGTGAAGAAGATGGGGTAATTGGAGAAGATTACAGCTCCCAATTTCTAAACGACTCCGGTGAGGGAGTTGAGCAAGAAGAAATTTGTAGAGAGGAGGAAGTGCCCTTAACAAACTCCGGCGAGGTATATTAAGCCTCTGTTGATCAATCACACTAGATGTATTATTTAGTTGTATTGCAGTTATTAACAATCATTTTTTCTTTTAGCCTTCCGGATCGAGCAAATCATCCGCAGCTAAAGGGTCGAAAGCGTGTCGAAACGAGGCCTGACAAAGCCGTTGAAGGAGGGTCAAAGGATAGTGATCGACAGAGTTAATGATAGTGGCGAACCGATGGAACCCTTACAGTGTCGCCGCAAATATATAAATCAATGCGGAGTTGTTGTTAGGGACTTGGTCCGATCACCCTTGAAGAATGGCATAAGCCGAAGGACGACAACAAGCCAACTACTTATGTTGGCATAACCCTAAAAGATTTGTGTTGGGACACGCTCTTGACAAAGGTCAACCTACCGCCAGGCTACCCGAGCAGTTGAAGAAGAAAGTCAAGCAGTGGACTCTTATGAAGATGGTCGAACAATTCTGGAAGACGCTCATACTTATAGAAGCCGTCAGAGAAAGAAGAAGCAGGAGTCAGACCGGATATCAGCTTGGAACGCAAGGTGCAGCAGCAGCAGGAGCAACTAGACTCAATTAGTCAGCAAAGGGCATCTCAGCTGCAGCTAGAAGGTCCTGTCGTCGAAGCCGCCCCATCTGATCAGCGAAAAAGCAGCGTGGGTTCCACGCAGCTAGAAAACTCTGAATTTGAACCGCCGGCGGCTCACTACCCCGTGGATGATATCACGGAGAAGACAGACTGTGAGCTACATATGTCAATGAAGAACATGTCCTTCAAGGTGGCGGTTGGATATGCTTTACCTAATCAATCTGGAGCAAGCTACCATCTCGGCGGGATTCCAGCTGGCTATGCTCGTGTCGGGGTGGATGAAGTTGTGCCGTTATATGCTAATATGGACCTTGACATTCCTGGAGGTGACGCGAGAAGACACTGGGAGAAGTCGAGAAGGGTATCGCTCTCTGGAACAAGAAAAACATCGTGTTTCCAAACTTGGCGCCAAGGCCACCGACTCCTCCGAGTAGCAGTCCCCACCTCAAGATCCATCCTCCCACCTCAAGATCCATCCCCCACCTCAATATCCATCCCTCGACGCCCCGTCCGTCGCGAGTCCATCGCCCGCGACGTCCCATCCGTCGATTGCGCCCACTGCTAAGTCCTTCTCGTTAAAGCGGAAACTAAACTTCCCGTCGACGAGCAGAAGTGCAGATAAGTTAACTCGAGAGGAACGCGAGTTGCTAAAGCCTCTTCCAAAGAGACCTTACGACTTGACTCCAGAGGAACTCGACGAGTCGGTGCGTGCCAATGTGAAAAGACAATTAGGACCGAAACGGCCCCCGCCTAAAGAGATAATACCAGCAGAAAAAGTTGATAGATGTTTGAAAAATCTATCGTCTCCTCTTTCCTCCCCTCCGTGCCTTGGTCCTCCTTTTATAGGCTAAGGGGTTGCCACAGGGTCACGTGAGGGGCGCGAGGGACCTTCGGCGTGAAGGACCCTCCTCATCTAGTTTAGGGGGAGACGTGGCCTCTCCTCAGCCTAGCGTCTCCTTTGGGTTAGGTGGGAGCGTCCGCCTTGGGGTGGACAGGGGCTGACACCACCACGGGCGGTGCTTCCTGCCCGCGCTACCTTCGTCTTGATTCCCAAGTCTTTTGAGGTCATCTAGCGTGAGGTGGAGAGCTTATCCACAGTGATGTGGGGAAGTACCCGAGAGGGAGCCTGGCCTCCTGCCGGGAACTCGAGCTCTCGGGTCCTTCCTTGCCTTCTTGCTTGGTTCGGGGACCCGGCATGCCCCCAGGACCGGAGCCCTTTGTCGACGTAGGCCTTGCTTGTCCTGACGGTGAACCCGCCAGCTTGACTTGGGTCTTGGTCTTGTCCATCTTCATCTTGGGCCCACATGGGGTGGACCCACTTTGGCAGCACTAGGGGAACCCCGTGTTCCATTGCTGCGACAGTAGCCCCCGGGCATGGTCCCAGTGGCTCTTGCTCCAGCTGCCGTAGCTATGGCCTAAAGATAGGTCAAAGTGGGTCCCCGGGCACTTGGTCTCCTTGCTCTGCTCCGTTGGGGACCCGCCGAGGCGAGGTAGAGACGAGCCCCCGAGTCCTTTTGACCGAATCGCGGCGAACGTTGCGATTCATACGGACTCCGTGCTTATCTTGGAATCCAACGGGCGAAACGCGCAGAAATCGGCACGCCCCCTCGATCCCCAGGTCCGTCGGAGTAATGAGGCCGCGACGCGACGTGTGGGATGCCTTATAAGCCACGACTGGCTTCCACTGTAGCCGTTACCTCTCCAGATTCGCCGAAATCCCCAAATCGCCGCGCGGGAGACTCCTTCTCCCAGACTTCGCCGAGCGCTGCCCCCCGCCTTCCCCCTTGGTCGCCACTTCCCTTCGAGGCTACCCCTGCTTTGTCTTCCAAGCCTGATCCTTCTTCGTTGTCATCCATCAAGATCCTCTTGGACAGGGTGAGGGCGCTGACGCTCCATGGCCTTACCGGATTGGATCTCATATCTTGCTGGACCAAATGGCGAATTCAGCCCGTGAGCCGCCGTCTGCGACTTATAGTGGATTTCACCTGTCATGTGGATGATGTTGATCGTACTTGCCCTGAAGATTGGGACAAAGGGGAATGGATAAACTTCATTCGCCGAGTGACTGACGAGGATATTAACTCGTATGATAACGTCGGTCTTGCTCCTTTATGGGTTGAGCACAAGCCTTTTGTGGTAATTCTTCTTGTAGCTTTTTCCTTCTAAGATTCTACCTTCAAAGTTGATTATTTCTGACCTTAGCTCTCTTTCAGATCGATCCCATTTTTGGACTCTCCCATCAGAGGAGGCCGACTCAAGCCAAGAAGCTGCTGCCGAGTCATCAGAACAAGTCGCTGCCCCTGGCGGGGAGACAATTATGCATGGCACCGCTTCTGAGACTGGAGGTAGCGCATTTGAAGAGGAGCAACAAATGGCCGATGCTCTTCTATCCACAGCTCCGAGCACATCTTTCCTGGAACTTCCTGAAGCACCTCGCAGGTCCTCCAAGCGCTTTTTATCCGAGAGCTCGGAAGACCCCTCGCAACCTGAAAAACGTCACAAGGCCTTGGCGCTGCTTGTAGAAGTAAAAGCTGCCAAATCCTTGAAGCTTGCTGAGCCTGATAATGCTGTCATTTCCTCCGAGCCTGTTGCGAAGAATTGCTTCTCGATAAGTTCGGGTATTTGTTTGCGACATTCTCTTTTCTTTGTACTCATGTGTCTCCGTGAAGAATTGTTAATCACCACTGTTTTTCCTGTCCCGTAGGCTCAGATCTGCAAGATTTATCTTCTCCTTCCTCTGGTTGCCTGATGAAGAGCATCTGTATTGCCTCTGGGTATGGTTTACCTCCCTTTTATGGCTGTAACACTGCTACTTTCATCCATAACCGTCCATATCTTGCAGGGCCACGATTGAAGGGGATACAAAGTCTGCCTGTTTCGCTGCTCTTTCTCAGCCAACCATGAGTGAGGATGACGTTGCTGATGAAAACATGGGGACCAGCGATGGCGCAACTTATCTGAAGCCTTCCTTGGAGGAGGGTATTGCTGATGCGGCTCCTGCCATGGTTCCAGTCGCGGCGCCATCTGCGACTCCTGATGTCATAAGGGTGCCAATTGAAGTTAGAGCTCCGGTTTCTAAAGTGACTGATCACCCAGGTGCTAATAGTTCCAAATCAATTGCGGATGCCATAGTTGCAGCTGGAGATAGGCACGCTGCTTTGCTGCGCGACCTGGTTGAGCAATTTTCTTCAAGTCGCCAGGTACGCCTACCATAGCCCCCAAGGATCAAGACCTTGTGTTAGTTAACGGGGTGTTGATTCTTTTTCTTCTCCAAGTTTTGAGCCCCCAAGTGCTTTTAAGAATTGCTTATGTTTTTTCTCTGTTTGTTTGCAGCTTGAGCTTTCCTCGCTTGATGCCTCTGGCTCGATGAAAGGCAAGGGCACGTCCTTGGGTCAGCCTGAAACAATGCGATCTGCCTTGGAGCAGCATAACGAGATCATTAGAAGCCAGGCACAAGAAATGAAGGTACTTAAAAGTCATCTTGACTCCTGTGAAGAGCAATTTAAAGAGCTCGAAGCAGAGTCCAGGCAGCGGCTCATGGAGAGGGATGAGATCATAAAATCCTTGCGAGAGGGGTTGAGTCTTAAATCTGAATTGATTGATCGACTGAAAGGAGATCATGCGAGGGAACTCGCCATGCAAGATGAAAAATATAACTCGCTGCTCAAGGCTTTCGAGGGTTTTGGATCTGTTGTTAAATCAGCCATCCTGCAACTTGCCGGTTCATCCTTAGTCCTTTGTCTCTTAATCATGCATATTTGGGTGACCACCATGAGTTGCCGATTTGGATCTTATCTTGCTTTTTTGACGCACGGCCTGGTGCTCCAGTATGCCGTTCCAATTTGAAGGACCAGCTGGAATATCTTTCGGATTTTAGCCAGCGCCTCCTGAAGGTTATCAAGGAAGTTATGACCAAAATCTCCCCTACGACCGATGCTCCAGTGCCGTGTGAGCATTGGCTGAACAGGCTGTTCAAGGCTCCCCGTTATGTCTCTGATTGGAAGGGGTCTTCTGCTCGCGCCGGAGCTGCTCATGTTTTGACATTACTCCGGGCATATTATCCAGAAATAGAAATTGGCAAGGTGGCTCGTCATGACCGGGCGAAGCGCGCGGATGATACTGATCTTCCAATGAGTGAGTATTTCGACATCTGGAAGGGGATGCGTGGGTACGCCACACTGTTTGTTAAGAATTTAGACTTGGGCTCTTATTTTGGAAGATTCAATCCTGATGGCAGCAAAGTTGCGAAGGAAAAATCCACTGGGGCGGATTCATCCCGGGCTTCTAATCCATCATCGGGACCTGGTGGTCCTTCTACTTCGTCTGGTGGTGCCCTGGTTATAAGGACACCTGCCGCTTCAACCCCAAGACAAGCCGCGCAGACTTCTGTTCCTGCAACTCGGAAGCCGAAATAAATAGTAATGTGGGTCGTGCCCGTTAGTTTGTAAAACATTTCTGTACTATGAGCAGTACTTTTGTGACCTATAAGCAAGTTCGTTTATGATATTTCCATTAAGTAGACGCTCGCGCGGCTCAGTATTTCCTAGGAACATGTGTGTTCAGGGTCGAGAAAGGCCATGATAGACATTCAAACTCGATTGACGCCACACCCAGTACTTTGGCCGCATAATGCAAGACGCTTCTAGCTTAAGGATAAGTGCCACTCGTTTGGCAAAAGTTGAGGTAGCGAGTTGTGCTCGCTGTGCTTGTAAAAAAGCCCTCAAGGGTTAGTGATGTATGAAATTCAAAAGACTCAGCAACTCAATGATAGTTGAGGCGAAACGACGAACCCTTGAATGTCTAGGACGCCGGCTTTATTTCATAATCACTTAATTTCTTACAGGGTGTGACAAAAACGATGCAGACCCTTTAATGCGAGTTTTCTGTTCCTCGCATGTCATGCATACTTGATACTCATCGCACTTGGTTGCGAAATAATACTCCTGATGGAGCGGGGTTGAACACCTGATTGGTTCATGTTTGAGTCGCTAAGAGCGACTCGGGTCGAGCATGATAGCTCCGATGTGTTGTTCATGTCAAAGTAAGGAGCAAATCCTTTGGAAGATTAGTCACACTGGGTTGCGACTTAAGCTGGTTCACCTCTGTGCTGTAGGGTCTCACAATAACTGGACCTCGTTGACTGGGGTTGTTGATTGAGATTGGATCTATGCATATGCGCCATCTCTTGTCTTCTTTTTGTATCAAAGCAATTTCTGAGGCATTATCTTCCTGATTCGCGACTGTTTGGTTGGAATTCACCATCTGGTGAGTGCATCCCGCTATCCGCCCATGTGGCGTCCCCAATGCGACTCCTTTTGGGCTGTGAAGGCTCATCTGTGGCCTGTAACCGTGTGAGGAATTAGCGATGCAAGCTTCTTCTGCGATTATTGAGCCTGCTTCCTCGCATTCTAGTGCTCTTTGCCTGTCTCCATGTACCGTGATCACGCCGTTTGGTCCTGGTATTTTTAATTGCAGGTAGACGTAGCAGGGGCGGGCAGTGAATTTGACATAGGCTTCTCTCGCGAAGAGCGCATGGTATGGGCTTTTGGCAGTTACAACCTCGAAGTTTAGGAGTTCTGTGCGGAAGTTTCGCTCTGTCCCAAAGCTGACTTCGAGGGTTATTTTTCCTATAGGTCGTGTAATTACTCCTGGGATTATGCCTTGGATATCCTTCCTGGTTGGCTGTAGCCGCCAATCGGGTATGTTCATTCGACGGAGCGTGTCTTGGTATAGGATGTTTACTCTTCCTCCTCTATCCATGAGGACTTTGTTCAACCTGTATCCCGCGACTTGTGGTGCGACTACAAGAGCCAAATGTCCTGGATCTTTTACTTCTGGGGGATGATCGTCGTGGCTCCAAATGACCGACCGCTCCGTCTAGCAACGGCATCTTTCTGGCGTTGGGATTTGGTCACCTCTCCGGTTGCTGCTCACTTGTTCCCTTTTTCCCGCTGTTTGCACCTCCACGGTATGAAATTGCCCTATATTTCTTCTAAATGAAGTGTCGGGCTTTTGGTGGGAGCTCGCCTTGTCCTTATGCTGCATTGATCCGCTGTGAGTTGCGACTGATGAATCACTTTCTTTCCACCGCCTGTAGTAATGGCACTGCGCCTTCGTGTGGCTCGCGGGTCTCTCGTCCCTTCTGCGGTGTAAGTCGCAGGGACTGTAAAAGACCCCTTCGGCACTATTGGGAAGTGATTCCTTGTCTCTTCTTTGCTCCCTCAGTTGACACTTACGGTGTTCAGTTTGTGTTGCTTGCGCCCTTTCCTTTGGGATTTGTGATAAGCCGCCTGCCATCTTATCTGTCTTTGCATACTTATTGGCTGTCGCCAAAAGTCGGTCAAAACTATCGATCTTGTGTCCAGTGCGACTTAATTTGTGGACCAGCGGCTCAAATCTACAATTTTTCCTTATGACTTGTACTGCAGATTGCACTGTTATATTTTTGGCGGAGACAAGGATTTCTGCGACTCTTTTTATCCAATCGCCGCTTGATTCGTCCTCCTTCTGGACGCATTGCCTGAGGTTTTTCATGTCTTCCATTTGGAATCTTTTGATGAACTTATCCTTCAGTTCTTCCCATGTGTTTATTGATTTTGGCGGCAATTTAGCAGCCAATCCCTGGCTTCTCCCTGTATTACCAAGTGAAAATACTTTGCGCGCACCTCCTGAGTTACATCAGTTCCTGTCATGTTTATTTCATAATCCTCTATCCATAAGGCGGGGTCTTGGTCGTTATGGTAGGTGGTGACTCGCTGTGACTCACCAAAGTCCGGAGGGAAACGAGTGAGCCGTATTTCCTCCCCAAAGCATGCTGGCCCTTTCAACAACGAATAGGAGCTTACTGGTGCTGAATCTTCATCTGATTCAGTTTCAAACTGGGTTGGTTGAGTCGCCCCGAGTGTCTGTGGCTTATCATCTGCCTTATTTTTTTGCCTGGTGATATTTGCAGACCTCAAAATGCAAATGTCCTCGCTTGACCTATCAACAACCTCTCTCGACTCATGTGGTGTATCACTCACTCCCTCAAAATGGATGCACTCAATCTCACATGTGCTGGGGGCACACAACTCACTCTCACTCGAGTAGTGTATGTTCCTCTCAACCTCACATAGGATTGGTGACATCTTCTCACTCATGTATAGTTCGGAGGCTTTGGTGGCCTGATGCGGGTTGGTCCCGATTTTCACGGATTGATGGCAGAGGGACGACGAACACGAAGAACACAAGAGGGGAAAACGCACAAACAAGATAACTAGCAAAGCAACACAGACAAAATCAACTGGTAAGAACTCCCCAAGGGCAGCCCCCGATTCTCAAACTCCAAGCAACCTTACTCTTAGGATTGTTCCCCTTACCGGTCAATCCAACTGATCCAATCTAGCCACTTAAGAAGGAATGATTGGCAAGTAATCTCAATTACAAGAAGAAGCCTTGGAATCCACTAGAGGGATCTTCTCCACAAGGGGAGGCCTTGATTCATCTCCACAAGGGGAGTCCATGATTCATCTCCATAGCGGGCAACACCAACAAGGGGTGGAAAGGAGCTAAGCTCAACTCAAGTCTAATCTCAATCTAACCCTAAATCGAGGAAGAGGACGCCTATTTATAGTCTAGATCCAAAGGGGATAAGATTACAAGGCACAAGGCCCTTTTCAGCACGCAGGCTCGCCCACGTCGGTAGTGCTCTCTGGGGTCCGGTAGTACCGGCCGTACGGTAGTACCGGGCCAGTACCGGGTCACGGCCGGGACAAAACCATGGCGATTCCAGTAGCTCCTGGAGATCCGGTAGTGGATGCGGTAGTGGGCCAGTAGTACAGGGTCGGCATGTGGCGGTAATACCAGGGCGGCAGGACGCGGTAGTACCGGTGCGGCCAGTCTCTCCTTCAGGTGACACATCAGGCGGCGGGCGGTAGGACCGGCTGGAGGGGTCGGTAGTACCACACCCTGGGATTGTGTCCACTTCATCTTCTCCTTGTCTCGCCTCTTGTTCATCGGGAATCATCTCTTGGGTATTCTTGTCGATTCCATTCCTGAGTATGCATAAGGTGTCCGAACGAAGTAGCAAACCATTCAAAGGGTATCGAAATCACACATAGAGAGGAGCGAGGTCACCTTATCATGAAGTGCCTTGACTCTTGATCTTGTCATTGGACCAATTGGTGGTCTTGGCGTGGTGTGCCAAGGGTGCACTACATCATCTCCCCCCTTGGGAAAGAGTCGTCCTCGACTCTTCGCTCTCTTCATCACTTTGGTTCCCATGGTAAGGTGAGATGTCGGTGACGTTGAACGTGTCATGGACGCCACACTTGGACTTGGGGATGTCGATCTTGTATGCGTTGTCGTTGATGCGCTTGAATACCTTGAAAGGTCCATCTCCTCTCGGTGCTAGCTTGGACTTTCTTTCGTCGGAGAAGCGGTCTTTGCGTAGATGTAGCCACACTAGATCACCTTCTTCAAAGATCATGGCGCACTTGTTCTTGTTAATCTTCTTCGCATGGAGTTCATTGTGCTTCTCAAATGTAGATCTTGTGTCCTCATGGATCTTTTTCATGTAGGCGATGCGCTTGTCGAAGTCCATGTTGACGCGCTCATGTAGTGGTAGCGGAAGGATGTCAAGGGCGGTGTAGGGGTTAAAACCATAGACAACTTCAAATGGTGATTGCTTCGTTGCTCGGTGTAGCGCACGATTGTAGGCGAACTCGGCGTGTGGGATGCACTCTTCCCAATTCTTGAGGTTGGACTTGATCAACACTCGAAGAAGGGTGGATAAGCTTCGATTGACCACCTCGTTTTAGCCATCCGTTTGAAGGTGGTATCGGTTGAGAAGAGTTGTTTGATTCCAAACTTGGCCATCAAAGTCTTCCAAAAGTAGCTTACAAACTTGACATCTCGATCGGACACAATTGACATCCCTGAAAAACAACGTAGCAATGTGTGAAGCATCGTCGGTCTTGTTGCATGGTATGAAGTGTGCCATCTTAGAGAATCGATCAATGACAACAAAGATTGAATCCTTGTTTGTTTTAGTGCGTGGGAGTCCTAAGACGAAGTCCATAGCTATGTCGGACCATGGGTGATGTGGAATAGGCAAAGGTATGTATAAGCCATGAGAGTTTAAAGTAGACTTAGCTTTGAGGCAAGTCTAACATTGGCGCACTAAGTGATCTGCATCCCGATACATCTTGCCTAATAGTTGTTGGTGGAGAGCATCGCAAAGGTCTTGTCACGGCCAAAGTGTCCCATTAAGGCACCTCCATGCGATTCCTTTAAAAGGACCAAACGTAGCGAAGACTCGGGAATACATAGTTTGTTAGCCTTAAACAAAAATCCTTTGTGCAAATAGAAATCATCAATGGCTTTATGTTCCGTGCACATAGCAAAAATTGGACCAAAGAAAGTGTCTGTGGCATAAAGATTGTTGATCTCCTCCAATCCCAAAACATTGATTTCAAGATGCGTAAGTAGGTTGGTTTTGGGGGAAAGAGCATCCGTTACAACATTCTCTTTGCCCTTTTTGTACTTGATGACATAGGGAAAGGATTATATGAACTCAACCCACTTGGCATGTCGTTTGTTTAAACTTGATTGAGTTTTCAAAAACTTTAAGGACTCATGGTCGGAGTGGATGACAAACTCCTTAGGACGAAGGCAGTGTTGCCAAACATCTAAAGCTCAAAGCAAACAATTCCTTGTCATAGATGGGGTAATTCAAACGTGCTCCATCAAGTTTTTCGCTATGGTAGGTGATTGGTCGACCATTTTGCATAAGCACGGCTCCAATGCCCAACCCACTAGCATCGCATTGAATTTCAAAAGTTTTGGAAAAGTCCGGTAAAGCAAGAAGGGGAGCTTTGGTTAGCAACCTTTTGAGCTCATTAAATGCAAAGTCTTGCTCATGGCATCAAATGAACGGCACATTCTTCTTTATAAGTTCATGTAGAGGGCAAGCGATGGTGGAAAAGTTCTCAATAAAGTGGCGATAGAATCTGGTAAATGCAAGAAATCTTCTCAATTCGGCAAGTGACATAGGAAAGGGCCAATTGCGAATTGCGTTGATTTTTGTTTCGTCAACTCAACTCCTCGGAAGAAATAACAAATTCCAAGAAAACAAGCTTGTTGGTTGTAAAGTGCACTTAGAAAGATTGGCATAAAGGTGTTCATTTCGAAGAGCCAACAAAACTTGGGAAACATGAGACAAATGTTCATCCAAAGATTTGCTATAGATCAAGATGTCATCAAAGTAAACTACAACAAATTTGCCAATGAAAGGTCGCAACACGTGGTTCATAAGACGCATAAATGTGGAAGGTGCGTTGGAGAGACCAAAAGGCATTACCAACCATTCATAAAGACCAAGTTTAGTTTTAAAAGCGGTCTTCCACTCGTCACCTTCACTCATTAGTATTTTGTGGTATCCACTTTTAAGATCGATTTTGGAAAAGATGCAAGCACCACTAAGCTCATCCAACATGTCATCGAGGCGAGGAATAGGGTGGCGATACCATACGGTGATGGCGTTGATGGGGCGGCAATCCATGCAAAGGCGAAGAGTGTTGTCGGCCTTTGGGACGAGAATGACCGGTACGGCACACGGACTCAAGCTCTCTTGAATGTGTCCCATCGATAGGAGTTATTGTATTTGACGCTCGATTTCCTTGGTTTCTTCGGGGTTGGTGCGGTATGGGGCGCGGTTTGGTAGAGGGGTGATACGTATCTATAATTTCTGATGTTTCATGCTTGTTTTATGTATCATTGTCACATGTTTTATATGCATTATATATCATTATTATACATTTTCTGGGACTAACCTATTAACAAGATGCCACAGTGCCAGTTCCTGTTTTCTGCTGTTTTTGATTCCAGAAAAGCTGTTCGGGCAATATTCTCGGAATTCGACGAAACAAAAGCCAAACCTCCTATTTTTTCGAGGGACACACGGAGCCAGAAGGGCAAGCCAGGGGGAGGCCCACGGCCTCCAAACCACCTGCTCGCGCGGCTGGGCCCACATGCGCGCCGGAGGTGAGGAGGGAGCCCAGGACCTCCGCCGACATCGCCCCTTCGCCTATATATTGCCTCAGACGCGAAAACCCTAAAAGACCAAGTCATATTCCACCAAGGGTTCCGCAGCACCGCCGCCATCGACGACAAGTTTCGGGGGACATAATCTCTGTTCCGGCACGCCGCCGGGACGGGGAATTGCCCCCGGAGTCATCTCCATTGACTCCACCGCCATCTTCATCGCCGCTGCTGACTCCCATGATGAGGAGGGAGTAGTTCTCCCCCGAGGCTGAGGGTTCTACCGGTAGCTATGTGGTTCATCTCTCTCCGAGAGCCGCAGAAGTTGACTCCGTACGCATTTCCGTATGTCGCTGCCTGGTGGGTCCTGCCTAATGCATGTGTCAGCTTGTTTGTCATCCTTTTTGCCTCCCGGTTGCATGTCTACCCGTTGCCTGCCGGTTGCTGTTGTTCGTCTCCCATCCATCCGGTAGCAGCCGATAGCAGCCGGTTCCCAACTGTTGTTCTGCCGGTTGCTATCTGCTGTCCATCCGGTAGCAGCTTAGCAATCGGTGAGCCGGTGAGCCTGGCAGCCGGAGTATTAATGACTGTGGGCCCATGAGGCATGGATCTTATCCTTAGATAGTTGGAAATATCACGTCTCTCATTTTGCCTCTATCTCAAAGCGAATGGATGATCGATGATCTGCAGAGCCACGCGGTGGACGGTTTGTTTTTTAGCTGTTGTACAGATCTGCTTGCTAGGCAGCATTAATTCCTCAGTTCTTTACGCGGTCGTTGGCTCCCTATGTGGCCTGTGTAGCTCCTCTTCCCTACTCCTTCCTCCCCTGCTTTTCAATTGTGCCTGCTCCTTCATCTCTTATTCCGCACGCTCATGGCAAGCTCGCTGGTGGGGCTCGTGCACGTGCGGCTGCTCTCCGTGCTGGACGAAACGGAGGCGGCCGCGTCGACCTCCGGACATGCTCCTCGCCTCACTTTGCACAACCTTTGCATGATCGCCTTCCGCACTCAGATTGGCTAAGCTGTGGCTTGTTTGTTTTTGGTTTTGGGGTGTGCGCAGGACGTGGATGTGCCGCCTATCGTGCCCGGCGTGGTCGTGGCGCCGCCTCAGATGCAGCCGGTGGCGGGCGTTGGGCTGGTGGAGGAGGCGCCGATGTGCGGCGACGTGGCGGGGGTCAAAAGGAAAGTTGCGGATGCGCCGGAGCTGTGACTGGACAACGACGTCATCGGCCGCAACGGATTCCCCGTCGCCTTCCACGCGAGCAAGAGCCGCCGCCTGGTACGTGCTCTAGCAACCCGACCCAGCTTCCGATTCCCGTTCTCTCAGGCTCAAATTTGCTAAGCGGCGGCGTGTTTTGTGTTGTTTTTTGGGTGTGTGCAGGACGCGGACGTGCAGCCTGTTGTGCCTGTCGCGGTCGTGCCGCCACCATAGATGCAGCCGGTGGCAGGCTTTGGGGTGCAGGAGGTGGCGCCGATGTGCGGCGACGTCGCGGTGGTGCCGGTGGACGTGGCGACGACGACCAACGAGGAGAGGGCGATCATATTGTACAGGCCCGTCGAGGCTGCGTGGATTGGTCTTGTTTAGGGGCCGCTCCGGCCGGGCGCCCCCCTCCGCATCATCCCCGATTGGATCCACGGGCTAAAGGGTGCGTGCCACTGCCGGCTAATTTCTATAATTTCGTTTAGTTTGACTGTCGATGCTCACTACTTGGGTTAATGAAACTGACAAGGGGAGTTGATTCTGTCACTCAGGCCCTATGATGCAGGAGGCGGACAACCACCGGACGATGTTTCCCGAGACCTTGTTCACGCGCGCCTTCGAGGACGACATCGAGGGCACCATCGTCGTCATGCCGACCGCTAAGTGGCGGGGGATGCACGCGCTAGGCGTTGGACATGAGAGCGTGCTCCGGCGCTAGCTGGCGTCTTCGACGAGCTCGCGTGCGGCTCGCCGCCGCTGCGAGGAGACTCGGAGACCACCAGCGGGCTCCTGCGGGCGGAACTCCTGGTCATCTTCACTTCGAGGACGCCACCATGGCCGCCATGGTGTGCTTCATCACGTCGCACGCGGTGTGGTGCGGGATGCACGCACCGGACGTCGGGCATGAGCGCGTGCTCATGCGCTAGCTGGCGTCTTCGACGAGCTCACGTCCAGCTCGCCGCTGCTGCGAGGAGACTAGGAGACCACCAGCGGGCTACTGCGGACGGAACTCCTGACCATCTTTACTTCGAGGACGTCACCATGGCCGCCGTGGTGCGCCTCGTCGCGCCGGCCTCGGTGTGGCACGGGATGCACGTGCCGAACGTCGGGCAGGAATGCGTGCTCCGGCGGTCGACGTCTTTGATGAGCTCACGTACGGCTCGCCGCTGCTGCAAGGAGACCAAGAGATCGCCAATAGGATCCTGTGGGGGCGGACCTCCTGACCATCTCCATGAAGACGCGCGACGCCACCTGTTGTTCATCTTCACCAAGACGCATGAAGCTGACGGCGCTGCTCGGACAAGTTCCTCCACGACATCTGACCGGTCGGCACTCGCGTGGTTCTTATGACTGCCCTGCACGGACCCCTGTGTGGAGGTCGAAGGAATCGTGGCCGCGTGGGCAAGTTGCGGGGAGGTCGAGGAGAAGCTGGTGTTCCAGCCGAAGGGGGTGAGGCGTCCCTGTCGACTCCACGCTGCGGTGCTCCGGTTGTACCAGTTCGTCCCCGTCGACCACAAGGAGGTACGGAGTACATATGAAACTTCTACGTATATACATGCTTCCGGTCTCTTTGTTTCTTTGTTTTGTATGCCCGCTAGGTGCCCCCATTGTCTCTGCTTTGTTGGAAATATAAGAACGTGTGCGTGGTATATGGCCGTATACGGACGTGAGTTTGGTTAGTCCAGGAATTAGGAGTCCTAATCCTGCCATATGTTAGACGCACTAGGCATATAGTCCTGTAATCTGTTTCAGAAAGAAATAAAAGAGCCGGGAGGTATGATACGCAGGCTACGCAGCCAATCCAATGGATTGCAGTCTTTTCCTGTAATCGTAATGCAGTCTTTTCCTGTAATCGTAATTCGTGCGTCAGGCTAAGCTACTGCTGAATCCATCGAGGTGGCTGCTTGCCTACTTGGCTAGTGCGCGCGTTGCCGGAGTTAGAGATCTCCAACAGCAGCGCTAAAAACGCCGCGCGCCCAAGAAACAGCTGATATCGTGCGCACGCACCCGTTTCGGCGTCTCCAGCAGCCGCGCTAAAACTCCCCGCGCGGTAAAAAGGGGCCAGCGCGCTGGCCTGAGCGGTACTGTCTGCGCTGAATTTGGGGCAACCGAGCCAGCGCGCGGTGCGAAAGGAAAGCGCGCGAGGAGCAACCACCACCCGGAAAATTCCCGCGAGAGAGCAACCACCACCCGGAAAATTCCCCACTGCTCCCGCTGTCGCCCTCACTTCGCCTAGCGCACGGTGCCGCCGGCGGAATTCCGGCGATGGAAGACAACTCGAGCGTTCCTCCGACCCCGCCCTACATGCGCGACCCCTCTCCGTCGGCGCCGCCGCAAAACCCTAGCGCGAGCGTGACCAACCCCGCCGCCGGCGCCGCACCAAATCCTGGCGTGGGGCTCGCGCCGGCCTTTTCACGCGCCACGGCCGAACTCCGCCGGAGCCGTCGCGCAGGCGCCCGGTGCGTAGCGGCGGAACGTCCTCCCCAAGCGCCCGATTGCGGCTGCGACGACGGCTGCGGCAGCCAAGAAGATGAAGAAGGTGGGCGGCGCCGCTGCATTTTAGCGTGACTGCTGAACCGCGACAGCGTCGCGCTACATTATAGCGCGACTGCTAAAGCAAAACTGGCGACGCGCGCGAGAAATCGCAATTCTGGCGCCGCAAAAAAAATTTAGCGCGCCGGCGCCTAGCGCTGCTGCGGAGGTGCTCTTGTACTGTTGCAGGAACAGGACGCAAATTAACAAGTTGCAGGAACATGAGTTGGACGCACATCAACGGGTTGCCTGGAAGAAGTTTCTTACTTCATTTTGTATACCTCTTGATTACTTTGTTGAATAGACCTTGCAAATCAACATGTGATGTGGCACTTCTCCTATACAAATTTTATAGTTGTCTGGTACCAAATCTTGCTTCTACTGGTTTTGGCAATAGTATTTCGTGACTTCCAATTATTTTACTTCCTAAAAAGTAATGGTATATGAGTGGAGTGAAACAATGTTTTTTATTGTTTTATTGAACAAGAGTTACTCAGTTTGCATGTTCACATGTAATCAGCATATATGGGAACAAAAAACCATACACGGGCTCTACATCAGTGGACAAATTATATAGCATGTCGACAAGATGAAGGCACTGGTTATATATTTCCAAACAAGGATTTGATTGAGATAGCTACTAATGATTTCTAAAGAAGGCATGGCTTGGTCAGCTTAGTTAGGCTGAACTTTGTGTATTTTTTTTCTCATTTATGTAATAAGACTTATTGTGAGTATTATCATTGGTGCTAAGGGACTTACTTTGTAACTATATGCACTCTTGTAGTTTCAAATTTAGAAGTATTCTGGTCAATAGTTAAATTATCAAAATGGCCTCTTTCGATGCTGATAATGTTAGGATCAATTTTGATCCAGTCGATCGATATTCTGTACCTCCAAAGAGTGCAAAATATCGGTGCTACTTCGAACAAATTGTTGCTAGCACAGGAAAATCTGCACACACACATACACACTCCAGAGAGAAACAAAGGCAGTGCACTTGCTACTTGGGGCGTTCCTGGATACAAGAGACCTGAGCACTAGAGGCAATGCACGGTATGAACACACAACCATGAGTCAAGCCGCCGTAGCTATCCTCTGGCAAACTTGCAGGCCGCTTGTAATCCTGACAACTTATCCTGAGAACTGATGCCTATCCTATCTCCTGGAGTACTTGACTTACAATACAAAGTCTCATGTTCACACTCCACACAGAGAACAGTGTCACGTAATATGCATGTACATGTCTGTATGAGCTTAGCCAACAAGTTTGCTTAGGCTAACATAACATACCGTTGGGATAGTTTTATGAGCGATGAAGTTTTGACTGGTAGGATCTTAACTGGTACTCCTCCGTTCCAATTTAATTGGGTTGTGATGATAGAAACCACGGCCGGCCCCGTCTCGACGTGGAAACGCTGAAAGCCTGTTGTCGGGGTCCTCCACCAGAGGGGTCGCGGTCCCATCAAACATATCATCGGGTCACCTAGCTATAAGCATGGAGAGAACGCTTTCGAGGGCTTTGTGTGCGAACAGGAGAGGCTCAATGAGGCTACGACAGAGAGTTTTCGGTATGAGGTGCGAGTTAGGCGGGGTAGTTCCCGACTAGAGGAACTCTTTTATTAAGAATAGCAGCGTACTTCCTCATGTTATACACAACGCAGTCGTCTGCTTACACGACATCCAGGACATGTAGCATGGGGCCCGGCCCCCCCCGGAGGATGAGCATTGGCGAGACCTGTTGTGCTTCATTTATTTCTTCATACCCGCACCTAGCTATAAACATGGGGATAACGCTCTCGAGGGCGTTGTGTGCGAACAAGAGAGGATCAATGAGGCTGCGACAGACTGGTTACGTTTTATCTGGGGAAGTGTGCTTTTATGGTTTAGTCGCTTGGTGTGCTGCCTGCGTTATCTTGCTCGCGTCTTCGACGATCTTTTTCTTTTTTGTGACTTGGCTGGCTGTTCGTTCTTGGGTGGTTTGTGATTTTCTGTGGGTGGGGTTGTTGGGCGATGTTTAGGTGGTTTGATCTTGTTTGGTATCTGTTGAGCGATCGGTTACGTTGTATGTAGGGTACCGTATTCTTCATCCTAGCCGCTTAGTTTGTAGTTTATAGTGTCTTGCATGTGTCCTTGACGGCTATTTTTACGGGCTGGTCTTGTGTGTTGCCCGTCGGGCGACCGGTTAACAGGGTAGCGTATTTTTCACTCTAGCCTTTTAGCCTGCGGATTATAGCGTCTTGTCTATGTTCCTGTCGGCTATTTTTTGCGGTTTGATCCTGTTTGTTGTATGTCGAGTGGTCGGTTACGTTGTATTTAGGGTAGTGTATTCTTCATTCTAGCCGTCTAGCTTGCAGACTATAATGGCTTGTCTGTATCCCTGCCGACTATTTGTTCTGCGATCTTGCTGGCTGTCTGTGGTACGGCGGCTTGTGATCTCCTCGTTGTGGGTGTTAAGTGTTCCATAGACGTTTAGTGTACAGTCTACGCGTGGTTGGGGTGGCGAAGGTTCCCGGGTGCAATCCCTAGCTGCACATAGATTTCCCGTAGTACCATGACTTTCTTCCATCCTATAGCCATGGGATAACATAACCACCAGCCCTACGTTCAATGTTTCAAAGCCAAAGCTACGTCAACACAAAATCAAAGGTCAAACAAAAGCGACACAAAACAAGACACCATACTTTGAGATAGCACGATTATCCTTATGCTCCGCCTTGCTAAGCTACCGGGAAAAGCATGATTCCGCTTCCACTAAAATGGAAGAGTAACTTAAGACATTCCAAATAAAACCGGTAACCTCCCGAGTCGCGATATTGGATTCTTTTGTATGTCTCCGACAGTGAGATACAAGACATGGAAAAGGAAGGGCTGCTAGCGCCTAAAGGTGTGAGTCAATGGAGATCTGTCGAGATCTACATTATTTCCGCCCCAAAAGACAACGAACGGGTAATACTTATTTCCCACGTTGTATGTGGTCCTGGTATTCCGCTATCTCCAACATCGTATGTGGTCTTGATATTCCGCCTTCCGCCTTCATTTTAAAGGTTCTTAGCCGCAATGGTTTGCAGCCACATAACTTGACACCAAATAGCTTGTTGTACATCGCCTGTTTCCAAGCCCTTTTCGAAGATTATTTAGCCATGTCTCCTAGACTATATTTTTGCATATATTGTTTTCCCTCTAGCCTCTCGTCTAGCCTGATCCCACGCCTCCCTGGCCTCTCACCTAGCCTTATCCCCTGCATCCCCTCAGGTCTCTCGTCTAGCATGATCCCCCGTCGTCCCCCTGGCCTCTCGTCTAGCCTGATCACCCACCTCCCTCTAACCTCTCGCCTAGCCTGATCCACCGCCTCCCCTCCGGTCTCACGCCTAGCCGGATCCATCGCCTCACGCCTAGCCCGATCCACCGCCTCCCCTCCTGCATCTTGCCTAGCTCGAACCCCCGCTTCCACTCCCGCCTTCCGCCTAGCCCGAACCCTCGCCTCCCTTCCGTCTTTCGCCTAGCCGGATCTGCCGACTTTCGCCTAGCCGGTTCCCCCTTCTTCTTCTCTCGTCCTTCTCTTGGCCGGTTCCCCGACACCGGCCCCGTCTTTCGCCTCGCCGGCTACAGGTAAACCATAGCCTAGAAAGAAGCAGTAAATCGCTCTAGGTTAAAATCAACCTACATCGGAAAACTACTTTTCAAAACTCTTAATGTAGATCGACATCGGAGGTGGCCCAAACCTAGGCTGTGACGCTTCCTGTTGAGCAAACAATGTTGAACATAAGTTCATTTATACAGTAGGAGAAAGAGCACGTGGGAGCACGCGGGAGACGCCGGGCCTCCGGTAAATTGCTAGACAGAAAAGAAAGCAGGTGGCGGACGCCGAGTCTCATGCAAATTTTTAGACGGGAAACAGAGCACGCGAAAATTGCCGGAGTCCCGGCAAAGTGATAGACGGGAAAAGAGCACGTGGAACTTGTCGGAGTTCCGACAAAGTGATAGACGGGAAAGAGAGCACGCGGAACACGCCGGGACTCCGGCAAAGTGGGATACTTATTTACCACATAGCGAAGACTGAGTATCATCTTTAAATAATTATGGGATACTTATTTAAACCAATTATGAATAAATTTCAATCTCATCATGTAATGAAACATTAATACATAACCCCGTGACACCAATGAAAAATAATAAGAAGCAACAATTACAATAGATGAAAAATAGCTAGATATTTATTTACCACATAGCGAAGACTGAGTATCATCTTTAACTATTCAAAAACTTTGCATGCTCTCTATATTAAGCAAAAAAAGACATACAGATTTGATATAATGTACATATCCTAGGTTCTGCTAAATCTACAGGACACAGCCAGATCGAAGTTTGCAAGATATCCTAGGTGTGCTAAAGCTTCAGCCTGACACGCTTCACTCGTGGAATGGCCTTGCCACAGCCAGATTAAAGCTTGCAAGTACTAGACGAGTTTATCTAATTTTACGTTTGATTTATTCATCATGCAACACGGGTTTAATTTAGTTCATCTCCGTGCATTGTTATATCATAACTCCCTCGAACTTTATATCTTTTGTTCTATGCTTGTGATTTGCTAACATGATCGTGATTCCTTAGATGGCAATTGAAAAACACTAAACTGAGCCATACGTGTATAATTCCATTTTGGGCTCATGAGTTGGTTGATGAATTCCTTTTTTATGTAGGCAACAAATTAAAATACATTGTTGTATGAATGTTTTGTCTTGCAGCACATAACCAAGTGTTGAACAAGACACGCTCCATTAAAGATATGAACTATGTTATAGGGTTCTCACTTTATAGTATCCATCTGTTATTATGAAATTGTCTTGTCCATTTT
>CAMZMU010000036.1:36740111-36829451 GCA_947311845.1 Poa pratensis | reverse complement strand
TTTGTTATCACTGTGTTTTATTTTAGTGTTAAGCACAACTGAGGAATTATCCACACAAGCAACAAACACAACAAGATCAACATCACAACCAAAACCACACAAATCAAACTACAAGAATTGATCATACCACCATTTCCACAATGCTATCTTGGGGAAAAGTGACCACTCCTAATTATGACAAGATGATGTTTAGGAAATATCTCCACTCATAACTTAATAGCTTTCAAAAGATTTGAGAAAGGAAATATGTGGGGTAATATATTTCCCACTAGTGTTATTTTCAAATGGAGTGAAAATAGAGTTTATAAAATGGAGTTGCAAAATATCAAGGTCGAAGAATAGGTAGGAGATAACATATAGATCTCCATAATCTTGGAAACACATAATTTTGGAAATACTTTTACTTCTCAAATAATGGGTATTAGTTTTGGTTGTTGCTAAACCAGTATCATTGAAATGGACTTCAGCCAGAAATAAGAATGGAAAAGATATATGGAATATTTTCTTGTCATAACATGATCACCAAAGTTAAATATATTTTCATCTTGGTGTGGTCTTTAGGTTAATATTTATTGACGAAACAACTTAAACAACAAGTCACACAAGTCCAACATAGCAATGGGAAGGAAAACATAATCATCAGTGAAGCATTTTCAAAAAGTTTTTGTTGGTTCTGAATTTTGGGTCTTGTAAAACTATTTTTTCTTGGTTCCAAAATTTGGGATGTGACAGATCTTCCCCCCTTAAAAAAATCTCGTCCTCGAGATTTGCGAGGTGGGTAACCGGGGAGTACGGGGCACGGGTTTTGGGCTGGCTATACTTCCGAGGTCGATGCTTTTCAGTGAGTTTGCCATGTGAGATCTTGACAACTTGATGATGCGAGGCTTTCTTTGTCGATAAACTTCTGTGCTGAATTCAGATCCTTGATGATGGGGTTGTCTAGACGATTGACTCGATGGATAGTTTTGGTTGTGTTTCCAGATACTACAGGCTAAGGCGCAAGGAACTACTTATTAACCACGTTCTGGTATACGTATTGCAGGTCTTCCCCCTTAAAAAGGGGTTTGAAGGTTCATCCTGAAGGTTGCAGCTGGAGTTGACTTGGAGGCATTGTTCTTCCGAGGTAGCTTGACGATCTTCGTCTTGGGTGTCATTCCTCGGTGCTTGGGGTCGGTGCAGATATCACTTCCTGATATTGTCTCCTTACGAGGGTCGCAGATAGGGACGCGTTGTCCTCAGGATGCGTCAAGTCTGTGTACTTGACTCTCTCGGTTTCTAGTTAGAAGAGAGATGCTAAAAGCTTCTATTTGTTTCTCAGCCTGTTTGGTGGTTGTTGACGTCCAATTGCAGTTGCTTCCCCCCTTTGATTTTCCTTAGCGACTCCCGGTAGATTTTCTTCATGCCTTTCTTCCTTCGGCTTGGCGGAAAAAGGCTGGTCGTGGAATGCTTCTTTGGGTCTGGGTCTTCACGAAGCTTCGCAAGTGTCTTCACATGTAAGTTAGAGTGCACCAGAATAGTTAGGGTTTCCGGGAAAACTTTTGGTTGAGGGGCTTATGTTAGTTTTCAAGGGAGTTGGGTGCCATACTTGAACATCAAACTTTTATACCTAAGATCCAAACAACCAACTTTACATAGGCCTCTAATTCTCGAGTTTCAAAATACCATTCCAATATCTCTGGTAAGGCCACTACTAACTAGTTAATTTGAAACATGGTCCTTGCCCAAGCTAAAATTATTAATCCACCATCATCTTCCGCGGGCATAAACTCTTTATCATAGTATAGTTCAATCTATCGGATACCCATCAAACCTTTTAGGCATAGTCTTCCCATTACATTCTATCACAAAAATCGTAGTGGTCCACCAATTATTTCTTGATTGATTTTTCCCCCAGATAGCATATCTCAAATTATCTGACTCTTCAGGTTGTCATTTTCCCACGATCATATCATCAAAGCTAAATAAAGCATCCAAAATCATGTGATCATATCATCAAGAATTGACCCACTTTCTAACCAAATTCAGATTTTTTCAACACTTTTGGGCCTTGATCTCATAATCAAAGATAAATGATCTTCTAAGAATAATCCAAACAGAGCGTGACAAGCTCTGAAAACTACTGTCACCTAGAATGTCTGGCTACTAGACCAGTCATATTGATTCCTAGAATCCGATAAACATTCACTTATCCTCCACCAATTATTTCTTGCATACAACGATCTACTCATTTGCTAACTCATCTTTGACCACTTCCTATAATTCTATAAGAATTTAGTACAAAGGTCACTTGCGCTAAGAATCACCCTAAACATTCCAACACCGGAGTATTCTTCTTAATTTACTTGCTTCTAACCAATCCAAACATCATTTTATCAGCAAGTGCTTCCTAAAAATCCAATAACTTTCACCTTTATTTCTAAACCTTAAATCAAGGGTCACGTCTTCTAGCTCCAGATAACCACCAATGGTTGGGGACCAAACTGGTTAGCCCCAGAGTATTAATCAAATATATCATCTGTCCAAACCCAATTAATTTATCGATCCACTCCAAGTTTTCACTTCTATTCTAAACCCCAAATTTTTGATATTACCAACATCATCCACCAAATTTTGATCTCATCAACTAGATTCTTAAGGGATCCTTTTGACTAATAATCTTATAGTTCAACACTCTTATATCCTCCTAAAGTTCTCCTTTCTACCAACTAGTTTTGAGTCGTCCTATGGCACCTCTTTCCTTTGTCTAGAAAAAGCAGTTAGTAATTTTGCAAAATTTGGTTAGATGAGAGATTTAAAGTTAGATAAATTATGTTAGTTATGTTAGTTTTCATATTCTTTTGTTAGTCCGACGGATACGACTAGTGTCATCTAACGTCGGGTCTTGAATCTTCATCTTTCTCGATGGCTTGATGTGGTTGTACAAAACGACGTATGAAGGCCGCTATCCGTCTTGCAGAAGGTCGCAGAGTCTTGGGCCCCCGGGTTGGAGTAGAGAGTATTCCATACCTTGCTCCTCTTACTAGGAGAAAATTTTCTGGAGGGTTTTCTAAGTCGGACTTTTGAAAGGATACAAAAAGTGCATCTATGGCCAACAAGGCAAAAAGGTTTTTGCAAACAGTCAAAAATAAAGCAAGAGATAAAAGTGTGGTTACGTTGTGCTCCCGGCAAGGCGTGTTTTGTGGAACACACCAGGAAAACAACACACCTAAATGCAACACACAAGCAAGGATCAATCAAGGCACTTTTAGCACCAACAGACGTTTAATACCGTGGAAGATGGGGTAGCTCAAGTAAAACGAGCTTATCCTATCGATCCTATGGGTCTGGGTCAACTATGATTGTTGAAATCTTCATGCCATTACTCCTTGTGGATTGATGTGGTTGAGCTTGAAACTTGGTAGATTTTCTATGGAAACCTTGGCGGTGAATTCACTGCAATCTTTGAAGATTGCAGCGGACCTTCGGTCTTCGCATAAAAATCACCTTGATATTGAGGTCTTGAGAAGGAAGCTTCTTTTTCTTCGGGTTGCTAAGTACTAAGGTCTCTCCTGGTTCATCGTCAAATATATATAAATTTGAATGGGGACAAGATAACAGAAGAAAACTTTTGATAAACCTTTAGACAAGAGGTAAGGTTTAGAATAATTCGAGAAGGTGAAAAGAGTGGAAGCTATACTTAGGCTTCCTTAGATAAAAATAATTTAGGTAGTAATATATTTCTTTCCAAAAATAGCTTTCTCCTAACTGACGTCCATGCTAACTAAAGTCTCATACAGTCAGGATTGCTCTGATACCAAGTCTTGTGGAGACCCTGGACTAGCTATCCGAAATACCCTTGTGCGTACAACATCAGCGATCCCATGATCAGTGTGTCGCTGAGCACAATCGAACTGGTATCAAAAAACATCCTTAAATACCGAATGAAATACTTACTTGATTGAAGCTGTAACTTCAACAGGTACTTGCAGCGGAAATCATCAAACAACGTGGAGCCCAAGTCATTTGCCATAACCTACAGGCAACTGACTGGGAAGCGGCCTAGTTCGCATCGACGCCATTGAAAACTTCTCCTTCGAACTGCTCCTCTTCAGAATCTGGCTAAGACAATAGCCAGGGACGAAACCAATATGAGTACATTTGATTGTACTCGCAAACTACCCCCGAAATGAGCATGCATTACTCTTTTTGTTTAAATAAAACTTTCTCTGCTTTTAAAACTCTACATCCTTTTTGAAAAAGAGAAGGATAGACTTTTGTTTAATAAACCTTTGTTTGAAATCTTATCTTATCTTATATTTACTAATTGGAGGCCTCATAGGAAGCACCACGTTAATCCTAGAGATTAATATTTTTTATCCATACGATCCAAAGTTAATTTGTCTCAAGCCGTCGGATTTAAGCTGTTGCCGGACACGTCACGCACGACCCTCCAGCACGATTTGTTGGTGATGAGTTCGAATCCTGTATTCTCCATATTAATTAGCCCTTTGATTAAGTAGGTACTTCCTCCACCGCCTGCATGGGGTGCGTCTCCCGGTCTCCTTCCGTAAAAATGGAAGAAAAATATTGCATCCAATCCAATCATCGTCTCGCCAAATCTCATGGCGGCGAGATTTCTCACGGCGTCACCACCTTCAGACGTTCTCTACTAGCTTCTCATAGCATAGCGGGCTGATTTCTAGCAGCCCGTCATCACGTCCGGTCAATATAGGTTGAGTTGAATTAAAGGATCAATCAAGGTAGGGAAAAGTCGCTTCCGTGCGTAATGAACCTCCGCGGGCGGCAGCATAATTTGTTCCCTCCTCAACACACTAGGATCCGATTGCATGACTGTAGTCTCCATTATGCACTGATCTTTATTTCCTCCTATTTTCTAATCAGATCCATGCGGGCGGTAGCAGCGTCACCCAACTGCCTCGACCCGTCGAAAATCTCGGTTGATTAAACTGCAGGCAAAGCTAGGAGTCTGGCCGGCTTGATCATGCGGTTATTTCTTTTGCACATCGTTGCATGCATGTCTGCATGTTCAGGCTTGGTTTTATCCCATCTTCAAGGCTAATTTGTTACACTGAGCAATTAATTCTTTACGTAGTACTTATAATGATTTATGGTGGCAGATGCATGTGCCAAAAGCACATACAGTATAGCTTTTACATTATTAACTAAACAATACGTTGTGATGTTCCTAATATTATCAAATAGTTATTCAGTTGATTTTCATGTATTCTTTTGCAGCAATTTTGGAAAGACAATTATAATAATGTGCTACTTACTCCGTTCCAAAATAAGTGTCTTAGATTTGCCCAAGAATGGATATATCTAGAAAGTTTCATGTCTAGATACATCCACTTTTGGGCAAGTCTAATACACTTATTTTGGGATAGAGGGAGTACTATGTATCAGAGGAAATGTTTGTCTGCTATTGTACCTAAGATAATTATGTTCTTTCACTCTGAAATAGCACCTATGTTTATTTGAACTAATTAGCATTTGTACCGGTGTACGTGCGCAATATGCAAGCATGGAGAGGCAAGGAGGAACTCAACAATTACCAATTCGACTGCATATTTCATTTGAGAAGGTTAGTTTTTCAGTAGCTTTAACTGTTCCATTTTAGATGTACGTAACATTTCTATCTCACAATGCAGATTCTTTTAATATGACATATCTTATGATTATCCCCAAACTTTCACACCTAGAAATTATCACGTTGATTTAAAATAAATGAACCATCCATATGATCAAGTTATAACACTTAGGATCAACTCCAACGAATTATCAGCGCCTTATGCATCAGATTTGACGCCTCCTGCACCATAGAATGTAACTACTACAGTGAACCATTAGATTAAAAAAAGTGTTAGAAACTAATACCCTGATTTTTTCGTAATCTCGGTAATTCTCCATCAATTTATTTTTTATGATCTCTTAACCACATCACACCAAGAGCAATGTCAATATAATGGTCACGAGTATGAGTGTGCCAATGTGCGGCGGGTACACATGGTCCTTGCTTAATACATGTCGGAGGGCATATTGATGCTTTTAAAAAGAATGTTTTTGAAGCCGAGGACGGGCAAACCACCAATTGGTTGTGAAAGGGATTAACTGTGATGAAGAAAGTTATCCAAAAGAACTTGATGGCTTCGTTGGTTAACTCACACATGCACGTTAAACCATGGTCAACAAAAAATGCATTATGCGTTTTCAAATCCATCAATCCATCTATCTTATATGATATTATCAGAAGTACTATTTGTTTCACACAAATTAGTCTCTATATGGAAACAATTGTTTGCATTTGGCCATCTCTTTTTTCTCTAACAAACTTTTCAAGTTATCCCTTCGGTTTGAGTTCTCTACCATGTGATAAGAGAAACAAAGAAATATGTGAGCTATTATAAATTTGTGATAATACGGTCATTTGTTAAAATTTATTATCATGTGAGATCACGCCTCCAAGCGTACAACCTAAATTTTTCCTCAACTAATAGTTTTTAATATAAGCCCGTGCGGACGCACGGGTTGCTGACTAGTTCCTATAACTTTATTTGAAAAAGGAAAGAAGGCTTTAGAACTTTTTCCCATAAATCTGTCTTTGTAAGAACTCTCTTTTAAAACTTTTTCCTGAAAATACATCTTTGTTGAAAAAGGTAAGAAGTCTCTTTTATAAACATTTTCCCGGAAAATCACCATTTGTTTATTTCTCCAAAACTCCTCCTTTTTCGACCATAGCCCTTCATGGTCAAACCATTTTCCAACAACCTTATACCAGCCCTTCGGTATAGTTGCATAAGACATTTTCCACTTTCAAAACACAAAACTCTACACTTCTCGACCATAGCCCTTCATGGTCTTCCTCTTTTCCAGCAACCTCATACCGGCCCTTCGGTATAGTTGCCTACATAAAACATCTCCATTTTCTTTACAATTCTTAAAACTTTGCAAAACTTGCACATGGTCATAGGACAGCCTCCCAACTGTCCATATCCGAGGACTCGGCTATTCGAATAGTTTTACACTCTGCAGAGGTAGCACGCTTTTCCCACATCCGTCCGGCAACTCATCGTGTCAGCCACGTCCCGCCATACAAGGTGTATGCGAAGTTGAGTCACCGGCCGTAGCATGTCCTTTGCTCATGCTAGTATAGGACCCTGCCGCTATGATACTTTCCATCGACACTCATTCCAGCCTGTCGGAACTAAGTGTGAGGACTCATAGTTCTGCCCGGCGACCCAAAGGTGGCGTCTTCAATCCACTTCCTCCCTTCACTCATACCAGCCCGTTGGTATTGTCCTTTTTGAGGACCCAGGTCAGGGGTAGGTCACCAAACCATCCCCTCATGGAACGGAGTCATCTCCGTTGTTGAGGCATCCCATACTAATATGAGCAAATTATATGACTACGCCCTTTCCATATGTGGGTAAATGTGGTCGCACAGGGTATCGGCTGGTCGTCATAGTACTAGGACAGAATGTGCATTTTTCATAAAACATCACCATTCTCCATTTCTTCACTTCAACACCGACTTCTCGGCATTCCATATCCACACAAGTATTTCCAAAGGAGTTTTGAGTAAACAATATTTTTCCCATCCTATAGTTTGAAAAAGAATTTCCATCTAATATCTCCATATAGGGTGTCAAAATAATATACTTGTATTTTGTAAAAAGGGTTTTCAAAATCATAGCTTTAGTGGCAACCACCACATAAATCACTTATGCTCTTTATAAGTAAAACATGTGAACCAAAATAGATGTATATAGATGCAAGCTCAGAGAAGTAGCTTGCCTGATTTCAGCATAGTGTCCCTGGACTTTTCCTCACTGATCAGAGAAATAAACTCCGATTCTTCTTCCATAACTCCTTTCCAAAGACCACTCCGGTAGCGTTTATATCTAGCGTCGTAAACATGAAAATAAAACAACACTCAGTAAGCAAACCAAACCACAAGTGGTATACAAACAAGTAACAAACCACAAGCATCAAACTAATCATTCAAACAACAATCTAGGATTATCGATTACAAAACTATCTTAGGCAAAGATTAACAATAAGCACCTTCCTTTAAACAGGAAATACTTCAGACAAAAGTTAGGCCACCAATTAGTCTCTGTAATTCTAAATATTTTACCGAGCTAAAGTAGAGACATTAACAAGATACTCAAGCTAGTACTCAACTTAAAGACACTCAAGTTTAACAAGCAAGGCAAACATATTATTACACAAACAAGTTTGGCAACCATACCACTAGACATCAATCGTCACAAGCTTAACAACTAACTAACAAGTGATTAACCAAATATGCAAAACAACACATACCACTAGCACCAACATAACCACAGAAGACTAACATCATACTTATGCTAACATAACAGAGCACAAACATATTTTTAATTAAAGATAAATAATAAACATTTTTCCTATTGCAGAAACTACTACAAACACACAATAATTCACCCAACACTCTCTGTAAGTCGAAATATTATACCAAGATAGGCCATGGTAGAGGGCAATGGTAGGAACCTAGGTAAATTTGATTTGCTCCAAAAATCATTTCACAAAAATCTACAAAAATCATCAAGTTGCTCCCTGGTGGTTTTAGTAAAAAGAATAGAACTTTTGTTTTAGACTCCATTTGCAAGCAAGACCAACAGATCTTGAAAGGTATCACTTCAGGCTATCCAGGAAATTTTGATTTGCAAAATTTGGATTTGTAAAACTCTAGATAATTAATTTTTAGTGCAAAACATACTTTTTACAAGATTAATTATAGGGAGCACACAAAATTATATTTTTGCAAGACACCAGTTCTGGATGTTTAAGAAAACACATGAGTACTCTACAAAATTTGAACCACTCAAATCTCTATCACAGATCTACCACAAATGAATTAAACCTACACTGCAATTTAAACAGAAAATAAGAACAGCTATTAGATCTACAAAAAAAAAGAGGAACGGGCCAGATCTGGCCCAGATCCGGCCGAGCAGCGCAGATCGTGGCCCAGCCAGCAGCCCACGCACGTGAGACGAAGCGGTACAGGGCCTTCATCTTCCTCCCACACGCACGGCAGAGCAAGTCGAGCAGGGAGCAGGGCGAGGACGGCGACGGCGACTCCGGTGCTCCTAAAAAGAAAAGGGGATGTCCATGAGTTAGCTCGCGAGGAGGGGATCTCAGGGAGACAAAAATGGCGGAGAATGATGGATGGAACTGCTCGCGAGCTTCCCGGCAAGGTGGCGGCTGGAGCGGGAGAAGATGAAGATGCCCAGCTCGATTCACAGCTTCCCGCTCGATTCCTTGGACGAGGATGGAGAGGACGACGAGGCGGATCTTCTGGTGGTCTTCGATCTGCTCTAGGCGTCCTAGAACGGCGGCGATGTGGCGGCGGAGCTCCGGCTAAGGTTCGATGCCGTGGGGAGAAAAGATAGATAGAGAGAGAGAGAGAGAGAGAGAGAGAGAGAGAGCAGGTGAGAGATAAGTGAGGAGTGAGAGGATCAGAGCGACCTCGGTGGCGTTCTTATCTCCTCCCAGCGGCGAGGTGGGGCACGGCATAGTGGCGAGCTCACCACTGGCGCCCTGCCGTGCTGAGTGCGTGAACAGAGGAAGAGGACGGTGATTTTACAGAAAACCCGCTGGCTTTTCTTTATTTCCTGTTTCTTTTATTTTTCTTAAATACAAATTTATAATCCTTTAGAAATTTTGAAGCAAGTTCAAAATATTATTTTTGAACTCTTGGAACTTCCTTGACAAATATTTTAACTTCAAATAATTTTTTATTGTCATAGAGAAAATATTTGTTTGAGGGAAATGGAGAATTAAGTAGGGAAAATAATTTATTAAGATCATTTCTTTAACTCATGATCTTAATTTCCATTTGTTGAATATTTTGAGGAGTTTGTTTTAAATTTAAGTCACATACCAAATTTGTTATCACGCGTGTTTTATTTTAGTGTTAAGCACAACTGAGGAATTATCCACACAAGCAACAAACACAACAAGATCAACATCACAACCAAAACCACACAAATCAAACTACAAGAATTGATCATACCACCATTTCAACAATGCTATCTTGGGGAAAAGTGACCACTCCTAATTATGATAAGATGATGTTTAGGATATCTCCACTCATAACTTAATAGCTTTCAAAAAGATTTGAGAAAGGAAATATGTGGGGTAATATATTTCCCACTAGTGTTATTTTCAAATGGAGTGAAATAGGAGTTGCAAAATATCACGGTTGAAGAATAGGTAGGAGATAACATATAGATCTCCATAATCTTGGAAACACATAATTTTGGAAATACTTTTACTTTCTCAAATAATGGGTATTAGTTTTGTTGTTGCTAAACCCCGTTCATGGAAATGGACTTCAGCCAGAAATAAGAATGGAAAAGATATATGGAATATTTTCTTGTCATAACATGATCACCAAAGTTAAATATATTTTTATCTTGGTGTGGTCTTTAGGTTAATATTTATTGACCAAACAACTTAAACAACAAGTCACACAAGGTCCAACATAGCAATGGAAGGAAAACATAATCATCAGTGAAGCATTTCAAAAAGTTTTTGTTGGTTCTGAATTTTGAGTCTTGTAAAACTAAGTTTTTCTTGGTTCCAAAATTTAGGATGTAACAACAAGACAGACATGTCAGAAGATTACAATAAGTTTCATGAAATTCCGCCCTTCAAGTGAACATTGACCCAAGTATCAAGTTAAATGATGAAGATTGTCCATGGTTGCGGCGCAATCAGAAGAAAGGGACACACACGAAGAAGAAGTTTATACCACAACACTAGATAGGGATGTTGGTGGTGATGTGTAATAATGTATTAAACCTTTTATGTAACTGTGTTGTGAAAACTCGGAAGAAAACTCTAAACTCCAACGGCGCTCACAAGCGCTCGATAAAGTTGGAACAAAACACACGGTTTCCCCTGCATACAGCCCGACGGTGGCTCCTGAGTGCCCGCATATCAAATGCACCGTTGGACGTATGCAGGGAATCCGAATGCTTTGTATATCAAATGAACTACACTGAGTGTCGAACATGTTCGAGAGGGGGCCTATATATAGGGTCATGTGGCTGATCCAACACTGATTTTGCCCTCAAAAGAAACACACGCCCTGATCCAACGGCTCACAAGCGCTTGAAAGAAACACACCCCTGATCCAACGGCTCACAAGCGCTTGAAAGAAACACACGATCCGTGTGCTTCTTTACTCCCGGTTGGTGTTACCAACCGGGACTAAAGGCGGGCTTTGCGGTCACAACTCGTGTCAGTCACGTGTCCTCCCCTATCGCTGCCCTGGCCACGTGTCCTCCCCCAGCGCTGCACTGGTCACATGTCCTCCCCCAGCGCTGCCCTGGAAGTCTATATGTATTGTCGTCGACGGGGTAAACCCTAATCCACCATTCGTAGCAACGAACCCATCGTCTCCACGAGATGGATCCACCATGCCCGCCGCAGCGCCTTCTGGACGAGGTCGAGCATGCTCGGCAGAGCACGCTAGGATGCTACCGCGGGAGCCTATGCCGTCGTATGCCCACGAGCCCGGCGTGGAGAGGAATGCCCAACTACCGGCCTCCTGCTCCGGTGCCGGAGGAGCGGAGGGCGTACGAGCGCGCGTGGTCCGATGTCTCCGACCCCGACGAGGATGCGTACGCCGCAGGGTGGCGTGGGATCTGCGGCCCCAAACGGCTACGACTGGCCGCGCATCTCCACCAGGTGACGATGTACCTCCACCAGTCCCCGCCCCCTCCCGACGAGGAGGATGACGACGACGCGACTTCGACTGGAGCGACCATGGGGAAGAGGGCGGCGGGCCGCAGATGCAGGAGGCCATTGAAGCCTCCTTCCAGTCTGTCCACGACGACCGTGTACAGCGAGCCAGGACTGCGTGCCAGCTCAAGGCGAAGGAGGCTTCCGAGCTGGTTTGGACGCTGAAAGACTCATCCTCCATGGCTCGTGCCTCCGCCGCAAACATGTGCGCGAGAACCAGGCGGCCGCGAACGGGGCTGGCTCCTCCCGGCGCCGTTCCCCCTAATCCTACGGCCTCAGAGCTAGCAAGTCCGGTTATGTAAAAATGTGTAGCTGTGTTATGAAACCTTTTATGTAACTGTGTGGGGATGTCAAGGATGTTTTTAAAATAAATAGATAATTATTACAAATTTTTAGATAATTAAATCAATAGATAAAAAAGAAATAAGAAAAAGATATGATTTTCAGAAATATTGAAACATTTAAATTAAATATATATAAAAAAGAAACTAGTGCAAAAAAAATGAAATAAGAAAAAGATATGTTTTTCAGAAATAAGAAAGGATGTTTTAAAATAAAGAGATAATTATTACAATTTTTAGATAATTAAATCAATAGATATAAAATAAATAAGAAAAAGAAAAACCTTTTATGAGGGTTCCTAGTCTTTGGATGCGTTGTGCCCGCGGCTTAGCACCCCGCGGCTCAGGACCCGTCGAAGTTAGTTTGAGAGGTTCATGTATGGGAGAGGACATGTATTAATGATATTATTCGTGATGTATTTGTGATACTTTTGCATATTTCATCAATGTTCCCTACTTTTAATTATTCTGCTAATGCTAACAATGTTAAGTAGTTGCTATAAATTTGCATTCACATTTGCTAAGATGCAAATTTTATGATTCATATTCTTTTTTGCAAAATTGATTGTAGGGACATTGAGCTATGGATCCAAATTGTCCGGACGCCTTCGGCAGAGACGAGGAGCGTGAAGAGCAAATGGATCCAACTTGTCCGGACGTCGCCGCCAGAGACGAGGAGCGTGAAATGCGAATGCTTCAGATTATAGCAGGACGTGCAGCCGCGCCTGTCGGTGAAGAAGATGGGTAATTGGAAAGATTACAGCTCCCAATTTCTAAACGACTCCGGTGAGGGAGTTGAGCAAGAAGAAATTTGTAGAGAGGAGGAAGTGCCCTTAACAAACTCCGGCGAGGTATATTAAGCCTCTGTTGATCAATCACACTAGATGTATTATTTGAGTTGTATTGCAGTTATTAACAAATCATTTTTTCTTTTAGCCTTCCGGATCGAGCAAATCATCCGCAGCTAAAGGGTCGAAAGCAGTGTCGAAACGAGGCCTGACAAAGCCGTTGAAGGAGGGTCAAAGGATAGTGATCGACAGCGTTAATGATAGTGGCGAACCGACGGAACCCTTACAGTGTCGCCGCAAATATAAAATCAATGCGGAGTTGTTGTTAGGGACTTGGTCCGATCACCCTTGAAGAATGGCATAAGCCGAAGGACGACAACAAGCCAACTACTTATGTTGGCATAACCCTAAAAGATTTGTGTTGGGACACGCTCTTGACAAAGGTCAACCTACCGCCAGGTCTACCCGCAGTTGAAGAAGAAAGTCAAGCAGTGGACTCTTATGAAGATGGTCGAACAATTCTGGAAGACGCTCATACTATAGAAGCCGTCAGAGAAAGAAGAAGCAGGAGTCAGACCGGATATCAGCTTGGAACGCAAGGTGCAGCAGCAGCAGGAGCAACTAGACTCAATTAGTCAGCAAAGGGCATCTCAGCTGCAGCTAGAAGGTCCTGTCGTCGAAGCCGCCCCATCTGATCAGCGAAAAAGCAGCGTGGGTTCCACACAGCTAGAAAATTCTGAATTTGAACCGCCGGCGGCTCACTACCCCGTGGATGATATCACGGAGAAGACAGACTGTGAGCTACATATGTCAATGAAGAACATGTCCTTCAAGGTGGCGGTTGGATATGCTTTACCTAATCAATCTGGAGCAAGCTACCATCTCGGCGGGATTCCAGCTGGCTATGCTCGTGTCGGGGTGGATGAAGTTGTGCCGTTATATGCTAATATGGACCTTGACATTCCTGGAGTGACGCGAGAAGACACTGGGAGAAGTCGAGAAGGGTATCGCTCTCTGGAACAAGAAAAACATCGTGTTTCCAAACTTGGCGCCAAGGCCACCGACTCCTCCGAGTAGCAGTCACCCACCTCAAGATCCATCCTCCCACCTCAAGATCCATCCCCCACCTCAATATCCATCCCTCGACGCCCTCCGTCGCGAGTCCATCGCCCGCGACGTCCCATCCGTCGATTGCGCCCACTGCTAAGTCCTTCTCGTTAAAGCGGAAACTAAACTTCCCGTCGACGAGCAGAAGTGCAGATAAGTTAACTCGAGAGGAACGCGAGTTGCTAAAGCCTCTTCCAAAGAGACCTTACGACTTGACTCCAGAGGAACTCGACGAGTCGGTGCGTGCCAATGTGAAAAGACAATTAGGACCGAAACGGCCCCCCTAAAGAGATAATACCAGCAGAAAAAGTTGATAGATGTTTGAAAAATCTATCGTCTCCTCTTTCCTCCCCTCCGTGCCTTGGTCCTCCTTTTATAGGCTAAGGGGTTGCCACAGGGTCACGTGAGGGCGCGAGGGACCTTCGGCGTGAAGGACCCTCCTCATCTAGTTTAGGGGGGACGTGGCCTCTCCTCAGCCTAGCGTCTCCTTTGGGTTAGGTGGGAGCGTCCGCCTTGGGTGGACAGGGGCTGACACCACCACGGGCGGTGCTTCCTGCCCGCGCTACCTTCGTCTTGATTCCCAAGTCTTTTGAGGTCATCTAGCGTGAGGTGGAGAGCTTATCCACAGTGATGTGGGGAAGTACCCGAGAGGGAGCCTGGCCTCCTGCCGGGAACTCGAGCTCTCGGGTCCTTCCTTACCTTCTTGCTTGGTTCGGGGACCCGGCAGGCCCCCAGGACCGGAGCCCTTTGTCGACGTAGGCCTTGCTTGTCCTGACGGTGAACCCGCCAGCTTGACTTGGGTCTTGGTCTTGTCCATCTTCATCTTGGGCCCACATGGGGTGGACCCACTTTGGCAGCACTAGGGGAACCCCGTGTTCCATTGCTGCGACAGTAGCCCCCGGGCATGGTCCCAGTGGCTCTTGCTCCAGCTGCCGTAGCTATGGCCTAAAGATAGGTCAAAGTGGGTCCCCGGGCACTTGGTCTCCCTTGCTCTGCTCCGTTGGGGACCCGCCGAGGCGAGGTAGAGACGAGCCCCCGAGTCCTTTTGACCGAATCGCGGCGAACGTTGCGATTCATACGGACTCCGTGCTTATCTTGGAATCCAACGGGCGAAACGCGCAGAAATCGGCACGCCCCCTCGATCCCCAGGTCCGTCGGAGTAATGAGGCCGCGACGCGACGTGTGGGATGCCTTATAAGCCACGACTGGCTTCCACTGTAGCCGTTACCTCTCCAGATTCGCCGAAATCCCCAAATCGCCGCGCGGGAGACTCCTTCTCCCAGACTTCGCCGAGCGCTGCCCCCCGCCTTCCCCCTTGGTCGCCACTTCCCTTCGAGGCTACCCCTGCTTTGTCTTCCAAGCCTGATCCTTCTTCGTTGTCATCCATCAAGATCCTCTTGGACAGGGTGAGGGCGCTGACGCTCCATGGCCTTACCGGATTGGATCTCATATCTTGCTGGACCAAATGGCGAATTCAGCCCGTGAGCCGCCGTCTGCGACTTATAGTGGATTTCACCTGTCATGTGGATGATGTTGATCGTACTTGCCCTGAAGATTGGGACAAAGGGGAATGGATAAACTTCATTCGCCGAGTGACTGACGAGATATTAACTCGTATGATAACGTCGGTCTTGCTCCTTTATGGGTTGAGCACAAGCCTTTTGTGGTAATTCTTCTTGTAGCTTTTTCCTTCTAAGATTCTACCTTCAAAGTTGATTATTTCTGACCTTAGCTCTCTTTCAGATCGATCCCCATTTTTGGACTCTCCCATCAGAGGAGGCCGACTCAAGCCAAGAAGCTGCTGCCGAGTCATCAGAACAAGTCGCTGCCCCTGGCGGGAGACAATTATGCATGGCACCGCTTCTGAGACTGGAGGTAGCGCATTTGAAGAGGAGCAACAAATGGCCGATGCTCTTCTATCCACAGCTCCGAGCACATCTTTCCTGGAACTTCCTGAAGCACCTCGCAGGTCCTCCAAGCGCTTTTTATCCGAGAGCTCGGAAGACCCCTCGCAACCTGAAAAACGTCACAAGGCCTTGGCGCTGCTTGTAGAAGTAAAAGCTGCCAAATCCTTGAAGCTTGCTGAGCCTGATAATGCTGTCATTTCCTCCGAGCCTGTTGCGAAGAATTGCTTCTCGATAAGTTCGGGTATTTGTTTGCGACATTCTCTTTTCTTTGTACTCATGTGTCTCCGTGAAGAATTGTTAATCACCACTGTTTTTCCTGTCCGTAGGCTCAGATCTGCAAGATTTATCTTCTCCTTCCTCTGGTTGCCTGATGAAGAGCATCTGTATTGCCTCTGGGTATGGTTTACCTCCCTTTTATGGCTGTAACACTGCTACTTTCATCCATAACCGTCATATCTTGCAGGGCCACGATTGAAGGGGATACAAAGTCTGCCTTTTCGCTGCTCTTTCTCAGCCAACCATGAGTGAGGATGACGTTGCTGATGAAAACATGGGGACCAGCGATGGCGCAACTTATCTGAAGCCTTCCTTGGAGGAGGGTATTGCTGATGCGGCTCCTGCCATGGTTCCAGTCGCGGCGCCATCTGCGACTCCTGATGTCATAAGGGTGCCAATTGAAGTTAGAGCTCCGGTTTCTAAAGTGACTGATCACCCAGGTGCTAATAGTTCCAAATCAATTGCGGATGCCATAGTTGCAGCTGGAGATAGGCACGCTGCTTTGCTGCGCGACCTGGTTGAGCAATTTTCTTCAAGTCGCCAGGTACGCCTACCATAGCCCCCAAGGATCAAGACCTTGTGTTAGTTAACGGGGTGTTGATTCTTTTTCTTCTCCAAGTTTTGAGCCCCCAAGTGCTTTTAAGAATTGCTTATGTTTTTTCTCTGTTTGTTTGCAGCTTGAGCTTTCCTCGCTTGATGCCTCTGGCTCGATGAAAGGCAAGGGCACGTCCTTGGGTCAGCCTGAAACAATGCGATCTGCCTTGGAGCAGCATAACGAGATCATTAGAAGCCAGGCACAAGAAATGAAGGTACTTAAAAGTCATCTTGACTCCTGTGAAGAGCAATTTAAAGAGCTCGAAGCAGAGTCCAGGCAGCGGCTCATGGAGAGGGATGAGATCATAAAATCCTTGCGAGAGGGGTTGAGTCTTAAATCTGAATTGATTGATCGACTGAAAGGAGATCATGCGAGGGAACTCGCCATGCAAGATGAAAAATATAACTCGCTGCTCAAGGCTTTCGAGGGTTTTGGATCTGTTGTTAAATCAGCCATCCTGCAACTTGCCGGTTCATCCTTAGTCCTTTGTCTCTTAATCATGCATATTTGGGTGACCACCATGAGTTGCCGATTTGGATCTTATCTTGCTTTTTTGACGCACGGCCTGGTGCTCCAGTATGCCGTTCCAATTTGAAGGACCAGCTGGAATATCTTTCGGATTTTAGCCAGCGCCTCCTGAAGGTTATCAAGGAAGTTATGACCAAAATCTCCCCTACGACCGATGCTCCAGTGCCGTGTGAGCATTGGCTGAACAGGCTGTTCAAGGCTCCCCGTTATGTCTCTGATTGGAAGGGGTCTTCTGCTCGCCGGAGCTGCTCATGTTTTGACATTACTCCGGGCATATTATCCAGAAATAGAAATTGGCAAGGTGGCTCGTCATGACCGGGCGAAGCGCGCGGATGATACTGATCTTCCAATGAGTGAGTATTTCGACATCTGGAAGGGGATGCGTGGGTACGCCACACTGTTTGTTAAGAATTTAGACTTGGGCTCTTATTTGGAAGATTCAATCCTGATGGCAGCAAAGTTGCGAAGGAAAAATCCACTGGGGCGGATTCATCCCGGGCTTCTAATCCATCATCGGGACCTGGTGGTCCTTCTACTTCGTCTGGTGGTGCCCTGGTTATAAGGACACCTGCCGCTTCAACCCCAAGACAAGCCGCGCAGACTTCTGTTCCTGCACTCGGAAGCCGAAATAAATAGTAATGTGGGTCGTGCCCGTTAGTTTGTAAAACATTTGTACTATGAGCAGTACTTTTGTGACCTATAAGCAGTTCGTTTATGATATTTCCATTAAGTAGACGCTCGCGCGGCTCAGTATTTCCTAGGAACATGTGTGTTCAGGGTCGAGAAAGGCCATGATAGACATTCAAACTCGATTGACGCCACACCCCAGTACTTTGGCCGCATAATGCAAGACGCTTCTAGCTTAAGGATAAGTGCCACTCGTTTGGCAAAAGTTGAGGTAGCGAGTTGTGCTCGCTGTGCTTGTAAAAAAGCCCTCAAGGGTTAGTGATGTATGAAATTCAAAAGACTCAGCAACTCAATGATAGTTGAGGCGAAACGACGAACCCTTGAATGTCTAGGACGCCGGCTTTATTTCATAATCACTTAATTTCTTACAGGGTGTGACAAAAACGATGCAGACCCTTTAATGCGAGTTTTCTGTTCCTCGCATGTCATGCATACTTGATACTCATCGCACTTGGTTGCGAAATAATACTCCTGATGGAGCGGGGTTGAACACCTGATTGGTTCATGTTTGAGTCGCTAAGAGCGACTCGGGTCGAGCATGATAGCTCCGATGTGTTGTTCATGTCAAAGTAAGGAGCAAATCCTTTGGAAGATTAGTCACACTGGGTTGCGACTTAAGCTGGTTCACCTCTGTGCTGTAGGGTCTCACAATAACTGGACCTCGTTGACTGGGGTTGTTGATTGAGATTGGATCTATGCATATGCGCCATCTCTTGTCTTCTTTTTGTATCAAAGCATTTCTGAGGCATTATCTTCCTGATTCGCGACTGTTTGGTTGGAATTCACCATCTGGTGAGTGCATCCCGCTATCCGCCCATGTGGCGTCCCCAATGCGACTCCTTTTGGGCTGTGAAGGCTCATCTGTGGCCTGTAACCGTGTGAGGAATTGCGATGCAAGCTTCTTCTGCGATTATTGAGCCTGCTTCCTCGCATTCTAGTGCTCTTTGCCTGTCTCCATGTACCGTGATCACGCCGTTTGGTCCTGGTATTTTTAATTGCAGGTAGACGTAGCAGGGGCGGGCAGTGAATTTGACATAGGCTTCTCTCGCGAAGAGCGCATGGTATGGGCTTTTGGCAGTTACAACCTCGAAGTTTAGGAGTTCTGTGCGGAAGTTTCGCTCTGTCCCAAAGCTGACTTCGAGGGTTATTTTTCCTATAGGTCGTGTAATTACTCCTGGGATTATGCCTTGGATATCCTTCCTGGTTGGCTGTAGCCGCCACGGGTATGTTCATTCGACGGAGCGTGTCTTGGTATAGGATGTTTACTCTTCCTCCTCTCCATGAGGACTTTGTTCAACCTGTATCCCGCGACTTGTGGTGCGACTACAAGAGCCAAATGTCCTGGATCTTTTACTTCTGGGGGATGATCGTCGCGGCTCCAAATGACCGACCGCTCCGTCTAGCAACGGCATCTTTCTGGCGTTGGGATTTGGTCACCTCTCCGGTTGCTGCTCACTTGTTCCTTTTTCCCGCTGTTTGCACCTCCACGGTATGAAATTGCCCTATATTTCTTCTAAATGAAGTGTCGGGCTTTTGGGGAGCTCGCCTTGTCCTTATGCTGCATTGATCCGCTGTGAGTTGCGACTGATGAATCACTTTCTTTCCACCGCCTGTAGTAATGGCACTGCGCCTTCGTGTGGCTCGCGGGTCTCTCCCCTTCTGCGGTGTAAGTCGCAGGGACTGTAAAAGACCCTTCGGCACTATTGGGAAGTGATTCCTTGTCTCTTCTTTGCTCCCTCAGTTGACACTTACGGTGTTCAGTTTGTGTTGCTTGCGCCCTTTCCTTTGGGATTTGTGATAAGCCGCCTGCCATCTTATCTGTCTTTGCATACTTATTGGCTGTCGCCAAAAGTCGTCAAACTATCGATCTTGTGTCCAGTGCGACTTAATTTGTGGACCAGCGGCTCAAATCTACAATTTTTCCTTATGACTTGTACTGCAGATTGCACTGTTATATTTTTGGCGGAGACAAGGATTTCTGCGACTCTTTTTATCCAATCGCTGCTTGATTCGTCCTCCTTCTGGACGCATTGCCTGAGGTTTTTCATGTCTTCCATTTGGAATCTTTTGATGAACTTATCCTTCAGTTCTTCCCATGTGTTTATTGATTTTGGCGGCAATTTAGCAGCCAATCCCTGGCTTCTCCCTGTATTACCAAGTGAAAATACTTTGCGCGCACCTCCTGAGTTACATCAGTTCCTGTCATGTTTATTTCATAATCCTCTATCCATAAGGCGGGGTCTTGGTCGTTATGGTAGGTGGTGACTCGCTGTGACTCACCAAAGTCCGGAGGGAAACGAGTGAGCCGTATTTCCTCCCCAAAGCATGCTGGCCCTTTCAACAACGAATAGGAGCTTACTGGTGCTGAATCTTCATCTGATTCAGTTTCAAACTGGGTTGGTTGAGTCGCCCCGAGTGTCTGTGGCTTATCATCTGCCTTATTTTTTTGCCTGGTGATATTTGCAGACCTCAAAATGCAAATGTCCTCGCTTGACCTATCAACAACCTCTCTCGACTCATGTGGTGTATCACTCACTCCCTCAAAATGGATGCACTCAATCTCACATGTGCTGGGGGCACACAACTCACTCTCACTCGAGTAGTGTATGTTCCTCTCAACCTCACATAGGATTGGTGACATCTTCTCACTCATGTATAGTTCGGAGGCTTTGGTGGCCTGATGCGGGTTGGTCCCGATTTTCACGGATTGATGGCAGAGGGACGACGAACACGAAGAACACAAGAGGGAAAACGCACAAACAAGATAACTAGCAAAGCAACACAGACAAAATCAACTGGTAAGAACTCCCCAAGGGCAGCCCCCGATTCTCAAACTCCAAGCAACCTTACTCTTAGGATTGTTCCCCTTACCGGTCAATCCAACTGATCCAATCTAGCCACTTAAGAAGGAATGATTGGCAAGTAATCTCAATTACAAGAAGAAGCCTTGGAATCCACTAGAGGGATCTTCTCCACAAGGGGAGGCCTTGATTCATCTCCACAAGGGGAGTCCATGATTCATCTCCATAGCGGGCAACACCAACAAGGGGTGGAAAGGAGCTAAGCTCAACTCAAGTCTAATCTCAATCTAACCCTAAATCGAGGAAGAGGACGCCTATTTATAGTCTAGATCCAAAGGGGATAAGATTACAAGGCACAAGGCCCTTTTCAGCACGCAGGCTCGCCCACGTCGGTAGTGCTCTCTGGGGTCCGGTAGTACCGGCCGTACGGTAGTACCGGGCCAGTACCGGGTCACGGCCGGGACAAAACCATGGCGATTCCAGTAGCTCCTAGGAGATCCGGTAGTGGATGCGGTAGTGGGCCAGTAGTACAGGGTCGGCATGTGGCGGTAATACCAGGGCGGCAGGACGCGGTAGTACCGGTGCGGCCAGTCTCTCCTTCAGGTGACACATCAGGCGGCGGGCGGTAGGACCGGCTGGAGGGGTCGGTAGTACCACACCCTGGGATTGTGTCCACTTCATCTTCTCCTTGTCTCGCCTCTTGTTCATCGGGAATCATCTCTTGGGTATTCTTGTCGATTCCATTCCTGAGTATGCATAAGGTGTCCGAACGAAGTAGCAAACCATTCAAAGGGGTATCGAAATCACACATAGAGAGGAGCGAGGTCACCTTATCATGAAGTGCCTTGACTCTTGATCTTGTCATTGGACCAATTGGTGGTCTTGGCGTGGTGTGCCAAGGGTGCACTACATCATCTCCCCCCTTGGGAAAGAGTCGTCCTCGACTCTTCGCTCTCTTCATCACTTTGGTTCCCATGGTAAGGTGAGATGTCGGTGACGTTGAACGTGTCATGGACGCCACACTTGGACTTGGGGATGTCGATCTTGTATGCGTTGTCGTTGATGCGCTTGAATACCTTGAAAGGTCCATCTCCTCTCGGTGCTAGCTTGGACTTTCTTTCGTCGGAGAAGCGGTCTTTGCGTAGATGTAGCCACACTAGATCACCTTCTTCAAAGATCATGGCGCACTTGTTCTTGTTAATCTTCTTCGCATGGAGTTCATTGTGCTTCTCAAATGTAGATCTTGTGTCCTCATGGATCTTTTTCATGTAGGCGATGCGCTTGTCGAAGTCCATGTTGACGCGCTCATGTAGTGGTAGCGGAAGGATGTCAAGGGCGGTGTAGGGGTTAAAACCATAGACAACTTCAAATGGTGATTGCTTCGTTGCTCGGTGTAGCGCACGATTGTAGGCGAACTCGGCGTGTGGGATGCACTCTTCCCAATTCTTGAGGTTGGACTTGATCAATACTCGAAGAAGGGTGGATAAGCTTCGATTGACCACCTCGTTTTAGCCATCCGTTTAAAGGTAGTATGCGGTTGAGAAGAGTTGTTTGATTCCAAACTTGGCCATCAAAGTCTTCCAAAAGTAGCTTACAAACTTGACATCTCGATCGGACACAATTGACATCCCTGAAAAACAACGTAGCAATGTGTGAAGCATCGTCGGTCTTGTTGCATGGTATGAAGTGTGCCATCTTAGAGAATCGATCAATGACAACAAAGATTGAATCCTTGTTTGTTTTAGTGCGTGGGAGTCCTAAAACGAAGTCCATAGCTATGTCGGACCATGGGTGATGTGGAATAGGCAAAGGTATGTATAAGCCATGAGAGTTTAAAGTAGACTTAGCTTTGAGGCAAGTCTAACATTGGCGCACTAAGTGATCTGCATCCCGATACATCTTGCCTAATAGTTGTTGGTGGAGAGCATCGCAAAGGTCTTGTCACGGCCAAAGTGTCCCATTAAGGCACCTCCATGCGATTCCTTTAAAAGGACCAAACGTAGCGAAGACTCGGAATATATAGTTTGTTAGCCTTAAACAAAAATCCTTTGTGCAAATAGAAATCATCAATGGCTTTATGTTCCGTGCACATAGCAAAAATTGGACCAAAGAAAGTGTCTGTGGCATAAAGATTGTTGATCTCCTCCAATCCCAAAACATTGATTTCAAGATGCGTAAGTAGGTTGGTTTTGGGGGAAAGAGCATCCGTTACAACATTCTCTTTGCCCTTTTTGTACTTGATGACATAGGGAAAGGATTATATGAACTCAACCCACTTGGCATGTCGTTTGTTTAAACTTGATTGAGTTTTCAAAAACTTTAAGGACTCATGGTCGGAGTGGATGACAAACTCCTTAGGACGAAGGTAGTGTTGCCAAACATCTAAAGCTCAACGCAAACAATTCCTTGTCATAGATGGGGTAATTCAAACGTGCTCCATCAAGTTTTTCGCTATGGTAGGTGATTGGTCGACCATTTTGCATAAGCACGGCTCCAATGCCCAACCCACTAGCATCGCATTGAATTTCAAAAGTTTTGGAAAAGTCCGGTAAAGCAAGAAGGGGAGCTTTGGTTAGCAACCTTTTGAGCTCATTAAATGCAAAGTCTTGCTCATGGCATCAAATGAACGGCACATTCTTCTTTATAAGTTCATGTAGAGGGCAAGCGATGGTGGAAAAGTTCTCAATAAAGTGGCGATAGAATCTGGTAAATGCAAGAAATCTTCTCAATTCGGCAAGTGACATAGGAAAGGGCCAATTGCGAATTGCGTTGATTTTGTTTCGTCAACTCCCTCGGAAGAAATAACAAATTCCAAGAAAACAAGCTTGTTGGTTGTAAATGTGCACTTAGAAAGATTGGCATAAAGGTGTTCATTTCGAAGAGCCAACAAAACTTGGGAAACATGAGACAAATGTTCTTCCAAAGATTTGCTATAGATCAAGATGTCATCAAAGTAAACTACAACAAATTTGCCAATGAAAGGTCGCAACACGTGGTTCATAAGACGCATAAATGTGGAAGGTGCGTTGGAGAGACCAAAAGGCATTACCAACCATTCATAAAGACCAAGTTTAGTTTTAAAAGCGGTCTTCCACTCGTCACCTTCACTCATTAGTATTTCGTGGTATCCACTTTTAAGATCGATTTTGGAAAAGATGCAAGCACCACTAAGCTCATCCAACATGTCATCGAGGCGAGGAATAGGGTGGCGATACCATACGGTGATGGCGTTGATGGGGCGGCAATCCATGCAAAGGCGAAGAGTGTTGTCGGCCTTTGGGACGAGAATGACCGGTACGGCACACGGACTCAAGCTCTCTTGAATGTGTCCCATCGATAGGAGTTATTGTATTTGACGATCGATTTCCTTGGTTTCTTCGGGGTTGGTGCGGTATGGGGCGCGGTTTGGTAGAGGGGTGATACGTCTCCAACGTATCTATAATTTCTGATGTTTCATGCTTGTTTTATGTATCATTGTCACATGTTTTATATGCATTATATATCATTATTATACATTTTCTGGGACTAACCTATTAACAAGATGCCACAGTGCCAGTTCCTGTTTTCTGCTGTTTTTTATTCCAGAAAAGCTGTTCGGGCAATATTCTCGGAATTCGACGAAACAAAAGCCAAACCTCCTATTTTTTCGAGGGACACACGGAGCCAGAAGGGCAAGCCAGGGGGAGGCCCACGGCCTCCAAACCACCTGCTCGCGCGGCTGGGCCCACAGGCGCGCCGGGAGGTGAGGAGGGAGCCCAGGACCTCCGCCGACATCGCCCCATTCGCCTATATATTGACTCAGACGCGAAAACCCTAAAAGACCAAGTCATATTCCACCAAGGGTTCCGCAGCACCGCCGCCATCGACGACAAGTTTCGGGGGACAGAATCTCTGTTCCGGCACGCCGCCGGGACGGGGAATTGCCCCCGGAGTCATCTCCATCGACTCCACCGCCATCTTCATCGTCGCTGCTGACTCCCATGATGAGGAGGGAGTAGTTCTCCCCCGAGGCTGAGGGTTCTACCGGTAGCTATGTGGTTCATCTCTTTCTCCGAGAGCCGCAGAAGTTGACTCCGTACGCATTTCCGTATGTCGCTGCCTGGTGGGTCCTGCCTAATGCATGTGTCAGCTTGTTTGTCATCCTTTTTGCCTCCCGGTTGCATGTCTACCCGTTGCCTGCCGGTTGCTGTTGTTCGTCTCCCATCCATCCGGTAGCAGCCGATAGCAGCCGGTTCCCAACTGTTGTTCTGCCGGTTGCTATCTGCTGTCCATCCGGTAGCAGCTTAGCAATCGGTGAGCCGGTGAGCCTGGCAGCCGGAGTATTAATGACTGTGGGCCCATGAGGCATGGATCTTATCCTTAGATAGTTGGAAATATCACGTCTCTCATTTTGCCTCTATCTCAAAGCGAATGGATGATCGATGATCTGCAGAGCCACGCGGTGGACGGTTTGTTTTTTAGCTGTTGTACAGATCTGCTTGCTAGGAGCATTAATTCCTCAGTTCTTTACGCGGTCGTTGGCTCCCTATGTGGCCTGTGTAGCTCCTCTTCCCTACTCCTTCCTCCCCTGCTTTTCAATTGTGCCTGCTCCTTCATCTCTTATTCCGCACGCTCATGGCAAGCTCGCTGGTGGGGCTCGTGCACGTGCGGCTGCTCTCCGTGCTGGACGAAACGGAGGCGGCCGCGTCGACCTCCGGACATGCTCCTCGCCTCACTTTGCACAACCTTTGCATGATCGCCTTCCGCACTCAGATTGGCTAAGCTGTGGCTTGTTTGTTTTTGGTTTTGGGGTGTGCGCAGGACGTGGATGTGCCGCCTATCGTGCCCGGCGTGGTCGTGGCGCCGCCTCAGATGCAGCCGGTGGCGGGCGTTGGGCTGGTGGAGGAGGCGCCGATGTGCGGCGACGTGGCGGGGGTCAAAAGGAAAGTTGCGGATGCGCCGGAGCTGTTTGTGTTGTTTTTTGGGTGTGTGCAGGACGCGGACGTGCAGCCTGTTGTGCCTGTCGCGGTCGTGCCGCCACCATAGATGCAGCCGGTGGCAGGCTTTGGGGTGCAGGAGGTGGCGCCGATGTGCGGCGACGTCGCGGTGGTGCCGGTGGACGTGGCGACGACGACCAACGAGGAGAGGGCGATCATATTGTACAGGCCCGTCGAGGCTGCGTGGACTGGTCTTGTTTAGGGGCCGCTCCGGCCGGGCGCCCCCCTCCGCATCATCCCCGATTGGATCCACGGGCTAAAGGGTGCGTGCCACTGCCGGCTAATTTCTATAATTTCGTTTAGTTTGACTGTCGATGCTCACTACTTGGGTTAATGAAACTGACAAGGGGAGTTGATTCTGTCACTCAGGCCCTATGATGCAGGAGGCGGACAACCACCGGACGATGTTTCCCGAGACCTTGTTCACGCGAGCCTTCGAGGACGACATCGAGGGCACCATCGTCGTCATGCCGACCGCTAAGTGGCGGGGGATGCACGCGCTAGGCGTTGGACATGAGAGCGTGCTCCGGCGCTAGCTGGCGTCTTCGACGAGCTCGCGTGCGGCTCGCCGCCGCTGCGAGGAGACTCGGAGACCGCCAGCGGGCTCCTGCGGGCGGAACTCCTGGTCATCTTCACTTCGAGGACGCCACCATGGCCGCCATGGTGTATTGGTGTGCTTCATCACGTCGCACGCGGTGTGGTGCGGGATGCACGCACCGGACGTCGGGCATGAGCGCGTGCTCATGCGCTAGCTGGCGTCTTCGACGAGCTCACGTCCAGCTCGCCGCTGCTGCGAGGAGACTAGGAGACCACCAGCGGGCTACTGCGGACGGAACTCCTGACCATCTTTACTTCGAGGACGTCACCATGGCCGCCGTGGTGCGCCTCGTCGCGCCGGCCTCGGTGTGGCACGGGATGCACGTGCCGAACGTCGGGCAGGAATGCGTGCTCCGGCGGTCGACGTCTTTGATGAGCTCACGTACGGCTCGCCGCTGCTGCAAGGAGACCAAGAGATCGCCAATAGGATCCTGTGGGGGCGGACCTCCTGACCATCTCCATGAAGACGCGCGACGCCACCTGTTGTTCATCTTCACCAAGACGCATGAAGCTGACGGCGCTGCTCGGACAAGTTCCTCCACGACATCTGACCGGTCGGCACTCGCGTGGTTCTTATGACTGCCCTGCACGGACCCCTGTGTGGAGGTCGAAGGAATCGTGGCCGCGTGGGCAAGTTGCGGGGAGGTCGAGGAGAAGCTGGTGTTCCAGCCGAAGGGGGTGAGGCGTCCCTGTCGACTCCACGCTGCGGTGCTCCGGTTGTACCAGTTCGTCCCCGTCGACCACAAGGAGGTACGGAGTACATATGAAACTTCTACGTATATACATGCTTCCGGTCTCTTTGTTTCTTTGTTTTGTATGCCCGCTAGGTGCCCCCATTGTCTCTGCTTTGTTGGAAATATAAGAACGTGTGCGTGGTATATGGCCGTATACGGACGTGAGTTTGGTTAGTCCAGGAATTAGGAGTCCTAATCCTGCCATATGTTAGACGCACTAGGCATATAGTCCTGTAATCTGTTGTCAGAAAGAAATAAAAGAGCCGGGAGGCAGGCTACGCAGGCTACGCAGCCAATCCAATGGATTGCAGTCTTTTCCTGTAATCGTAATGCAGTCTTTTCCTGTAATCGTAATTCGTGCGTCAGGCTAAGCTACTGCTGAATCCATCGAGGTGGCTGCTTGCCTACTTGGCTAGTGCGCGCGTTGCCGGAGTTAGAGCATCTCCAACAGCAGCGCTAAAAACGCCGCGCGCCCAAGAAACAACTGATATCGCGCGCACGCACCCGTTTCGGCGTCTCCAGCAGCCGCGCTAAAACTCCGCGCGCGGTAAAAAGGGGCCAGCGCGCTGGCCTGAGCGGTACTCTCTGCGCTGAATTTGGGGCAACCGAGCCAGCGCGCGGTGCGAAAGGAAATTGCGCGCGAGAGAGCAACCACCACCCGGAAAATTCCCGCGAGAGAGCAACCACCACCCGGAAAATTCCCCACTGCTCCCGCTGTCGCCCTCGCTTCGCCTAGCGCACGGTGCCGCCGGCGGAATTCCGGCGATGGAAGACAACTCGAGCGTTCCTCCGACCCCGCCCTACATGCGCGACCCCTCTCCCGTCGGCGCCGCCGCAAACCCTAGCGCGAGCGTGACCAACCCCGCCGCCGGCGCCGCACCAAATCCTAGCGTGGGGCTCGCGCGCGGCCTTTTCACGGCGCCACGGCCGAACTCCGCCGGAGCCGTCGCGCAGGCGCCCGGTGCGTAGCGGCGGAACGTCCTCCCCAAGCGCCCGATTGCGGCTGCGACGACGGCTGCGGCAGCCAAGAAGATGAAGAAGGTGGGCGGCGCCGCTGCATTTTAGCGTGACTGCTGAACCGCGACAGCGTCGCGCTACATTATAGCGCGACTGCTAAAGCAAAACTGGTGACGCGCGCGAGAAATCGCAATTCTGGCGCCGCAAAAAAAATTTAGCGCGCCGGCGCCTAGCGCTGCTGCTGGAGGTGCTCTTGTACTGTTGCAGGAACAGGACGCAAATTAACAAGTTGCAGGAACATGAGTTGGACGCACATCAACGGGTTGCCTGGAAGAAGTTTCTTACTTCATTTTGTATACCTCTTGATTACTTTGTTGAATAGACCTTGCAAATCAACATGTGATGTGGCACTTCTCCTATACAAATTTTATAGTTGTCTGGTACCAAATCTTGCTTCTACTGGTTTTGGCAATAGTATTTCGTGACTTCCAATTATTTTACTTCCTAAAAAGTAATGGTATATGAGTGGAGTGAAACAATGTTTTTTATTGTTTTATTGAACAAGAGTTACTCAGTTTGCATGTTCACATGTAATCAGCATATATGGGAACAAAAAACCATACACGGGCTCTACATCAGTGGACAAATTATATAGCATGTCGACAAGATGAAGGCACTGGTTATATATTTCCAAACAAGGATTTGATTGAGATAGCTACTAATGATTTCTAAAGAAGGCATGGCTTGGTCAGCTTAGTTAGGCTGAACTTTGTGTATTTTTTCTCATTTATGTAATAAGACTTATTGTGAGTATTATCATTGGTGCTAAGGGACTTACTTTGTAACTATATGCACTCTTTTGTAGTTCAAATTTAGAAGTATTCTGGTCAATAGTTAAATTATCAAAATGGCCTCTTTCGATGGTGATAATGTTAGGATCAATTTTGATCCAGTCGATCGATATTCTGTACCTCCAAAGAGTGCAAAATATCGGTGCTACTTCGAACAAATTGTTGCTAGCACAGGAAAATCTGCACACACACATACACACTCCAGAGAGAAACAAGAGGACAGTGCACTTGCTACTTGGGGCGTTCCTGGATACAAGAGACCTGAGCACTAGAGGCAATGCACGGTATGAACACACAACCATGAGTCAAGCCGCCGTAGCTATCCTCTGGCAAACTTGCAGGCCGCTTGTAATCCTGACAACTTATCCTGAGAACTGATGCCTATCCTATCTCCTGGAGTACTTGACTTACAATACAAAGTCTCATGTTCACACTCCACACAGAGAACAGTGTCACGTAATATGCATGTACATGTCTGTATGAGCTTAGCCAACAAGTTTGCTTAGGCTAACATAACATACCGTTGGGATAGTTTTATGAGCGATGAAGTTTTGACTGGTAGGATCTTAACTGGTACTCCCTCCGTTCCAATTTAATTGGGTTGTGATGATAGAAACCACGGCCGGCCCCGTCTCGACGTGCAATCGAACAGGTCGACGGCACCCTTCGTACATGGATGGAAACGCTGAAAGCCTGTTGTCGGGGTCCTCCACCAGAGGGTCGCGGTCCCATCAAACATATCATCGGGTCACCTAGCTATAAGCATGGAGAGAACGCTCTCGAGGGCTTTGTGTGCGAACAGGAGAGGCTCAATGAGGCTACGACAGAGAGTTTTCGGTATGAGGTGCGAGTTAGGCGGGGTAGTTCCCGACTAGAGGAACTCTTTTATTAAGAATAGCAGCGTACTTCCTCATGTTATACACAACGCAGTCGTCTGCTTACACGACATCCAGGACATGTAGCATGGGGCCCGGCTCCCCGGAGGATGAGCATTGGCGAGACCTGTTGTGCTTCATTTATTTCTTCATACCCGCTCACCTAGCTATAAACATGGGGATAACGCTCTCGAGGGCGTTGTGTGCGAACAAGAGAGGATCAATGAGGCTGCGACAGACTGGTTACGTTTTATCCGGGGAAGTGTGCTTTTATGGTTTAGTCGCTTGGTGTGCTGCCTGCGTTATCTTGCTCGCGTCTTCGACGATCTTTTTCTTTTTTGTGACTTGGCTGGCTGTTCGTTCTTGGGTGGTTTGTGATTTTCTGTGGGTGGGGTTGTTGGGCGATGTTTAGGTGGTTTGATCTTGCTTGGTATCTGTTGAGCGATCGGTTACGTTGTATGTAGGGTACCGTATTCTTCATCCTAGCCGCTTAGTTTGTAGTTTATAGTGTCTTGCATGTGTCCTTGACGGCTATTTTTACGGGCTGGTCTTGTGTGTTGCCCGTCGGGCGACCGGTTAACAGGGTAGCCTATTTTTCACTCTAGCCTTTTAGCCTGCGGATTATAGCGTCTTGTCTATGTTCCTGTCGGCTATTTTTTGCGGTTTGATCCTGTTTGTTGTATGTCGAGTGGTCGGTTACGTTGTATTTAGGGTAGTGTATTCTTCATTCTAGCCGTCTAGCTTGCAGACTATAATGGCTTGTCTGTATCCCTGCCGACTATTTGTTCTGCGATCTTGCTGGCTGTCTGTGGTACGGCGGCTTGTGATCTCCCGTCGTTGTGGGTGTTAAGTGTTCCATAGACGTTTAGTGTACAGTCTACGCGTGGTTGGGGTGGCGAAGGTTCCCGGGTGCAATCCCTAGCTGCACATAGATTTCCCGTAGTACCATGACTTTCTTCCATCCTATAGCCATGGGATAACATAACCACCAGCCCTACGTTCAATGTTTCAAAGCCAAAGCTACGTCAACACAAAATCAAAGGTCAAACAAAAGCGACACAAAACAAGACACCATACTTTGAGATAGCACGATTATCCTTATGCTCCGCCTCGCTAAGCTACCGGGAAAAGCATGATTCCGCTTCCACTAAAATGGAAGAGTAACTTAAGACATTCCAAATAAAACACCGGTAACCTCCCGAGTCGCGATATTGGATTCTTTTGTATGTCTCCGACAGTGAGATACAAGACATGGAAAAGGAAGGGCTGCTAGCGCCTAAAGGTGTGAGTCAATGGAGATCTGTCGAGATCTACATTATTTCCGCCCCAAAAGACAACGAACGGGTAATACTTATTTCCCACGTTGTACGTGGTCCTGGTCGTATGTGGTCTTGATATTCCGCCTTCCGCCTTCATTTTAAAGGTTCTTAGCCGCAATGGTTTGCAGCCACATAACTTGACACCAAATAGCTTGTTGTACATTGCCTGTTTCCAAGCCCTTTTCGAAGATTATTTAGCCATGTCTCCTAGACTATATTTTTGCATATATTGTTTTCCCTCTAGCCTCTCGTCTAGCCTGATCCCACGCCTCCCCTGGCCTCTCACCTAGCCTTATCCCCTGCATCCCCTCAGGTCTCTCGTCTAGCATGATCCCCCGTCGTCCCCCTGGCCTCTCGTCTAGCCTGATCACCCGCCTCCCTCTAACCTCTCGCCTAGCCTGATCCACCGCCTCCCCTCCTGCATCTTGCCTAGCTCGAACCCCCGCTTCCACTCCCGCCTTCCGCCTAGCCCGAACCCTCGCCTCCCTTCCGTCTTTCGCCTAGCCGGATCTGCCGACTTTCGCCTAGCCGGTTCCCCCGCTTCTTCTCTCGTCCTTCTCTTGGCCGGTTCCCCCGACACCGGCCCCGTCTTTCGCCTCGCCGGCTACAGGTAAACCATAGCCTAGAAAGAAGCAGTAAATCGCTCTAGGTTAAAATCAACCTACATCGGAAAACTACTTTTCAAAACTCTTAATGTAGATCGACATCGGAGGTGGCCCAAACCTAGGCTGTGACGCTTCCTGTTGAGCAAACAATGTTGAACATAAGTTCATTTATACAGTAGGAGAAAGAGCACGTGGGAGCACGCGGGAGACGCCGGGCCTCCGGTAAATTGCTAGACAGAAAAGAAAGCAGGTGGCGGACGCCGAGTCTCATGCAAATTTTTAGACGGGAAACAGAGCACGCGAAAATTGCCGGAGTCCCGGCAAAGTGATAGACGGGAAAAAGAGCACGTGGAACTTGTCGGAGTTCCGACAAAGTGATAGACGGGAAAGAGAGCACGCGGAACACGCCGGGACTCCGGCAAAGTGGGATACTTATTTACCACATAGCGAAGACTGAGTATCATCTTTAAATAATTATGGGATACTTATTTAAACCAATTATGAATAAATTTCAATCTCATCATGTAATGAAACATTAATACATAACCCCGTGACACCAATGAAAAATAATAAGAAGCAACAATTACAATAGATGAAAAATAGCTAGATATTTATTTACCACATAGCGAAGACTGAGTATCATCTTTAACTATTCAAAAACTTTGCATGCTCTCTATATTAAGCAAAAAAAGACATACAGATTTGATATAATGTACATATCCTAGGTTCTGCTAAATCTACAGGACACAGCCAGATCGAAGTTTGCAAGATATCCTAGGTGTGCTAAAGCTTCAGCCTGACACGCTTCACTCGTGGAATGGCCTTGCCACAGCCAGATTAAAGCTTGCAAGTACTAGACGAGTTTATCTAATTTTACGTTTGATTTATTCATCATGCAACACGGGTTTAATTTAGTTCATCTCCGTGCATTGTTATATCATAACTCCCTCGAACTTTATAGCTTTTGTTCTATGCTTGTGATTTGCTAACATGATCGTGATTCCTTAGATGGCAATTGAAAACACTAAACTGAGCCATACGTGTATAATTCCATTTTGGGCTCATGAGTTGGTTGATGAATTCCTTTTTTATGTAGGCAACAAATTAAAATACATTGTTGTATGAATGTTTTGTCTTGCAGCACATAACCAAGTGTTGAACAAGACACGCTCCATTAAAGATATGAACTATGTTATAGGGTTCTCACTTTATAGTATCCATCTGTGATTATGAAATTGTCTTGTCCATTTTTTTTAGTTTCTTCGTGTTTTTGCACTGATTTTGGGCCATCATGCCATTGTTTTTTATGCTGATGTTATTTGCAGGTTAGGCCACCCAGTTGGTATTTTGGCGGGGCATTACGAGATAAACCTGATGGTACATGTCAATTTCCGACTATCCTGAAAAGTACATTTTCCTACCTTGATTTGTGTTGATTTAGCTATTTGCTTATATATCTTACTAGCCCAATTGGTACTCTAAGAAGAGCATGACGTAAGAAGGATGTCATCTAATTTAAACTTGTCGTTGGTTAGACCTAGAGAGATTCATACTGGGATAAAATAGTCGAGGTTTGTATCATCTGTGATCTCTCTACTAGACATATGCACTGGGTCAAGTACTTCATGACAACATGCCAACATTTTCCATTTTTATGCTATTAAAAGGTTTAGATTGGTTCTTACGACAGAAATTCTAGACCCTCGTATGTATCCTCTTGGCTGCATGCAATCCTACATGCCCATGTATGAAAAATAGTGTGTTTCTGAATGTTTCCTATGGTCTTTTGCAGTGACACATTTGTTGAGGGCCTAGAACTTCCGGTGTACCGCCGTAAGATGACGGGCGTTCATCATAAAAAATGGACTACGTTTCTCTTATTATTACTGTAGTGGACGATCTGAATAATGATGTCCTTGCTCATGTTCCGGGTCAGATTTACATAATATAGGAGGTGCGCTACTATCTCAAATATGTTGCCGATGTTGATCTTATCTATTCTTCTGAGTTCTTGCAATCTATTGTGCTCAGCATTTTTCTGACATGAAATTCAGTTGAAGAATGGTTTGCCCACCATGTTGTTCAAAAATGTCAATCAATCCATGGGCCTCTGAAATGGACATGCCTCATTGTTACAAGGTTAGGAGAATGGGTTCTAGCGGCATACAGTGTTGCCAAGAATACTGGTGACCTAATGTATATGCAAATTGTATTAGATCCTTCCAGTTCAAAATGGCCTTTACATTGCAGCGTCCGTAATATTCTATAGGTTATGCTAGAATGGGTTCTAGAGGCCAAGATTCAGTGCTGCCAACAATACTGAGGGCATGCTGTCTATGTGAATTGTATTAAATGCTTCCACTTCAAAATGGCCTTTTACATTGCAGAGTCGACAATATGCATGCGGCATGCCACAAAATGACTATTGAAAAAAAATCAAGGTTAGACTCTCGACAAGGCTGGAACGATAACATCGTGTCAATATTTAGATTACCCACTCAGGATGGTAATGGTTTACCTATTGATGAAGCTCAACAATTGTTTGTAAACTGGAGAATCTCTCATCAGATTGCACAACTGCAATGTAGAGATTGTTTTCACGATTGTCATTTGACATTTACGGTGCTAATAAAAATTTGTGAGAGGAATTACAAAAATAACCTACAAACACACAGACTGACACAACTACTCCCTCCGTTACACAATGTAAGATGTTTTAGATGTTACACATACATTGTCTAGATTCATACTAAAAAGAAAGGACCATGCACTTAAACGTGTCTAGATACATGTATGTGCATGTGTATGTGGAAAAAGACTAAAACATCTTACATTGTGGAACGGAGGGAGTACACAAGAAATTAGTTGATAAAATTGCTGAATGTACCTTTGTTCTTTGTTTTGCTCTTGCCCTCTTGCTGGGCTGCTGGCGTTGGGAACTTTAGGGCATGGCCATGCTCGGTTGAAAATTGGAATTAGGGGTTGGCTAATTGGGGCTGGGGCCTGGAGCACGGACAGAATTGCGGACGGCCAGACGGGGGACTAGCTGTCGGCGTCGCCGCTCGCCGGAAAGCTGCGGTCGGAGACGTAGACGGAGACGGCAAGACATGCGTCAGGCGGCTGGTTTCGCCTCGCTGGGTAGCCTGCAGCGGTGCAGCCTGGTCGAGTTGGGGAAGAGCCGAAGAGGGGTACGATCGAAAATTCGGAATACACGGCACCGCTGCCGCTTTGGCCGCTCCGTCCCTGGCTCCCTGCAGACTCCTGGAGTTCATGTCTCGTGTGCTTGGTGCATACAGGCTACAGCCTGCAGGCAAAACTTTTTGGGTTTCACAATTTTGGGCCACAGGGGTGCACAGATCTTGGGCTCAGGGGTGCACACACGTGGGAAATGTACGTGAAATTAGAATTTCGATGAATGATTTTATAGAATGTTCTTTCATATATGAAGGTAGAACCTCCAATTTAGAGGCACGTAGCCTAGCAAAACACACTTTGAGTTTAGATTAGGGCGCGACTTGTGGCTGATTAATCCTCCTGACATTGTAATGATCCCTATAAACATTATATCGTGATCAATAAAGTGTGTTTGCCCTAAAAAATATGTAAAGAAAAAATTCGACCAGGTGTCATGTGCACCCAGTTGGATGTACTGAGTTCCACCAGTGCGGTCAGGGATAGGCGGTGGTTAAGCCCGTCGAGCGGCTAGCGGCGTCCGCACACGTAAGGTGGCTTCGATCAAGGTGGCAGACGTCGGTAGCACCGGTGGAGGCGACATCTTATGTCGACATCGGAAAGGTCAAAGCCATAGAGGAAGAGATAGGGAGACCGCCGACTATAGCGGCGTCAGCCGGTCACGCCGCCCGTCTCCGGCGTGCACGTGAGTATTCTGAGGTCGTAAATACAACACTCTGAGTTAGGTGGCATGGGCGAGATTGGTGCTCCGGTACTGCGGTACTGCGACACCGTCCCCAGAACAAAGATCGTACCCGCGCACCACCACCGATTACGGTGTCAATGGGCAATGGCAGCAGCGGCGATCTATGAATCGTAGTAGTATAAAGGAAGACGATGACGGGTGACGACAGCGAGAGATGTCGTCAGAGGAAAATGCAAAGGAAGGCACGAGGGTGTGATTCAATAATATTCAGCTGTAACGAGCCCGTAGCCATGATCCAGCGGTGGATTTACCGAGGTTTAGGCTACCATAGATAAAATTGGGGATCGGGAGAAAGCCATGACCCAGTCATCTCAGTGTCACCTTGTACGTGTGTACATGTGTTTGTGCGATGTCTGGTTTTCAGTGTGTGCGATGTTCCCAAGTGAGGCACGATGTCCCATGGCAGTCAGCACCCCATCGGACCCTGCTTCGCCCCTGCCCACATTTGACGACATGGTCGTCTTCTAGACGTTGGGACGCCACTCTTCGCCCTGGTCGTATCGGGAGCCATGGCCATCACCCCAAAACGATACTTCGCCCAGATTAGGTTCCATATCCTGCTATGCGACAACAGCCATTGAAATGCGGACGACAGGATATAGATCAGGCGAGCCGTCGGGCATGAAGCATGGGGGCGAATGAGGCCAGGCATGGGGTGAATGAGGCTAACAAGACAAGATTTTACATCCATTGAATTCAAAAACAAGAAATACCCCACGGGCGCGGCGTGCCGCCGCGCCAAGGCCTACTAGTTCATTCAAAAGAGACAACAAAGGAGGAGGAACATTCGTGAAGGTGTTAGTAAAAGTAGGTTCCCCTTTGCATATGAGTACATATTGGAGGGTGGATGGGTACTCTCTCATCTTTCTTTTGGTGGCAATCAAGGACATGCTTTGTGGAACTCTCCTAGTGTTAGCACTCTCCTTTGGCTTGTGGCTCTCACTCACAGTTTGGTGGATCTCTCTCTCCACTCTTCTCACTAGAAGCTTTCTCGTGTTGTGCTCTTGCTATTGTCTTGGCGTTGTCGGCAATCACTTGGCTTGGTGTCATGGGACGAAGGACGAAATTCTTGTTGTTGCTCTTGAAGCTATAGTAATTGGTCCTTCCATCATGCATTGCACCCTTGTCATATTGCCATGGACGTCCAAGAAGCAAGTGGCACACGGACATAGGCACAACATCACAATCAACGGTATCTTCATATGCTCCAATCTTGAAGGACACTTGCACCATGTGTTGAATCTTGACGGATCCGGAGTCACTCAACCATTGCACATGGTATGGGTGTGGGTGCTTCTTGAACTTCAAGTTGAGCTTGTCACAAAGTTCTTTGCTAGCCAAGTTGTGGCAACTTCCACTATCGATGATGACCTTGATAGACTTTCCATTAATGCACGCTCGTGTTTGAAACAAGTTACATCTTTGGTCTTCCTCAACTTGGACATTGGCGGTCAATGCTCTTGCAACAACCAAAGAAGGGTTGTTATCACCATCACAATATATCTCATTGGGGTCTTCTTCAACGTTTTGAACGGTGGTGGCTTGTTTCAAAGCATGGTAATCATCTTCACTCATAGACTCATATTCTCCCATGTCATTGTCAATCATGACCTTCTTGTTTGTGCATTCGAAGGATTTGTGTCCTTGTCCTCCACACTTGAAGCATTGCAATAGTCGTGTGCCGGAGGAAGATCCTTGAGGTGTGTTGCTTGAGGGAGGTGCCTTCTTGAAGGGTTGAGTAGCATGAGTGGATGGTGTAGAGGCTCTTGGAGGACCTTTAGTGTTTGCTTGAGGAGGGGCTTGCGTGGATGATGACGGCTTGTTGGCGAAGAATGTCTTTGTCTTGAGGTATTTGAGCTCTTTAAGCACTTGACGCTCGGCCTTTGTGGCTTGATGTACTAGCTCAACCAAAGAGGCATATGGTTGAAACTCCACAATCTTCTTGATTGGATAGTTGAGACCATTCATGAAGCGAGCCATGGATTGCTCTTCGGATTCGTCAATATTGTCTCTTATCATGGAAATTTCCATGTCCTTATAATACTCATGTCGTGGTGGGAACACGCAGATGCCTAGCGGTAGGCTTAGTCTGGGGCCGAACGTACGCTTGAGGATTCGGGGAGGGATTGCGCGATGGAGTCGCACACGAAGAACACTGCAAACACAAAGATCTACCCTGCTTCGGGGCCCTCGTGAGGAGGTAAAACCCCTACTGCAGCATCTATCCTACTTTGGTGTATTTCCCTCTGTATATGCAGTGTGTACAAATGCTCCTCGAGCTGGATACCTCTAAGTGCCTCTAAGTATGCCTCTAATCACTGCTACTTAAGCTGCTAATCTCCAGAGAGGAGAGCTCCCGCGGGGGGAAAATGAGCTCCCGTGAGTGTGAGCCTGCCTCATCCCATCCCCCTGGTGCCTTTATATAGAGGAGACCCAGGGGACAAGAAGGGGACAAGGAGACAAAGGTTACTATGCATGGGTACCACTTGTACTCTAGTCACATCAGTACACTGTAGCCACGCTGCCTGTGTACTCTAGTCACATCAGGAGCACTGTAGCCACGCTGCCTGCGTCATCGTCTTTGTCCACTTGTGCTTGTCTCCTGGAGATGGCAGAGGGTATCTGTACTTGTCGAGGGAGAGATGCCGGAGGTGTTGGTCGGTGAAGAGCTCGTACCTTGGAGGCTGCCGAGGTTGGAGTCCAGCCGAGGTATAGAGACCTCGGGCTGCTCCGAGCTGGAGAGACGCGGGTCCGTCCGAGGTAACGATTTCCAGCCGAGGCAACCTCGGTCGATGGTGCAGGCCGGTCGGTGGAGGCAGCGAACGATGGCCAGAGGAGGAGACCTCGGCCTGCTCTGGAACGTCTCGCTCAGCCGAGGCTAGGAAAACGGCGGCCTGTTCTGGAACGAGAATGTCGTGGCTCGACCGAAGCTGAGATGAGCTGGGCTCAGCCGAGGTGAAGGCCCAGCCGAGGTGCGGTAATCCGGCCTGCTCCGGAGTAACTGAATCCCGGTCAGCCCACCTCGGCCTGGCAAGGGGAAACTGGCCCGCCGAGGCACAGCTTGGCCCAGCCGAGGCAAGGACCTCGGTCCAGTAGCGGGGAGCGGCGGATAGCCTCGGCCGCACGGGGGCGGTGGAAGACCTCGGACCGCCCGGGCTTCAGCATCTCGGCCCATTCCGGGATCTGGATGTGCCGGCCTGCCCGAGATAAGAAGCATCTCGGTCCAGTGCTGGGTAACTCGGCCCAGGTTAAGTTTTTTCTCCTTTTCCTTTATTCCTTTGTTTATTTCTCTGCTGCCTCTTCTACTAGCTCCACTAAATCACCAGCTTTGGTATACCCGGGGTCACATCCCCGACATTAGTCCCCGAGGCTGCGGGGGACTCGCAGAGTCGCGCGCAGACTTACAAAAATAAATGCCACCATCGAAACCTCCATGTATACGACCTCCTGCGTGTATGGGTGCCATAGTAATTCGGTTGTCTTAGCCATGCCCTCCAGGCCAACAGCGACATCCGGTTGACCGAGCTCACCCGAATCAACAACGAGATGGACAGTTTGCACTGGAAATGTGTTGCCTGAATGGTCACCATTATATGCCGGTTCTTAGCCCTCCTGGCTTTTACCGAATTGGGATGCCGCCAGCGTCGGTTAGCCCTCCTGGCTTTTACCGAATTGGGATGCCGCCAACGTCGGCTAGACCGACATAAACCTGCATGTTAGTATCTCATATGTCTCAGTATCTCGGCCACTTTGGGCATATCACATATCTCGATACCTCGGCCCCTCTGGGCATATCACATATCTCGATACCTCGGCCCCTCTGGGCATATCACATATTTCGGTACCTCGGCCTCTCTGGGCATATCACATATCTCGATACCTCGGCCTCTCTGGGCATAACTCATATGTCTCAGTATCTCGGATGTCTGGCAGCCACTGCTGGTTTGACATAAGCATATCTCGAATGCCGGTTTTAGCCACTTCGGGCGTATACCGACATAGATGTCTCCAGCCACAGCTGGTTTGACATAAGCATATCTCGAATGCCGGTTTTAGCCACTTCGGGCGTATACCGACATAGATGTCTCCAGCCACTGCTGGTTTGACATAAGCATATCTCGAATGCCGGTTTTAGCCACTTCGGGCGTATACCGACATAGATGTCTCCAGCCACTGCTGGTTTGACATAAGCATATCTCGAATGCCGGTTTTAGCCACTTCGGGCGTATACCGACATAGATGTCTCCAGCCACTGCTGGTTTGACATAAGCATATCTCGAATGCCGGTTTTAGCCACTTCGGGCGTATACCGACATAGATGTCTCCAGCCACTGCTGGTTTGACATATAACCTGCAAAATCATATCTCAAAGGTTGCCTCTGACTTAACAAACACAAACAAAGATCTGGTACACAAATGACGCCATGATACGTTGGCAAACAGAATAAACAGTGATTTGGGATATGAAATGATGCCGTGATATTGTGACAAACCCAAATAAACGGCGATTTGTGATGTGGAAAGATGCCGTGATGCTATGGCAAACCGAAACAAACGGCGATCTAGAGAATACCGATAATGTCAGGGTACCTTGGGTAATTTGAGATAACCAGCATAACCTTGATACCTTGGATTTCCATTATACCTCGGATTTCCACCATACCTCGGAATTTCATTATAACCCGGATTTTCAATATAACCCGGATTTTCAATATACCTCGGATTACCAATATGACCCGGATTTCCAATATACCTCGGATTACCAATATGACCCGGATTTCCAATATACCTCGGATTACCAATATGACCCGGATTTCCAATATACCTCGGATTACCAATATCACCCGGATTTCCAATATAACTCGGATTACCAATATGACCCGGATTTCCAATATGACCCGGATTACCAATATACCTCGGATTTTCCAGGATACCTCAGTAACGAACATTCTCAACAAAACCGATGTCACCTTTCAATGTTAGTCCAACATACATATCACGAAGAATATTTGACGGGAACAACAATTCTACTAACCGAGGTAAACTAGCTATAGCACTTGACAGAAAACGAATCTAACAGCAGATACTATGCACAAAAAACTAGACTCGGTTTCAACCGAGTCCCCGAGTCACTTTTCTTATCTAGGACGAGGTGTAAAACAGACTGGCTATCCAGTCCCCGGGTCAAGACATCTTGTCCCGGGTAGAACAACTAATTAAAGCAAGGTAGAAACGAGGGGCCAGTCCCCGAGCACTATTTGAGACTATCTTAAAGCATGAGCAGACATATAAATGATACTTACACGGTCAGGTTGTAGGAGAAGTCTTAACTCGGATTTCCAAGTCTTAACTCGGATTTTCTCAGGATACCTCGGACTTCAGAACACCTCGGATTCCAGAACACTCCGGATTACAGAACACCTCAGATTCCAGAACACTCCGGATTACAGAACACCTCAGATTCCAGAACAGCTCGGATTCCAGAACAGCTCGGATTCCAGAACAGCTCGGATTCACACTGTAGCTAACTCGAAAATGAGTCAACACACGGGGACGATGTCGAAGTTGAGTCCCCGCGTTGATGACGAAGGTCCCATCCGAATTAATCCAGCAAGCGCCACTATCAGCCCCACGGTGGGCGCCAACTGTCGTGGTGGGAACACGCAGATGCCTAGGGGTAGGCTTAGTCTGGGGCCGAACGTACGCTTGAGCATTCGGGGAGGGATTGCGCGATGGAGTCGCACACGAAGAACACTGCAAACACAAAGATCTACCCTGCTTCGGGGCCCTCGTGAGGAGGTAAAACCCCTACTACAGCATCTATCCTACTTTGGTGTATTTCCCTCTATATATGCAGTGTGTACAAATGCTCCTCGAGCTGGATACCTCTAAGTGCCTCTAAGTATGCCTCTAATCACTACTAATTAAGCTGCTAATCTCCAGAGAGGAGAGCTCCCGTGGGGGGAAAATGAGCTCCCGTGAGTGTGAGCCTGCCTCATCCCATCCCCCTGGTGCCTTTATATAGAGGAGACCCAGGGGACAAGAAGGGGACAAGGAGACAAAGGTTACTATGCATGGGTCCCACTTGTACTCTAGTCACATCAGTACACTGTAGCCACGCTGCCTGTGTACTCTAGTCACATCAGGAGCACTGTAGCCATGCTGCCTGCGTCATCGTCTTTGTCCACTTGTGCTTGTCTCCTGGAGATGGCAGAGGGTATCTGTACCTGTCGAGGGAGAGATGCCGGAGGTGTTGGTCGGTGAAGAGCTCGTGCCTTGGAGGCTGCCGAGGTTGGAGTCCAGCCGAGGTATAGAGACCTCGGGCTGCTCCGAGCTGGAGAGATGCGGGTCCGTCCGAGGTAACGATTTCCAGCCGAGGCAACCTCGGTCGATGGTGCAGGCTGGTCGGTGGAGGCAGCGAACGATGGCCAGAGGAGGAGACCTCGGCCTGCTCTGGAACGTCTCGCTCAGCCGAGGCTAGGAAAACGGCGGCCTGTTCTGGAACGAGCATGTCGTGGCTCGACCGAAGCTGAGATGAGCTGGGCTCAGCCGAGGTGAAGGCCCAGCCGAGGTGCGGTAATCCGGCCTGCTCCGGAGTAACTGAATCCCGGTCAGCCCACCTCGGCCTGGCAAGGGGAAACTGGCCCGCCGAGGCACAACTTGGCCCAGCCGAGGCAAGGACCTCGGTCCAGTAGCGGGGAGCGGCGGATAGCCTCGGCCGCACGGGGGCGGTGGAAGACCTCGGACCGCCCGGGCTTCAGCATCTCGGCCCATTCCGGGATCTGGATGTGCCGGCCTGCCCGAGATAAGAAGCATCTCGGCCCAGTGCTGGGTAACTCGGCCCAGATTAAGTTTTTTCTCCTTTTCCTTTATTCCTTTGTTTATTTCTCTGCTGCCTCTTCTACTAGCTCCACTAAATCACCAGCTTTGGTATACCCGGGGTCACATCCCCGACAACTCATCAACGGATTTCAACCCTTGCTTCAACTCTTGCAACTTCTTGTACAAGTCTCTAGTGTAGTGACTTGGCACAAATCGCTTGTGCATCGCTTCCTTCATCCCAACCCAAGTGTTGATTGGTTGTTAGTGATTGTCCACACGTGAATCTTGAAGTTGTTCCCACCACAAGAGAGCATAATCTTCGAATTCCATTGATGCTAAGGCAACCATCTTGTTCTCGGAGTAGTGTCAGACTCGGAAGATCTTGTCAACCTTGAGTGCCCATGAAAGGTACGCTTCAGGGTCACTTGTTCCGTAGAACTTGGGCATATCAAAACGAAGGTTGTTCAAATTGTCATCGTCATCTAGACGGTTGGGAGGTGGGAATGCACGTCCACGTCTCCTTCGGTGTAGTCCATCACCAAGATGTTGGTTGGACTCCACATCACTTGATTCGGTGTTGTTGTGGTGGTGACGATCATGCGGACGCTATTGGCGGGGACGAGGCTCATGGTGAGGATGATTCTCTTGGTGTTGACGAGGATTATGGGGAGGATGATGCTCGTCATGGTTCCCATGCTCACGATTGTGGTGGCGTGGCCTTGGAGGATGGCGGTGTCGACGGCCTTGGTCACCAAAGTCATGTGCATCCGGTACACCCATGTCATGTGGATGTGGATCTTGTTGTGCTTGATGTTGAGGTGGTGGCGATGGTGTGCGATGACCGTGACGGTGTTCATGCCGTGGTTCTTGTCGAGGTTGATGGTGAGGTGGTGGTGATGGTGTTCGTTCACGGCGTCCACCATTTGGTCGATGTTGCTCTTGATGCATATTGTCATGGTGTGCGCGAGGAGAAGGTGGGTGTTCCACTTCAGGGTGATGTCGAGCATGTTCGTCGCGCCTTGGAATGTCTTGGCGACCTTGATGCGGTTCACGATGCGCATGCCGCGGTTGTGTCGATCTTGAGGTGCTTCTTGTACGGTGGGAGCCCGAAGAAGAAGATCGATGTTGCGCAAGGTTATGGAGAGCGTCGTTCATATGTGCCATTTGCTCATTGAGGTTGACGAGGATTTCACCTTGCGTTTGCATGCGGTCATTGAAGTTGGTTTCTTGTGCTTGAAGACGGCGCTCATAGCGACCTAGTCCATCACAAACAAGGTGTCGAAGACCCACGAACTCGTCATGAGTGACATAGCCATTGTCACCTTGAATTCCTCCATGGATATCATCATCCGAACTTGAGCTTCCGTTTGTACTTCCCCTAAACATGATCTCAAGAACAAGTGAAATATGTGGAAATGGAGAACCAAGAGAAACTTTATCCAAAGAAATAGAGTTTCTTGACGAAAGAGAATCCGGTTCTCACACCCAACACACACACTTATGAGGATAGGAAGGTATAGTGTCTAAAGGAAACAAGCAAATCCAACGAAAAGTATGTTGTAAAGAGTAGAGAAAAACCACAATGATCAAATTGACAAAGAGCAAACCAACCACACAAATGTTACGGAACAACGGAAACACACACACAAAAGATACAATGGGGATAGTGTGACCAAAGGGCGAGCACTACGAAGATACTATATGATGAACCTAGCGAAGACTACGTGCTCAAATGTCACACTACCTCAAGAAGGACACTAGTTCAATTGCCTTGTGTAAGGGCAACTAGATTTGCACACGTGCCAACCTATTACTCTCACTAAGCATTTGCAGCGTACTACTTACAAAGGATGAAACTTGTCACTTCACCTTTTTTTTAAATACAAGGACAAGAAAGAATACGATTACTACAAAACTGCGACTTTGATGAACTACTACCACAAAGTTGACACGATTGCAATGCCCGCAATATCAAAGAACTAGTCCAATGGGATAGGTACGCGAAAGGAAGAAGGGTTTACAACGGATAACTTGGAGGGGGGTGTGTTGAGTCGAAGGTGTCGTTGGCACTTGTTGTTGATGTAGAGCGGTTGCGGAAGCTTGTCCACGAAGAAGACGTTATCACCGCAAAGGACAACTCAAACACACAAGAAAAGATGCCAAAACAAAAATGGGGAAGAAAAAATTTCGGCCAAAATTAACACATGCGGTATTACCGGCCTTGGTCCGGTAGTACCGACCTGCCCGATTCCTGAAATTCTTGATTCGCGATTTGGGCGGAAATTGGGCTCGAAAATCCTCAAATTCATGGGAAATTGGCAAAATTAGGCTTGGAAACTTGGAACAAAGGTGGAGGAGGTCCTAAGGCAACAGATCTGTGGATCAAAATTACTCAAAACTCAACAAATCGAGAGATCGGCTCAAATCCAAGAAAGGCTATTTTTGGTGGAAATTTTCGAAATTCTCAAAATCAAAGAAAAATTTGGTGGAGTTTGGGGTGGAAACACAAATCAATCCGTGTCAACCCAAGCTCTGATACCATATGATGCGGTTTGGTCTCGATTTTCACGGATTGAGGGCGGAGGGACGCCGAACACGAAGAACATAAGAGGGAAAAACGCACAAACAAGATAACTAGCAAAGCAACACAGACGAAATCAACCGTTAACAAGTCTCCAAGGGCAGCCCCCGATTCTCAAACTCCAAGCAACCTTACTCTTAGGATTGTTCCCCTTACTGGTCAATCCAACCGATCCAATCTAGCCACTTAAAGAGGAATGATTGGCAAGTAATCTCAATTACAAGAAGAAGCCTTGGAATCCACTAGAGGGATATTCTCCACAAGGGGAGGCCTTGATTCATCTCCACAAGGGGAGGCCATGATTCATCTCCATAGGAGGCACCAACAAGGGGTGGAAAGGAGCTAAGCTCAACTCAAGTCTAATCTTAATCTAACCCTAACCCTAGGAAGAGGACGCCTATTTATAGTCTAGATCCAAAGGGGATAAGATTACAAGGCACAAGGCCCTTTTCAGCACGCAGGCTCGCCCACGTCGGTAGTGCTCTCTGGGGTCCGGTAGTACCGGCTGTACGTTAGTACCGGGCCAGTACCGGGTCACTTTCGGGATAAAACCGTGGCGATTCCAGTAGCTCCTGGGAGATCCGGTAGTGGACGCGGTAGTGGACCGGTAGTACCGGGTCGGCATGTGGCAGTAGTACCGGGGTGGCAGGACGCGGTAGTACTGGTGCGGCCAGTCTCTCCTTCAGGTGACACGTCAGGCGGCGGGCGGTAGACCGGCTGGAGGGGTCGGTAGTACCTCACCCTGGGGCAGTGTCCACTTCATCTTCTCCTTGTCTCGCCTCTTGTTCATCGGGAATCATCTCTTGGGTATTCTTGTCGATTCCATTCCTGAGTATGCATAAGATGTCCGAATGAAGTAGCAAACCATTCAAAGGGGTATTGAAATCACACATAGAGAGGAGCGAGGTCACCTTATCATGAAGTGCCTTGACTCTTGATCTTCTCATTGGACCAATTGGTGGTATTGGCGTGGTGTGCCTAGGGTGCAGTACATCATGGCCTCAATGGTCTCAAGGTGAAGATGCCTTTGGCGCTGGCTGCTTGTGCCCTCACGTGTGTGGTCACACGTCTTGTGGCTCCTTCTTGAGTGTGCTCGACGCTTGGCAAGTTTGCCGATGGCTCTCTTGATTGCTTGGAAGCCATGATGTATTTCGTTGCCGATCTTTGTTGAAGCTTGTCGATGCTTCTTGACGCTTGTCGATGTTTGCGGATGCTTGACGATGTTCTTGATCTCGATCACCCAACACGAGCACTCACACGGCAAAGGAATAGGTCAAAATCAACATGGGGAAAAAAATCCGAGCTGGCAAAAATTGCACCAACCAGCCGTGAACCGACCGTGGCTGGTTGAACTGGGCTGGAACCGGCCGTTCAACCGATATGGCACTCTGTTTGACCAGGTGCAAACCGGCCGTTGAACCGGAAAATCTAGATCGACCGGCGGCCAACCGACGCCCAACCGACGAGCTGCGAGGGCGGAAATTTGCCTCGAAAATCCTCAAATTTGTTGGGAAACTGACCAAATCGGGCTATGGGGACACAAACAAAGGTGTATGGGGTCCTTAAGCATCAAATCCATGGATCAAAACGACGAAAAACTCAACGAATCAATAGATCGGTCCAAATCCTTTTTGCGCTATTTTTTTGATTTTCGAAATTTTTGGTGGAAAAGAAAAAATTGGTGGATTTGTGGGTGGAAAAGGAGTAAAATTCGTGGCAACCTTGCTCTTGATACCATATGATGAGGGTCAACCTCTAGGGTGGCCCAATCTTCACGGATTGACGAACGAGTGGACAAACTCACGCAAGAACACGAGGAGGAACACGAAGAATGCAAGAACACGAGAACACAAACACGATACAAGAACCGTTTCCCTTACCGGTCGGTCCAACCGGCCCAATAGAATCCACACAAGAGTGGGAGATCGGCAAGCACTCGGTAGAATTGAGGAAGGAGAGACCGGGACGGCAGAATCCAACCAAGAGAGACTAAGCACAAGTAGGGGTCTTGATACAACTCAATAGACGAAGGATCTAAGGAGAGGCCTTGAATCCACAAGAGGGATCTTCTCCACAAGAGGAGGAATCATAGCCACCAAGGGCATGAGCACAAGCTCTATTCTATCTCATATCTTATCTAACCCTAGGAATGAAGGGGAGAGGGTCTATTTATAGTCTAGGAGAGTTGGGGAAAGGAAAACAAGGCCTCAGCCCACTTTGGCACGCAGGCCCACTATCTGTTTGGCCCAACCGGCCGTGCTGGTTGGACCGACGGTTGAACCAGCCGTGGCCGGTTGGACCGGCGGTTGAACTGATATCACGTTCTGTAAGACCGACGGTTGAACCGGCCGCGGCTGGTTTGACCGGCGGTTGAACCGACGCCCTGAATCTTCAACTTCTTCTTTATCTTCTCGTTTTCTCCTCCTCTTCCATGCGTACGCCTTGGATGGTCTTGAGTCTTTTGTTTCCTCCACATCTCCCCGGATGTCCGTACTCATCATATCAAACCTAGCATGGCAACGGGTAGATGCTTAAGTAGTATACCATCCATAGGGCACGAAATGGATTCTCGTAGAGAAAAGAGTTCACCTTTGAGCTTAATGATGAGTTTCTATATGTTGGGTTGCTTGACATGGTGATGGACGTCACCCGGGCTACATCAAGATTTCTCACGCCTTTGCGCTCCTCGACCAACACGGTCGCGCTTCGCTCGTCCTCTTGGGTTGGCCCTTCCGCGATTGTTGGGGCCTTCCTCTGCTGAATCTGAAGAAAGAGGACACCCAACACCTTCTCTTCCCTCTCACCATTGACGTCGGTGGTTTGGGTAGAGAGCAGTGTTGCAGTGAAGAAGAAGGATGAGGATGCGCAAGGCACACCTCTGCCTTTATAGCACCCATCGGATTCTCTCTCTGATGGTCTCCTCGGCTTCTTCGTAGCGAGAATCGAGGAGGCGGACACAGTTATTCCCCCAAGCGGAATAACTCCAAGACCCACTCTCCGACGGATGGGACGGATCAACCGAGACAAGACGCTGGGGACCCACTTTGACCAATTTTTTTGTCATAGCCCTGGCAGCGGAAGAAGGTACCTGCCGGGACTATGCCCGGGGGCAACTGTCGCAACAGTGGAACACGGGGTTCCCCTAGTGCTGCCAAAGTGGGTCCATCACCTGTGGGCCCACCAAGAAGATGGACAAGGCAAGGAGTCAAGACTGGCAGATGGGCCAGCCCATCCGCCCCACGGAAACAAGACAAGTTCGGCATCGACAAACCACGACTAAGGATTTGGTGGCCTTCCGGGGTCACCTGCAACCCGACGAACAAGGCGGAGCACCCGAGAGCCCGAGCGCCCGGCAGGAGGTCAGGCTCGCTCCCGAGTTCTCCTCCGTACGACGAAGAGGATAAGCACGCCATCATGTGCAGTAAGCTTGTAGAAGACTTGGGCGCCAAGATGAAGGACGCGCCCCCAGTGACGTCGCCCTGGCTTGGTCGGTGGGGCTGTCAGGCCCTGTCCACCCCGCTTTCCCCAAAGGCGGATGACCTTACCTAACACGGAGGATACTTGGACGAGAGAAGGCTACGCCGCCTCCAGAAGACCACCGAGGGGTTTTTCCCGCCTAAAACCCCCACGCTCCTCGTGTGACCATGTGGCATCACTTAGCCTATAAAAGGAGGACCAAGGCACCGAGGCAAAGGACCGGGATCCGAACAGAGCACAAGCAAGACTAGCCTAGGGTTTAGAGGGCAGAGAGAGGTGATCTCCTCAGCGCAGGATCTGCTTTTCTTCTACCTCTGGCCAACACTCTGCCGGGTTCACCCCCGTAACCACACTTGTAAACTACACCATGATGAACACCTCAATCCAGACATGCAGGAGTAGAGCTTTTAGCCTCCGGGCGGCCTGAACCTGGGTAAAACTCTCTGCGTCTCTGTGTTGATTGCTTGATCGTTGGACCAAAGAGCTCGACGTTCATCCCCCAGGTGAGGTGATTGTCAGCCTCCTTCGCGCCCTGTGCCGAACCTAAAAAGGTGTATTCTTTACTCCCGGTGTCCGTCATCCGAGACATGACAAAGACTTTCAGATTTTAGTTGGGCTTTAGATATGGTCCAAATACAAAATCCCAACATTCTTCTCCCCCTCGCCATGGCGCCGTTCGCTGCGCCGCCCGGAGAGCCGCAACCAGAAGTAGCAGAAGAGCAGCCCGACCATGAGCCTGGCCAGGGAGAACGCAGCTGAGGACTCCCCGTGAGAATGACTAGAAGGTGTTCGACCAAATGTCTAGCGAGGATGTTGTGTTGTTGCAATGAAAAAAAATTCAAGGTCTTTTTTCGCAAAAAAAAGCAGACATGTCAGCATGCCACGTCAGCTCCACTTATCCAACCTGTCACCATTTTGACCGGTATACTCATCCTTGCCGAGTTTAGTGACTTACAGACAACATTCTGCGAGTTAAGTGACTAAAGTGCTCATCGTGGCCAACTTCAGTGACCAATGTTACATATATTTCTTATGCGAAATCATATTTCAAGAGGGATGAAAAGCTGAACGTTCACGTCATTGGGGTTTTGTACAGATTTTTAACACCCACGAAGAAAACTATCTAACCGTGGCGGGCGGCATCAGCAGGCAGTCAGCGCCTCAAACCAAACCCCAGAATTTGTTTCCCCTTTCCGTTTGCCCCAATTGTGGGAGGTGCTGCTGGTTCAAAAAAAAAAAAAAAGTGGGAGGTGCGCTAGCAGCAATCTTGCCCCGAATTGTCAATCCTCCTCGTTCTTGCTGCGGCTTCCGCCCTCCTCTCTTTCTCCTCCTGGTTCTCCAAGAAACCCGCCTCCTCGGCTTCATCCCCCACCCCCTCCACTCTATAACACGTCGCGTCGGCCGCCACTTCCCCTCTCTTCCTCGATTACTTCGCTCGCGGCGCGCGGGCTCCTCTCCGTCGGTGCCTGCATAGTAGGTCGAGGACAGGTGCGTTTGTTGCAATTCACCGTGGTGATTTCGCTTCTCGGTTCCATCGGGGCTAGGTGCATCTGCTTTTGCTATGTGAACTTGATGGTTGGCGTGTGACTGTAGATGATCCGAGAAGTCTGCCTTTCCATTCATATTTCGGCGAAAAATGTTTTTTTTTCTCATTTTGTGCATGGTCTAGTATCTAGTCCCTACTCCTGTGATCGTTCTGTTGTTTTAATATAGTTTCACATGTTCTGTTACTTTTTATAGACATGTTATGTTTATATCTTGTCTCAGACAAATCAGAATGAACAAAATTATGAGCTGGTTACTTTGGCTCCTGTACTGAAGGGGCATACTTGCCTTTTTTCTTTTTATATCTGATAGCATGGATCATAACAGCTGAATGTAATTGTTGAAGTTGCTGAACGCTTGATTTACTCTCTCTGTTACTGATGGCAAGATAGGACCTGTCCCACAGGCTTTGTAGCTCACCAATATAAACAATGGCTCTAGCATCTCCAGTGGATTATGCTGGTACAATCACTTCAAGTCAGAGGCACCTCTGTCCTTTTAGAGTGCCCAGCTGGAATCGCTTGGGATGTACTGAATATGAAAAGAAATCACGAGCAGCATGTCAGTTGGTCGTCAGAGCCATATTCGTGGATCACCCCAAATTGGACTTCTCGAATCCGAATTGGAAGAAGCAATTCCAAGAGGATTTCGATAGGAGGTTCAGTTTGCCGCATTTGTCAGATGTAATTGATGTGGAATCGAGGCCAACGACATTTTCTCTCAAGAGCAGGTGGGATATGTTGCCTTCTGTTTCTGTCCAATTCATTTGTCTTGATTATACTGTTGGTGACTGAAACAGATATCTTTTATGATTTCTGTGATGTTTGCTTTGTTCGCAACCAGAACTCCACTGGAGAATGTTGCTGGTTCATTGGAAGAATCGTGGAACGGCTATGTTAATGATGACGATAGAACCCTTTTGAAGGTATACTTCGTCATTGAGTGGTCAGATTACTAGACATGGATTAACACCACAGCAATTAGTTCAATAGTTTCTGTGGCTACTCGAATATAATTTGAACTTGTCACCTGAATATAGTAAAATGCTCCGGTTTTTGCACTTGGGCTACACAGTAAATGTGTATGATTGACTTGAATTGTTATCTGCATGTGTGCAGCATCACGTCTGTGGTGAAGGTAAATGTGTAATTTTTTTTGGTTCTTCAGGTCATTAAGTTTGCCTCACCAAGGTCTGCTGGAGCTGACTGCATTGACCCTGATTGCAGCTGGGTTGAACAATGGTGACAATACTGCACAAATAAAGTGTTGACTTGTGACAAATCATTTTCTCTCTCTAACACAAACTCATGTATTTTCCAGGGTTCACCGTGCTGGCCCCCGTAAACAAATATATTTTGAGCCTCAGTGTGTAAAGGCTGGAATTGTAACCTGTGGTGGACTTTGCCCTGGTCTCAATGATGTTATCCGGCAGGTAGAATAGAACTTGACGAGTTGATCTCTGACTGTCTCCACTGATAAATAAGAGATGATTACGATAGGTTATGATTCCTTTCCGCTGAAAATTCTCTTGAAGAAACACTACTCTTAGTTGAACTGTGTCATGCTTGCACTCTTGAATCTTGTAGATTGTGCTTACACTTGAAAAATATGGAGTGAAAAACATTGTTGGGATACAACATGGTTTCCGTGGATTTTTCGAAGATCATTTATCGGAAGTGCCGGTAAGATTTTTGTTGTACATCATGAAGTGCGTGGAAACGATAATAATTCTGATTGTGAGTTTGTGTCTCTTTTACTTCATCCAGCTTAATAGACATGTCGTCCAAAATATCAATCTTGCTGGTGGCAGCTTCTTAGGAGTTTCTCGTGGTGGGGCAAGTATTTCAGACATTGTCGACAGCATCCAGGCATGTCTGGGCAACTCCAGTACTCTGTAAAATATGTTTACTAAAAGGTGGTACATTGAAGACTTATTAACTTGATTTCTGCAAAATACATTCAGGCCAGGAGGCTTGACATGCTCTTTGTACTAGGTGGAAATGGAACTCATGCTGGAGCTAATGCTATACATGGCGAGGTTTGTTAAATTTTTTATCTTGCATCAGAACAAGACATTCCTTATCGTCAGTTCTTAAATTTTATCTTGCATCAGAACAAGACATTCCTTACCTTCAGTTCTCTCAAACATTACATTAGCCTGGTCCGTGGGATTAAGGATGGATGGTTGCATACTTAGATGTGTCTGTTCCTTTTGGAAAAAAATAGTGCCGCAGGAGAAAACTGAAAGTGTCGATTGTGGGTGTCCCAAAAACAATTGATAATGACATACTACTGATGGACAAGACATTTGGATTTGATACTGCAGTGGAAGCAGCACAAAGAGCTATAAATTCTGCATATATTGAGGTGATTCAGTTGAGTAACCTCTCAGGTTCTCATGCATACATATTTTCGAGCAAACAATGTAATATAGCCTCACAATGGTTGCCGCTCAAAAATTTGATTGTGGTTAACACTATGTTTAGGCACATTCTGCATTTCATGGCATAGGATTGGTCAAGCTGATGGGAAGAAGCAGCGGCTTTATCACAATGCATGCTTCCCTGTCAAGTGGGCAAGTCGATATCTGCCTGATACCTGAGGTGTCTACTTTTAAACTTTTCCTGTGTAGTTCCTGCTTACTATACCCCTCTAGTTGATCTGATTCGTAGTAATCCCAATGAAGGTACCATTCACTTTTGATGGACCAAACGGAGTTCTTCGACACCTTGAGTGCTTGATAGAGACTAAGGGATTTGCTCTGATTTGTATTGCCGAAGGAGCTGGACAGGTAGGATTACATTCACGTACAAGATATATTTTCCTCGGGGACTCGCTGCCAGCATTAGGGATTTAACAAGGATCCCTTGAATTTAGGCACATGCTTGTGTGTGTGTGCACGTACAAAATAAATTTTGCTCGGGACTTCACTGCCAGCATGAGGGATTTAACAAGGATCCCTTGAATTTAGGCACAGGCTTGTGTCTGCGTGGTAATTCTATTATATATAGTCTATTACAAGAATTACGTAACATATACTACGTTATGTTTCCAGGAATATTTGCAAAAGTCAAATGCAACCGATGCTTCAGGGAACATGGTTCTTACTGATATCGGTGTGCACCTTCAACAGAAGGTTTGTCCATGTCATCAAATGTTCTTCACGGAGATTTATGTGTTGTGAATGAAACAAATTTAACTTAAACAATGCCATGCCACAGATCAAGTCTCATTTCAGAGAAATTGGTGTCCACTCTGACGTGAAGTACATCGATCCTACGTACATGCTCCGTGCCGTGCGTGCCAATGCATCTGATGCCATCCTATGCACGGTGCTCGGCCAGAATGCTGTAAGACACTGTTTCTCTTAACTGCCTGTCTGTCTCAGGAGATCTTGTGATTCTGTTTTCTGAACATTAGTCCCTGATGCAACCTTGCAGGTTCACGGTGCCTTTGCAGGGTTCAGCGGCATCACAACAGGAATATGCAACACACACAACGTGTACTTGCCAATACGGGAAGTCATCAAAACACCAAGGCTTGTTGATCCAAACAGCAGGATGTGGCACAGATGTTTGACTTCAACAGGTCAACCTGACTTCCATTGATAAAAAAAAACACAAGAAGTTCGTAAGGTCTAATGGTAAAAAGTATATGCAGTGTATAGCATTGATAATTTTATCTTTTGTCTTAAGAAGGAATCGTCTGTCCCCAGTTATTGAGGTACAGGATGGCTACAATAAGCATCTCGCTAACTGGTCGTTTTTTCTGTGCAATAATTTATTGTATATGCTCTAAACTGAAGCTTTACTCGCACCAATGGTCTCAGCACTTCAACATAAACGTTTGTACACTTCACTTTGTAAATCTATATTTGTTGTGCAATGCATCAGCTGTAAATGATTGTACATCAAAATGACATTTCCGTTAAGCTACTTGAAGTTTCGATTCTAGACAATGGTTTTTTTCTTTATTCCTAACCTGCCAATCTAGCAAAATTGTATGGTTCCCCTTTTGCTTTGCGTAACATATTACCATAATGCTTGATGTAGTCCAATATTCATACCTAAAAAGATTGGATTAGTTAAAGATGAAACCGTAGCAACGCACAGACATATTTGCTAGTAAAACTTACGAATCAAATACCCAACTAAAGAAATTCAAAAACTAATGCCTAAAACTAAGGAAGGTATTTTCAAAATAAAAAAGGAAGAAGAAATTAGTTGTAATTATATCAAAACTTTTGAGGATCAAATTATTTTCTATCAAGCAGTGACCAATCCACTTGCTTTTAGTTTGGTTTAATCCTTAAAATAAATTCTAAGTATTTCAAATTTCACATACATTAAGTGCTAATAAAAGTTGCATTGCTATATAACTCCCAAAATTGGCTTGCCCATGCGGGATCACCGGATGATGACTAGTTTCCTATAATTAGGATGCAATGGCGAAAATACGCGTGCCTCCCCTCCACCCACCGTGACCTCACAACATATCAACCCGTTTGACAGACGTCAGCACCCAGATCTTACTAGCTTGGGCAAGAGCCGTAACATTACTGCATGCCCCGCCCTTCAAGTGCTTCCGTAGACCCTTGTCTCCTTTCCCTCCATTACATGCATCCACAAGTTAGGCCACCCCTCCTTCCATCTCCTTCAAAGCCACCGTCTCTGTTGGCCCCCCTCTCTCTATAGGCTACCTAACTAGACATCTATCGGAATGGCCGACGACATGGAGCTTTCTGTGGAGAGCGGCGGCGGAAGGCCGCCGCGTCCGCCGCAAATCGGCTTGGTGGGTCTGTTTTTTGCGTGCATGGTCGCTGGCGGCGTGCAATACGGCTGGGCACTGCAACTTTCCCTCCTCACCCCCTACGTCCAGGTATAAGCAGTTTCTCCAAGACATGATTTTTTCTATCTTTTTTTCTGATTTTTTTTTGTTGCGGTGTTGGTGCTATAACATGCCGCTGTTATAAAATAAGCAATCTTTTCTCTGAAATATTTGTACTTAGTCGGGCTTCTTACATCAAGAAACTAAATCTCTAGAGGAAATCTAATGTGATAAGTACATTTTTTTGGGTAAAGTTCCACTTTAACATGTATTTTGGGAGTTTTTCCTTTATTTTTCAACTACCAAACTTCAAGTTTTCACCAGAAAAGTTGTGGTTATAGATTATCTTAATTTTATTTTTTACCGAAGTATATTTATCAAAATGCTTTAATGTAATTACGTGCTTCCAGATTTTATGTCATTTACTTATTTACAATACTCTCATGTAAAATATAATGCATTTATTGTTTAATAAGTCCAACTTTGTAAACTTTGACAACATTTATAAAAATACCAATATTGATAATACCAAATCAATATCATAAGATCCATTGTGAACTATATTTTAAAATTATATTTGTTTCGGAGTGCACATGTTGACATTTTTTCTGTCTGGGGTTATGGGCGTCCTTCCAATCAGATATGCTAAAACTGGACACACTCAAAATCGTCTACCACGTGGGAACCACTTTCTAGTAGGTAGCTTTTTCTTGTCTTTTCCAACTGGTCCTTGCCACATCTGTCTTGGCTAGGCCTATATTTGGCCTGAACGAGCAACTGGTCGTCTACTTCCTCGCTCTCATGCAAAGGAATAATTCTCATGCAAAGGAATAATTGTCACTCAAAAAATATGCAAAGTGATGACAGTGCTCGTCACTGCTCACCCGCTCTTAATTGTTGCCACCGGCACCCGCCTCCACTGTGGATTTTGGCGACATCCGCACGTCCTCGACCGACTAGCAAAACGGCAGAGGAGACCCCTAACTTGCAGGCATGGGGGGAGGGGAGAGCACAACAACTCCTAGGAAGCGTGGAGGAGGACGGTTTTCGCCGGAGCATTCGAAGGGTGTAGAAATTGTGGGACTAAGTCCATGACGTCAAGTGGTGTGAGATGGCGACGTTAGGTGGAGGGGAATAGGCCAAAAAATGGTGGCGACAAGGTGGCAGTGGTTGCAGCTCAGGCACATCCTAAAACTTCCATGGTGCCAAGTATGATGACGATAGAGAGCACCATATATTTCCCCCTCCTTCCTCTAAATTTAAAGGATAGAGGGTTGGTTGAAAAACTAATGTATTAAGGGGCTATAGGGAATTTGCTAGAATTTTCTTTTTTACAAAAAAAATAGAGGTTGGGGGAGTTTAGATAATCGAGAAGATAGAGGGCACTCTATGTTTTGCCCTCCTTTTTCTAAATATATAGGCTAGTGGTCTATTTTTAGAGGTCCCTTTAATTTTTTATCGATAGTGAGGGAATCTATTAGACTATGTTTCATTTATTTGAATCTTCTTTTCAGAGGACGGAGGAAAATATCACTCGTAAAATAAGGTTCGCACGCCCTGGGTGACTTGGGCGCAGTCACTCCTGCATCCAACCCTAGGACTGCCACCCTATCTCCCTCGTTTTCTTGCTGTACTATCAAGGTGGCCTTCGGGTTCCAGTTCGGCTAGGCGGCGGAGCCAGGTGGTGCCTCGACACGTATTGGGTCCATGGGGTTCCCGCGACCGGCTCCTGAGAGCAACGTCCTCTCGTGGGGACATGAGCGGCAGATTCCGACAGCAGGGCGTCCTAGAGCCTTGTCTTGGATGCGGGGAAGGTGTGGCCGAGGCAGATGGATTTAGACATGGCCAAGATCAGACATTGCAGTGGTTGTGCGCGTCGACGGTGTTGTTCGTCTATGGAGAAATGGTCGACCAAAGTCATGCTCGCATTAATTAGGGCAAGCAATGGTGACGCCTTTGCACACCTTTACCTTTTTGAAGGAGTTGTTGATACCGTTCTTGCCTACCTAATAGTTTCTCTAGGCGAACCCTAGCTCCGGGTGATCTGAGATCAATTGTGTCGTTCTTCTCTTCCGCCAGCAGGTTTTTAGAGTTGCATTGGTTAGCGTGGACAAGTAGATGATGGCAGGCTCGCTTTGCAGCTAAAACTTACATGTCTCGCTGGTGCCATGTTTTGGGTGGCTGAGTTATCGAGGTGGAGCGTGGTGGTTGGTGGCGGAGATCCTTTGTTGAGGCGTCGTGTTATGAGGATGGTGTGTGGCCATTTGCCCATGATTTCCACGGATATGGCCTTATAGTGACATCTCATGGTGTATTATATGGGTGCCCAGACTTACCATTGTCGGAAACTAGCGAATGAAATCTTGGATTGCTGAGGGAAAGTGCGACTCCACACCTAGTTGGAGGTCCCCACTTATTTGGGACGTCCAAGTACTTTATAATTCGTGTACAAGTTATTAATGATTTTTCAAATAACAATGCATTATCAATAATTTTTGAATTTGTACAATTTATTTTTTAGATTCATGTAGTACAAGAAATATCCTTGCATGCATTAAAAAAATTTAAAACGACACATTAACATGATTTTTTCTTATCAATACATCGATTAGTAGGAGTCATATCCTTCGTTGAATGAAAATTCAACGGTCATGATAGTTGGTGGACATCCAACTAGGTGTGGTGTTCCTGCTTTGATTGTCGAGACGTCTCGACCACGATGAATGGATCTGCACCGTGACCAGTTGTTTGCTTGGTTTTGTTTAGGGCAAAACACACTTTATTTACTGATCAAGAATGTTTACAGGAATGTGTACAAGATCAGGGGGATTTAACAGCCACAAGTGGTGACCCAAACCTAAATTCAGAGTGTCTTGCAAGGCAATGTGCCTCATGATTTGATGCCCTACCTTCAAATACATAGGAGCATTCTGTGAATTCTGCCATCATCAACTTGATATCCTTGATGATACTTCCATGTGTACCTCCTCTTCCATGCCGAATGTCATCAACCACTGTCTTACAGTTAGTCGCAACTATTACCCGATTTAGAGCCAAGTCTGAAGCGAGAGAGTGGGCCTCATGACAAGCCAAAGCTTCAAGTGTGGTCGGATCAGTAAAAGCGCTAAAGGCTCCAAAGTTCAGATTTCTTGCTACTGCTCCATCCACCTTCAGTTTTGCAACACCCATAGGAGGAGGGATCCAAACCAAGGCTGTTTGCCTTGTGCGTGCATAGTTTTCCAAGGCGGGGTTCCACACCTCAAAGTAACCTACCCTAACCACAAGCACCGCCCACCCACGCCCCGTGCCGGTCCTTTCCGTGGTTGCAGGGCCGGGCCGGAAAAATATGAGGCCCTGTGCGAAAATTTAAAATGGGGCCCTGTATCACACGGAAATTTGAACTAATAAATAATTTTAATTTATATGACAGAATATTTGACGTAACAATTAAACATATTGAGAATCATATCTATATAACTCGAAGTTGCATAGCATTTATCTGAACATCATTATTTTTTGTGCTTTTTTGAAATAAAATCTTTAATGATATAATCATAAATCATAATCATCTTCTCCACCACCTTTTTGAGATTTTATTAAATTCTATTTTTTTCTCTTACGCTCCTCAGAACCGGACTGATGTTTCCCCATAATAAGCAGGGCCGGGCCAGAAAAATATGAGGCCCTGTGCGAAAATTTAAAATGGGGCCCTGTATCACACGGAAATTTGAACTAATAAATAATTTTAATTTATATGACAGAATATTTGACGTAACAATTAAACATATTGAGAATCATATCTATATAACTCGAAGTTGCATAGCATTTATCTGAACATCATTATTTTTTGTGCTTTTTTGAAATAAAATCTTTAATGATATAATCATAAATCATAATCATCTTCTCCACCACCTTTTTGAGATTTTATTAAATTCTATTTTTTTTCTCTTACGCTCCTCAGAACCGGACTGATGTTTCCCCATAATAAGTCAAATCTGTATTATTGAAACACAAGATAAAAGAGATGAATAAAATAAAATTGAATGGTGGATGCGACCAGAAATTAGAAGTGCGGATACAAAAGATTAACCGGACTATCGCATTCGCCTATACCTGTTTTTTGCAATCAGAAGAAGGGGGAATTGTCACGCTGTCACGCGATGTCGGCCGTCGCCGGCGCAGCAGCGCCGTTGATGCCATCGATCGGTTGCCGGCGCAGCGACAAAAACGGAGGGAGTAACAGTCAGCCACGAAGCACGCGAGGCCTGGAATCGTGAGCAGATGAGCAGGAGTTTTTTTTTGAGCAAAAGATGAGCAGTAGATCGATTGATACGATAGGACGATGTCGTTCCGACTTTCGTATTCTGAATACGGTATTCACGTCGCACACGAGCCCACGGCCTGCTTCCTATCTCATGCGTCAGCGCGCCATGCGGCCCAGCGCGTAGAAACTAGAATACAGCCCAATTCCCTACAAATATATAGGTATAGACAAATTTGGGGCCCCAAAAATTCGTGGGCCCTGTGCCAGTGGCACAGTTGGCACCACTGTGGGCCCGGCCCGGCGTGGTTGTGCGTCACGTTTTGAAATCATGTACTAACAACAATTTTTGTACCAGCCATTACCCAAAAGAATGAGCAAGAATTTTTTTATCAATGCATTTCCACGAATTTCATATTTATCTATTAACAAAAAAGGAATCTATGCATTAACATGAAATATGATCCAATTTTTTAATAAATGCATCATCAAGAATTCTAAGATTTATTTACTAACAAGAAATATACGGATTCACAAACTAACGAGAATTTTTTTGAACCATGCAGTAGCAAAAAACTTAAACAATGCATTAACAAGAATTTTGAAGATCAATGCATTATCTAGATTTTATGGTTTAAGTATTAATAAAAAAAATCCATACATTTAACATGAAAACATGATCCGATACACTAACATTTTTTCTTGGATAGATGCATTAACAACAAATTGCATTAACTGAAAATTGAATTTTTTCAGATCATGCATGCCAAACACCAAACAAATCCAACACATATCTGCTTCACTCTAAAGAACTCGTACATGAACACAGCCACACCTTTTTGTTTTTTGGATCAGCATGTCAAACATCACTGTAAAAAAAACACACCCACATGACCTGGATTTTTTCACCATGTAGCCCTGAACAGGAAATTTTAGATCCGGCACTTTCAGATGCATTAACAAACATAAAAGAATACTTGGGAAGAGAAGCTATGAACAAACATCAAACAATCCAAAACAGATTTGTTCCAGTATAAAGAACACATACACACATTATATAGAACAGGACCATTTTCCATCAGCAAAAAACCACAACTCTGTAGAAACTATGAAAAAATATTGACAGGATAAGCAAAACAAAAAAGCAAGGCCAGATCCAGAGCCTCCTCTCTCGAATCCAGACGCTCCACGGCCGGATACGGGAGGTCCAAGGCAAGATTTTGTCTTTCTCGGCGATTGATCTTGCTCTCTCCGGTCGGTTCCTAGACCTCCATTGTCAGATCTGAAAGGTATGGGCCCGATTCTTGTCCTGTCGACAACAAATCTTCTTCTATGCGCCGTATCCTCCATGCTCCCACAACAGGTCGCCGGACGCGGACTCCGACCCCGTGTACAGGTGGACGGACGCGGCTTGTTGCCTTCTTTTGTCTGTCGGAGCAAGTTAGCCGCATATGGAGGCTGCAGATGGAGGACCCGGTGAATGGGGGTGGGGTGGTGGGGTGGTCAGGTGAAAGGAGAAAGGTGTGGCTTCGTTTGTGGGAGAGATGATTAGAGCATCTCTAGCTACGATATCTTTTGGTATGAAGTAAACCAAAGCAAACCGGCGAAATTTCTCTGTTGAACGAAGTAACAAGAGTTTTGCTCGCAAGCATCAACAATGCGAACAAACATGGATATGCGCATGCGACAGAGCAGGTACCTTGGCGATTTAGTCCTTCATTAGCAACACATTCCCGAGCGCCCGGTTCCGGGAAATGCAAAGATGCCCGACCGTCGAGCCTCGCCTCGCCTCTTCCTCTTGCTTCCGGCCTCAAATTGCTCGACGAGATGCGCGATAATCATGTGCTCGACATCATCATCAAAGAGCATCTCCTCAATCTCGGAATCTTCCGAGTCGAAGGAGGAGGAGGACAAAGAACTCCGATCCATCTAGCAAAATAGTATTGCCTAAATTAGACTACAAATCAACTAACTTCTAAACCTAAAACAACCGAATCAACATCCAATTCAGTGAAGAACCATCCCTTCTTCTCCACCGAAGGTCGGATCCGCGCCGCGCGAGCTCCTCACCTCCACCGGCCCCAAATCGGCGGCTCCGCCGGCCATGTACCGAGCTGGGCACCGGATCCATAGTGGTGGCGGCCACGACCGCGCGGATGGGACACACCTCCCCCAGGGTCGAAACTAGGTGGAAACGACCCGACGGGAGGCTGCGACCCTTTTCCGTGGTGCGGGGAAGCAGGGGGAGCGGGCGGCGGGGGATGCGGGGGGAGGCGGAAGTCAGCGCGGTGGAACTTCCGTGTGCGCTAGTTCGCGCCAAGAGTGAGGGGTACGGGAAATTCCACCGCGGAAATGGAAGAGATGGAGCACGGGGGGCGAAATTTTCAGCTCCCCGAAAAAATTTATCCGATATGGAGGTTTATTAAGTATTTGATCTGCCCCAAATTTCACTTTGGATCCGAAAAAGCAGTTATATTTATTTCTGGGCCGGGAGCCTATCCAGTATCTGCTAGAGATGCTTTTAGGCTAGTATATTTATTTCCTAAACTACACAGGAACGCAACGGGACGGAAGATGGAAAGGACAATTACTCCCGGCCCCCACAGTTTTGCTATAGTACCTTTTTTAATCCTATACTACTACCCATCAGTTATGCCCACGATCCATCGCTCAGTTTTTCTTAAAAGCCCCGATGATCCATCGCCGCTAAACACGATTCTAGCTAAAGAAAGTACAGACATGTGGAGCCACAATGGAGGGTGCATTCACATGGGAGGAGTTGGTCAAAGCTCTTGGACCCCACAATGTTGCCTACACCATCAGTTATGCCCTCGATCCATCGCTCTTTTTTTTCGTAAAACCCTGACGATCCATCGTTGCTAAAAGCAATTCTGGCTAAAGAAAGTACGGACATGTGGTGCCACAACGGAGGGTGCGTTCACATGGGAGGAGTTGGTCAAATCTACCGTCACGAATCTCCAACAGGTTGGACGGCCATGATACGCCGGGGAGATCCATATATGCGTGGTTTTTCATTTTCGATGGTTTTCATGTCTGGACTATATGCTCTTACATCAATCTTCAATGGCAGTGCTCGACGAGGGCAAATGTTGCTATTTTTTTACAATTTTTGTTTTGTTTTTTTGCTTTGCCTAGCACAACGTTGGTCTTCTATGGATTTGCTATTTGGCGGGGTGCTCCATCGTGTGTATGTGTTGGTGTTGGTGGTGTGCATTCTAACTATAGCGAGGCCAGGTGTAAGCTCATTGTGTTTTGTATCCCTTTGATACTTCATTATGAGTTAATAAAACAACGCCATTTTTCGAAGAAAAAATGCTATAGTTGCTCTCACATCTTTATTATCGAAGGAATTCGATGGCCATTCATCTCGCCTCCCATCTTCTCATATCCCCATAGACATGCTGAAGAATTTTTTTTTTGAAAGCCTGCGTACATCAGAGAGTACAACATACGAAGTATGAAGTACAAGAAACAAGAACAGAAAGCCGACGCAGGGGAACAGAGCAAGATCAAGCACCAGCAACACCGCCGGCGATGAAGACGAAGACCGCTGACCTCCTTCTTACCACGGCCTGAGGGCACCTCCTTCGTTGAAGATCGCCGCAGAGCCCGTCCGCCGCGCAGCGACGGAGCTTAAGCCGATGAACGCGTACGGCGAGCGCCCTTCCTCTGCAGCAACACCACCTTGCCGCAGCCATCTTCGTCCCCAGCACAGGCAGAAGCCGCGAGGCCAGCCTAGCCCTGAGTTCCAGCCTCCAGGTCCTCCCGCAGAGCTCCACCGCGTGGAGATCGCCCTCCCCGCCGGCCGGCAAGGAGGAGAAGGAACCAGAGGAAAACCGAAGGATCCGGAGATCCCCGGCCACCAAAAGCCGCACGCGCCACGCCGGAGCTCCGAGGAGCGCCGCCGCAGAAGGGGAAGCGCGCCGACCCCACCTAGCCACCGACACCATCGCCACCTCCACGACGCCGCCGGCGGGATCCTACCACAACCTACACTATGTACGGGCCGAGATCCAGGGATCCCCCACCCTCCCGCCGCCGGAGCGGCCGTCGGAGGGGAGGAATCCCGCGGATCTCCGGCGAGCGAGGTGGTCGGGGAAGGAGCTCTCAAAAAGTCGCCTCTCCGTCTACAATAGAAGGAGAGAGGGCGTTCGGCCGAGCCCTTTAAGTCGCGAAGAAAAAAATATTTGATTGCAAGAAAAAGGAATAATATTATTCTTTGTTTCTTAATTAGGAAGAAAATAAGTAATAAGCAAAATTTAAAAATGTGGAATAAAAATGAAGGCTTTTTCGTAGCAACACACTAGTATTTAGCTAGTCATTATTATTGCTTGGATGCCACTAAGACGATCTGATATTTTTTATCTTTGTTTCGAGCAGACCTTGGGAATCCCTCACGCTCTTACTTCAGTCATGTGGCTCTGTGGCCCTATTGCTGGATTAATTGTAAGTATACTATGACTCTGTATAGATACTATGTAGAAGTACGTAAATCCACTTTGGCACTCTATGTGTTCACAAAGTCATATTGAAATGTCAAAAAAATCCCAAATAATTTTTTGTAGATATGTCTTTACGTTCTTTGTGTTTACAAATACTATGTATAGTTACACCAAAAAATTTGTGTCGAACAATTCCGAAATAACATTTCACGCATACTCTTCACATTATATCCGTTTACAAAATCGTTTTATGAAAATTGACATTTTGATGGCCTTTGTAAAAAGATATAAAAATGTCTAACATTTTATGTGTTCACAAATACTCTGTATAGATACTCTAGATAATCAGTATTTAAGAAACTAGATTTGAAATGTCGAAAAATTACAAAATATAATTTTGTGGATACATCCTCACATTCACATTCCATGTGTGTTCACAAAGTCGTCTTGTGAAAATCGACATTTTGTGGCTTTGGAAAAAAGATTAAAAAAATGCCTCGCGAAAAGCCTTATTTTAGCACCATATTTTATTTTTTATATAGGCCACAAAAATGTAGGGTTTCCGTGAAACAACTTCGTGAGCACATAGTTAGAACCACTAGTTTATTTATGCAATACATTAATGGCGTAATCTCATGTGTTCCTCGATCTTCATTAGTAGAGAATGAAGTAGCATATCATGCACAATACTCATTAAACATTTGGACCGAATAAATGATTCTTCATATTCTTTCACGAATTGAACAATTTTATGTGTATTTATTGTGAAACGTATTCTCAAAATTACGCGCGTGTATGTACTTATGAAGGTGCAACCCTGTGTGGGCCTCTCAAGTGACAAGTGCGCTTCCCCACTAGGTAGGCGGAGACCCCTTTATTCTCTCGGGATGTATCGTCATCTGTATATCTGTGAGCACCTCCAAATCCCATCTCTTCTGAACACATGCGTTAAGCTACCGTAACCGTCACTAAACTTTGGCTACCACTCTTGCGTGTGCCCATTAGGTCATAGTTGTCGGTTTCTCGTCAGACATCGGATATGCACTTGGTGACACAACGGAAGATTGCAAGTAAGCTGGATCCTTCGCCAAAGCTTATAGCTAAATTGAAAAATCTTTGCAGAATCTGACATCATATTGTTGAATGATTTGTGCAGGAATTATACTGGGCCTCGGTACCGTGCGGCCGCCGCGTTCATCTTGGGCTTCTGGCTGCTCGACTTCTCCAACAACACGTTCAAGTGAGTGTGATTTGCCCAAGAGCATAGACATTATTTCAGCGTTGGTTACGGTATTAGGGACCAGGTTCAACTCTTTCGATGTAGGAAATTAAAGGGACTTTAGATTCATTCTACAAGGGCCACCAACCACATTCCTTTTATGTGTCACTAGATTTGTATTAATTTAGCGGACGAGGAATCTTCCATTCTATCCCCGCACGGTTAGCCAAGCCCACAAGTGGGAGACTCTTTTAGACTAGTCACAATGGGGAGTATCATATACTAGTATCATGCATATGATACTAGTCTATATTACTACCTCCACAATAGATAGTAACATAATTGTGATATCATACAATGCTACATTTATTAGGTTGTAGACATATTGCATTGGAATCCGTTATGTTACAGTATCTACCTATGATACTACTATCACCTCTCTCATCATTAATTGAAGTGACACGTCAGTTTTTTTTGCCAACATTGCATGCATGATACCACCTATGATACTCCCATTGTGGCTAGTCTTAGGCATGGGACGTCGAGGTGGGGCACCAGAGCTTGGTGGTGGTTTGTCAGATGAGGTGTGGCAGTATGTGGAAAATTTCATGTATGTTCATGGGTGGAGGGATTTAATAAATTTCAAGTAGCAAGACATTAATTTTTTTTTTGAAACATAGCAAGACATTAATGTTAGTTGTGCATGGCATTGTGGTTTGTGCCGCTTCCATTTCAGAAGAACAGTGTTTTTAGCTGCATTTGGTCTTTCTAACGACAGTTTGATAGCAAGTTGGCATGGTAGCCGTGTTTCGTCAAAATGCAACTCTCGATGGTCCGGTGGCACATAAGCACTACATATAAGTTGGCTTGGCTAGGTTGGGTAGTTGTACCCGATAGATTAGGTTGACGTGCTTCCTAGCTCTTGTGTCTCCACCTGATGACACAAAAGAGGCCATGGTTGTAGTCCCATACCGATAAATGCAGCAGTGGCTCTAAGAACTGGAGTCTCGCTAAATGTTGTGGGTGTCTGTTCTAGTCTGAAAGACTAGGGGGGTCTTGCGTGAACTCAAAAATATTGAGCCGACTAATCCACTAGAAGATGAGGACTACGCAAAAGTACAGTTTGGCATGGAGTGTAGTCATGGACCATACCTAGTACCTTTAGAACATCTCCAACCATAAGTACGTCCCCAAACAGGAACCGGCTATCCCCGGTTTGTCTGCCCGATAAATCACAATCCTAATATCCACTTATTTTCATGCACGCGGATCTCATAGAATAAATTACCAATTCAAACACGTTGATCACATAGCGACATCAGATAGGAAAATCAGCAATTCAACAATTCAACTTAACCTAAATAAATCAAAATTCCAATATTCAATGTTAACCTAAATAGATTCAACAATTTAGACACGAATGAATCAATCGTCTCCCTTGTTGCGCTAGTTTATGTCCTTGTCATCACCACATTGCCACTTTGACTTGTCGTCCTTTTTAATTTCTAGGGTTGGGTATGGGTGGGGTAGGACTAGGCCACTCTTGGCCAGGTCCGGCATGGCTGGCGTGTCCGCGACGTCCGTGAAACCCCAAATCCGCCCCACCAATGGGTGTATTAGGGGTGTTGTACAGACCAAACATTTTGGTTGGGTATTTAGGATCATGCTAGGTAACGTTTGCTTTCCGAGCGGTGTTTGGACTATCCTCCCGGGCATAGAGGGGGAAATTCGGGATCCCGTTGGAGAAGCTCTAGGGGACCGAATTGGAATAGTGTGACTGCTATATGTTTCTGAAAATCCTCGCAAAGCTTAGCGTCCATCTCTGAAAAGCCCTTTTTTATGTTGATTCTACACTTGATCCGGACACCTTCAGACCAGAGTCGACATACATAGCCCCACGTAACCTGGCAATTGCCACCACTGTAACCGAAGCAGCTTCCCACTGCGTCGCACGGCGAGGCCTATCCATCTTGGAGAGCACGCCCTTTTGGGAGCGGTAGGATAGACGTACATGAAAAAAGGAAGAGTGCAGACATGACTGTCGTGTGAGGGTGAGGCACCCTCTAGGAGCAGGGAGGTGCACCCTCTGGAAGCGGGAAGCCCAAGGTACACACGTGGGAAAGACGAGACGGGGTAACCGAGGATAGAGGCGATCTCAACAGCCCGAGGTATGGGCACGCATCCACATGATTACGTAATCATCTTGTTATGCTATCCATGACCTTCTGAATTTCTTCACGATCTGCGTTCATATCTATAAGATCTTCAATACGATAACAATATTTTTCCACCTGTACGTTCACGGTGCCAAACTTGATCATGCTACACGCTTGGAGATCTCTCATAACCTTGCCTAGTCGAGAGCGAATGTCTCCGACGTTATGTTTCGAACCTGCCTTATCTGCCTAAGTAGTGGAAATCCTTTTGTATGTCCGTGTTCCCATATCAGCTCATATCGCCGTTGGCCCGACGATGCAGTGTCTCCTCCTTCTCATAAAACAACATGGTTGGACTTTGATCAGAGCACGGGGAGACTTTTTGTACCACTAAGGTCTAAAAAAAGTATCTCCGCATGAATTGCCACTAGAACGAACATTACTTCTCCCACGGCGTTTATTATTATAGGTGAACGTTGTCTGAAGAAACCATGATCAACCAGATCACATGTCCCTAAAACATCACGAAAAGCCAGCATTTTTGTTTCTGCACAAGTAGTGGCGAGAAATGCTCAAACAACCACATAGACTCATTGGACTCTCCAAGAACATACCAAGCTAATCACTTTTGCTTTTCAAACTTTGCATCAAAGACAACATATGACTCAAACTTTGGTGGTGGTTGTTGCGAGACCAACAGAACAAAATATCTTAAATATTGGGTCACATTATGAAGCTTGGTCTCGGTTGACGCATCTACTCTATGACTACACTTTGATTTCTATTTTGTTAGGGTCCAGCACGTGCGATGATGGCTGATTTATCAGGTTATAAATAATTATCCCGCAGTTTGGTTCGGTCATCAAATTTATGTTTCCTAAAGAAAAAGGAATACATCCACTTAATTATTGTTTCTATGTTTGAATCTCTCTACTTGTGTCTGTAGGTAAACATGGCCCCAGTGTAGCGAACGCGATCTTCGTATCTTGGATGGCTATTGGCAACATCCTAGGATACTCCTCGGGTTCCACCGACAAATGGCACAAGTAAGCGGTTCATACATATCATCATGATTAACAATTTAGCATGCAAATTTGTGGTCTGCTGTGCAAAGTTGACGGTCATTTTGATGCGTGCGTGCATAGGTGGTTCCCGGCCCTCCAAACAAGGGCTTGCTGCGAAGCTTGCGCGAACCTCAAGGCCGCGTTCTTGGTCGCAGTGGTGAGCCTACAACGATTAAACTATACGCGACCTCGAGGAATTCCATGGCAATTAGTTCGGATGCACTATAAATTCGAGCTTGTTTGCGTCTTGATTTTCAGATATTCTTGGTTTTTCAACAATGGTGACAATGATCTTCGCCAAAGAGACGCCGCTGGACCCGGCAGCGGCAAAGCAGAGCGAGGGCGAGGCGACTGGCCCGTTGGCGGTGTTGAAGGGAATGAAGAACCTGCCGCCCGGGATGGCACAGGTGCTCATCGTCACCGGCCTCACATGGTTGTCGTGGTTTCCCCTTCATCCTCTTTGACACCGACTGGATGGCGCGAGATGTACCATGGCAGGCCAGACGGAGCCCCGCCGAGATCGCGGCCTTCCAGGAGGTGTGTCCGGCAGGGAGCCTTCGGCTTGCTGCTGAACTCCGTGCTCCTCGGAATGAGCTCCTTCACGATCGAGCCCATGTGCCGGAAGCTAGGGCCCAGGACTGTGTGGGTCGTCAGCTGGTTCTCGTCTGCATCTCAATGGCTTGGTGGCCATCCTTGGCTCATGGTCTCTCGGCGATTTCGGCGGCAACGTGCAGGGACGCCGCCGCAAGGGAGAAGGGCCTCAAGGCATCAGCTCTTGCCTTGTTCGTCTTCCTCGGCCTTCCATTCGCAGTAGCGTGCATGACCATATAATCTTTGATCCTTCAACTTAAATCAGCTGAATTGATCTTTGTGTCCGATGGCTCCTTTTGCCAAATGCGGCAGGTTCTATGCAGTGTTCCGTTCGCCGTGACGGCGCAGCTGGCGGCGAGCAAAGGGGGTGGACAAGGTAAGTTAGACGCTCTTAGTTGATTTGACCCTGAAGTTAACAATTGGCTGACGACCATTGTGATCTCTGTGTGACAGGCTTGTGCACAGGGGTCCTAAACATCGCCATTGTGGTGCCCCAGATGGTCATCGCCATCGGAGCGGACCGTGGGACGAGTTATTCGGGAAGGGGAACATCCCGGCGTTCGCCCTCGCCTCTATGTTTGCCTTCGGCTCGGCCGTCGCAGGGTGATCATGCTGCCCAAGATGCCCAAGAGCAGCTTCCGGTCAGTCAGCATGGGCGGGGGGCACTGATCGTGAGCTAGCAAAACTAGTCAACGACGCACACTATAATCATAATATCCCAGGGTCTTAATCATCTGATACTCTTGATTAGTGGCTTACTAAGAAAACAACCAGAGATAACCTTCTATGCAATTTTGAGTCTGAGACAGGACCCGGTTTATACATTTGCTGGGGGTCACTTGTGTTCTTTCCTCCTTTTCTGCATCATGGTTAATTTAGTATTCATCGCTTGTCTTTAGATACAAATTATCTAATCTAAGAGTACAAACGGTGAGCGCTCCAGCTGATACCTTTGATCTAGATTTTGGATGTACCGATGTAGTATGCTGCTTTTTCCCAAGAGACTTTGGGCTTGTCAAATCTAGAAAGTAGGTGCTCAAAAGGGATTAGTAACAAGTTCAAGAAAGTTCTAAAAGTTTTGTTACCTGACCAAACTCGTACTTAGGTGGTGGTTTTATTAAATGGATTAAAATAGGTCAGGGTTTAAGGTTTCACGCGTAGAAGTGGATATTATATATGGGATAAATGAAATAAGATGAAATCTGTTAGTGTTAAATAATTCATATGCCACAGGGATATATATGAGTAATGCATCTAAGGTCACCAATGTCTCACATGTCTTCAGCACAAGGTGTTCATTTGTGCACTTCGACCCTATTCCGTCTTGCGAGGTTGTCTAGATTATTAAGACTTAACATTCATAAGCCTTAAGTTCTATGACGTCATTGTTGTTCTCCAAGGAATTTATTTCAGCTATTGTACTCCTCTTACTTTCACCGAGAGTTTCGCGCATAGCCTTCCATGTTTCCCTACGCTCGCCTCTACCTTGATCACTCTTCGGTGTCTTGGGTACCTGACAAGTCCTAAGAGCAATTCATTGACAAGAGACATACATATGCATCATATAGGACCCTTTTAAACTAATGTCCAATGGTAAATTGCACATAGCTGCTAGTTTGGGCCTCAACCCTACCCCGAGTGGACTCTCGCACATCGCGATCGTATCAACAATAGAAAACATTACATAAAAGAGTACTTGTAGATAGATGATTGAAATAGCTCTTACAATGTTGCCAATCGCGATGAGATCTAAACTACAAGTAGTATATGTCTATGGATGATGACTATGGTGGTGGAGATGGCTATGGAGTGGAGATGGAGGCACCACTTCATGGAGATGGTGAAAAATGGCGGCCCTCTCTTGTTAAAGTCCCCTTCCTTCTATAGGCAGTCTGGTGATAGGGGTGTGTTTGGTAGATCGGTTCCACTCAGATTTTCCCAACCCAACGAGATATCGCTTTTGGTAGCTGCTTTCGCGGTCTCGGCCATGCCCACCTCGTGCGGAAACGGCCCTGCCAGGCCCAGGAGAGAAGCTCGTGGCGAGCTTCACAACTCAGCCTGGCTGAGCTCGTACCGCGGACTCGCTAGAGTTACCGCCCCCTTCTTCTCCCTCGAGCCGTCTCCTTTCCAGAAATATCACCTCTCGCTAGTGCCCCGATTTCCCTGTACCATGCCGCCGTCCCTCCGATTTCTCCAGTAGCTCCACCACCGCCCCACCCGTCTAGATCCGCTCTAGCTGTTACACCCCGACAACCGCCGTTCTATGATGATGGCGTCATGCCCGTCTAGATCCAGCCCCTGACCGCCGAAATCCGTCGCTCTGTGTCGTTCAACGCAGCCGACGTCGACTACGGCACCACCGAGAACCTGACCAGCACGGAGATGACGCTGTTGCACCTGCCTTTCCCCTCCCTCTGGGGTGATGCAGGGGCGGCGCTTCTAGGTGCGCTGCTTCCCTACTCCAGTGCGCTGTCGCCTGCTCCATTAAAGTGGGCCGCTCTCTCCTTCCACCCTCGTTCGCTGCTTTCCATCCTCTCCGCTCCCGTCAGGTCAAACTGGACTGCAGCAGCAAGATGCTAGCTCGACTCGTATTCGTTTTGTGCGTATTGATGGATTGATCCTTCAGATGCTACGATGGATGGATGAATTGATGCCTTCATATTCCTGTTGTGCGTATGTAAGGATGGGTGTGTATCGATGGATGAATCGATGGTGCGTATGTATTGTAAATGGTGAATGGCATTTTGTTGATGAATACTGGTTTTTCTAGTTAATAATTCCAGATTGTATACATTTCTTCATAAATACCTTTGATTTTATTCTTCTTGTGCAATTTGGTGCTGAATTTTTCATAGAGCTATTCACGGATTGTGATGGTATCCTCACCATCTCAAGGGGAGGTCACCAAATGCTGGGTCAAGTCATACAGGGCACCAAATATCATCTTGACTCAAGCCAGCCTCAACTCATACGTGCTACCAAACATAACGCAGTGGTATGTGTTCAGCATGGCCAGACTCAGCATGTACAAGTGAGATTGCTCCGCTAGGCTCATACTGCCTACCAAACACACCCAAGGGTTTCGAGGTCCTTCTGTTGCGAATTCATCTAGTGGCTCTTCATGACAGTTGCCTCATGTCGGCCCAGTGGAAACCAGGGTACCAGGGCGGCCTGCCACGGCCCTCAACCACTCTGCTGAAGATTCTGCTAAGGACCAGGCGCCTCAGCCTGGTAAGCTCGCGAGAGACATTTCCCTCGCGAGAGCCTTTCCTATCGAGAATATCGCTAAGACCTGGCGCACGTCAGCGCCTCCCTCGCGAGGCCCCCCTCGCGAGGCGTCAAGTACTCGAAGACCTCGGCGAGGCAACACAACCCTCGCGAGGTTCCTTCGGGTGAAAGCAAGCTTGTCTCCACGACAGAGGCACATGGCCTCTGCGCCGACGCAGAGTGACGCGCGTGCCTGCGCGCAGTGACGACCACCGCAGTTGCCTCTTTGGTGATAAAAGTGGTCAACAAAGCTACACCAAGCAAAGCGGACTACAAGAATTGCCATTCCGATGATAAGGGAACCGTTGGCCGCTACGCTCCAAGCCGACGTCACCGCGGGGCACCCACGGTCTCTCTAGCGCTAGCCCATCATCCTAGATGGACGGTGGCTTTTCCTGCCAAGAGGACGTAGCTCTCTGCCATGGACCGAGTCCATGGACAGCCCGTGGCCATGCACTATCCTCCTCTTTCGTCGCCATGTGGGAGCCCTTCCCGCCTAATGAATTTGGGGGAAGAGGCCCGAGGCACCTATAAAAGGAGGCAGTGTACGACCAAGGAAAGAGGATCCGGATTCGACCAGTTGAAGCTCATCCACACCACCGCAAGGGAGAGGACGGAGCACCTTCCACAATAGTTCCTCCCTAGCAAAGCTTGAGCCTCCGCTAGCTCACTGTACTGTAACCTCCATAAGCAGTGCAATACAACCAAGCTGAGTAGGGTCTTACACCTCACGGTGGCCCGAACCTGGGTAGCGGCTCGTGTTTACTCTCTGCCGTGATGTTCCTCGCCGAGTCGAGAGCACCGTCGCCGAGGTAGTTGAGGGTTGTTTGACAGCGTGTTCAGCCCCTTTGATTCCTGGCTTCAGTGAGACACATGCCTAGTTCCTGGGACTAGTCTCCAACATTTGGCGCGCCAGGTTAGGGGCTGAGGCGCGTCTTCAACCTCTCTTCCGCCATGGCGAGACACGTGCTGAGCGTCTCGCGCGTCGGACGTCAGGCAGGGCCGACACGAGCCCGTCGTCAACGAGCCCGCGTCGAGCACCAGAAGACCAGGACGGCGATGACGACGAGGAAGCTTCCTCCTTGCACCCGTCTAGGAGCCAGGGCACCTCTACGCAGAGCGGGTGGTGCCCAGCCCAGCGTTGCGCTGCTCATGGCACAGGAGCTACTGCGCTACCGCCCGCGCAGGCGGGCCACCACGGTTGGCTCGGACGCGTTACCGAGTCGTCAACGCCGCTGTTGTGCCCGCTCCAACGCCCTCTCGCTTGCTGGCGCACACTCGGGCACGCAGGGAACGTAGCGCACGGCGCTCATCCTCCTCCTCCTCCTCCGCCTCCACCTCGCCACCTCCTCCGGCTGGAGCACCGGCTGGGAACAACCGCGCCGCGTCACACGCCTCTTCTACCGCATGACTGCCTAGTCGTGCAGCGGGCGCCAGAGGATGCGCGCGTGGAAATCGAGCGCCAGCGGGACCGCCACAACCGCGCCGTCCAGGACGTCGCCACCGCAGGACGCCAGAACGCCACATGCTCGCCGACGGCGTCGCGACGTACGCCACGGGCTGCACAGCGTTCACCCGCAGCCTGCGTCGCGTTGTCTGGCCAGTCAAGTTCAAGTTGGACCCTCCTCGCGCTACGACGGCAAGAACAACCCCTGAAGTTTTTGTAGGTCTACATTGTGGCCATCCAGGCCGCAGGCGGCGACGACAAGGTGATGGCAACTGGTTCCCATGGCCCTCAAGGACTCAGAGCTCTCGTGGATCATGAACCTCCCGAGAACACCATCAACACATGGGACGAGCTCTGCAAGTGCTTCGTGGCGAACTTCAAGGGCACGTACGAGCGTGGTCTCACCTATAACGACCTCGTGCTGTGTGTGCCAGAAGCCTGGCGAGACTCTCCGCAGGTACATCCGGCGCTTCAGCCAAGTCCGCAAGATCTAATCATAAAGATCTCGACATCCCCGCACGCAGGTCATTTCTGCCTTCGGAGTGGGCGTCACGGATGTCAGGATGTGCGAGAAGCTCGGCATCCACGACAACCTCACCTCCGTGGTGAAGCTCTTCGACTTGGCGGACAGGTGCGCCAAGGCTAAAGAGGGGTCGCCTCTTCATCAAGCAAGAATCAGAGGAAGAGCCTCTGAGGGGTCCAAGCCCAAGAAGAAGGCCAACGAGAAGCGCAAGACCACCCTGTCCTCGCGGCAGAGCCTGACGCCAAACAGAAGCTCACTGCCACTCCTGCCACAGATGCCGGCAAGACAAAATGATCGCCCATTCTGCATCTACCACAACAGGCACACACACGACTGAACACTGCTGGGAGCTCAAGAAGATCCGCGACAGCTGCGAAAAGCGCCGTGGTCACGGCGGCCGCGGCGGTGGCCACAGCGGCCGCGGGGGCGGACGCTGGAACAACGGCGACAACTACCAGCAGAACCCTCAAGAGAACGCCTTCCAGCAGAACCCCGCGGACAAAACAACAATCTCCTGACGAGGACCCTGGGGGCTACCAGGTCCCTCGTGGGGCAGCATGCATCCTCGGGGGGCTCAGGCTCCAGGTCCAACCGCCACTTCAAGCAGCTATCTCGCGAGGTCAACGCCGTGCTTCCTGGGGTTGAGGCATCCCAGCCCTCAAGTGGTCGCAATACCACATCGCCTTCGACTCCAGTGATCACCCAAAGTCCACCAACACTGTGGGCACCTCGGACTAGCGATCCGAAATACCCGATTATGCTTAACACAACGATCGCATGATCAGTCTGTCGTTGCACATAATCCGAACTGAATACCAAAGTTTACATCCATTACAATACCGAATAAAAGTCTTACACATACGGTCACTTAGACCAAGTCTTACATAGGTGCCTTCATGGGCCAATTCACATTATTCAGCAGAAGCTACGGCGTAGTAGATCAACACACCCTAACAACGACCCGACAGGCAGCTGACTTATGGAGATCCCTAGTTCGCATAGTAGTCGCCATACTCCTCTTCGCATAGTGCTCCTCGAGGTCTGGCCAAGACAATAGCCAGGGACGAAACCAATATGAGTACATTTGATTGTACTCGCAAACTACCCGAAATGAACATGCACTAGTTTTACTTTTATTTAATAAGACTTTTTTATTGATTGAAAACATCTCTATATCTTTATTGAAAAAGGGGTAAGAAGAATTTTATAACTTTTCCTCTACCAAATTTCCATTTGTATTCATTTCTCCAAAACTCCTCCTTTTATTTCCGACCATAGCCCTTCATGGTCGATTTGCCTCCAACAACCTCATACCGATATGTTGGTATAGTTGTATAAAACATTCTCCACTTCATTTTATTTTTAAAACACAAAGCTTTTCAAAAACTTGCACATGGTCAGAGGACAGCCTTCCAACTGTCCATTACCGAGGACTCGGCTATTCGAATAGTTTTACACTCTGCAGAGGTAGCACGCTTTTCCCACATCCATCCGGCAACTCATCGTGTCAGCCACGTCCCGCCATACAAGGTGTATGCGAATTGAGTCACCGACCATAGCCTGTCCTTTGCCCATGATAGTATAGGACCCTGCCCGTATGACACTTTCCATCAACACTTAACCCAACCCTTCGGAATCTAATTGTGAGGACTCATAGTTCTGCCCGGCGGGAGTATAGGGGACGACCTTCTATCCTCCACACCAACGTGTGAGGACCCGGGTCAGGGGGTAGGTCACCAAACCATCCCCTCATGGAACGGAGTCATCTCGTTGTTGAGGCATCCCATAGTAATATGATGTGGGATACGGGTAGGCTACGCTAGCGCAAATCAAAATTTTCTACCGCATCAACCAAGGAACTGTTGCAGTTATAGATCACGGGATTACCACTAGACGCGCTGTGCCGTGCCGAAGTCGGTGAAGCGAGTCGGGGCAGGGTAGACGTACAATCCTCTCCGATCCAGTCGCTCCCACGAACAGCTCCCACGAACAGCTCCTCTCGGCGGCTCGTCCAAGTGCTCCAAGTGTAGCACCTCTATCGGTATCCACACGTACGGCGTGGAGGCCCGCTCGCCGGACTGCTAGGTCCGCGCGGCGGCAGGGCGTGGGGAGACGGTGGCTGGGTGGATTTGGTGCGGAAATGGGCAACCCTAAAACGTCCAGCCTCCTTCCTTATATAGACCTCCCATATTGGGCTGCCTCAACGAAGCCCATCTGGAGTCTATTTCAGCCCAACTCGGATCCAATCCGAATTATGCCTGCACAACCTTAAGTGTGTGACCCTATAGGTTCATGCACGTTTAGTCATGGCACGAGTACACTTACTCGTCCAATAGTTGGTAGCGGCTTCTAGCAAAACGTGCCAACTCCCAAACGCGCATAAAGATCGTATCGGACGAACATCATAATGTTTATGCCATTCCCTTTGCCTCACGATATTAGGTCAAGCTTCAGCTTACCACTCTTTCTCGATCCTGTGATTCGGAATCCCAACTAGGTTAACCATTAACCTTATGTAGCACGGCCATGCATTTCTGGATCCGATCACTCGAGGGGCCCAGAGAAATATCTCTCTCAGCAGAGAGGGGCAAATCCCATCTTGACTGACTATGCCTTGCAGCATGTTTCATGACAAACCCGTAAGCTACCTTTATGGCTACCCTTTCACGGTGTAGCGTTGGATAGCCCCAAAGTAGGTCAATTCACATCTCAAGTACATACGACAATCTCAGGTCTAGGGACAAAGCAAACACATCGTGTAGAGAGAGAGCTATGAACGTTTGCTTCATTGTCTCAAGGTGGGTCATCCAACTCTATGTTCACAACATAAGTCCACATTATTAGTTTGACATCTCCATGTCTATGACTTGTGAAACATAGTCATCTACTAATACATGTGCTAGTCTAATATTCAAGTGTGTCCTCACATGAACTCCGACTAGGGACATATTTAGAATAACCATACAAGTAATGAGTTTCACAGACAAGTCCTCAACTCGCCAATCAATACAAGACATTATTCAAGGCACATTATAAATCATGGATACATTGAAATATCATCATCTCTATGATTGCCTCTTGGGCATATTTCCTACAGTCTCCCACTTGCACTAGAGTCAATCTAGAAGATATCTAATACCCATAGCTCTTGTGTGCTTATCATGATTCTTCTGTGAGAGAGGCTTTGTCAACGGATCAGCCACATTCAGATCCGTATGTATTTTGCATAAGTTTATTTCGCCTCGTTCGATGTACTGCCGAATGAGATGAAACCGCCGCATAAAGTGTTTGGTCTTCTGGTGATTCCTTGGCTCCTTTGCTATCGCAATGGTTCCACTGTTGTCACAGTAGAGATCCACTGGACTGGACGCACTAGGGACAACACCAAGATCAGTAAGGAACATTTTCATCCAAACACTTTCCATGCTAGCTTCTGCCGCAGCATAATACTCGGCCTCCATTGTAGAATGAGCAACTGTGTCCTGCTTGGAACTCTTCCAGCAAACCGCCCCACCGTTCAACGTGAACACATAGCCCGATTGCGACTTGGAATCATCCACATCAGTTTGGAAACTAGCATCGGTGTAACCATTTACAACGAGCTCCTCCTCACCTCCGTAAACTAGGAACATATCCTTAGTCCTTTTCAAGTACTTAAGGATATTCTTTACCGCTGTCCAGTGACTCTCACCGGGATCAGCTTGGTACCTGCTCGTAACACTTAGAGCATAAGAAACATCTGGGCGAGTACAAATCATAGCATACAATAGATCCAATTGCCGAAGCGTATTTGATATTTTTCATGCGCTCTCGCTCATCAGCAGTCGAAGGACACTGAGTCTTGCTAGGTTTATACCATGTGACATAGGCAAGAACCCTTTCTTAGCCTCTTCCATGCCGAAACCGTTCTAGCACCTTGTCAAGGTATGTACTCTGGCTTAATCCAATTAGCCTCTTCGATCTATCTCTATAGATCTTAATTCCCAGAATGTATGCTGCGTCTCCTAAGTCCTTCATTGAAAAACTATTCTTCAACGAAGTCTTCACGGACTCAAGCATAGGAATGTCATTTCCAATCAGTAGTATGTCATCCACATACAAGATTAGAAACACGAGCGAGCTCCCACTAACTTTCTTGTAAACACAAGACTCTGATTCGATTTTGGTGAAGCCAAATCCTTGGACTACTTCATCAAAACGAATATTCCAACTCCGAGATGCTTGCTTCAGTCCATAAATGGACTTCCGAAGTTTGCAAACCTTTCCAGCATTTTTAGGATCGACAAAACCCTCGGGCTGCATCATATACACGTCCTCGGCAAGGTTTCCATTCAGGAAAGCCGTCTTGACATCCATTTGCCATATCTCATATCGAAATATGCAGCAATAGCTAGAATTATCCGAATAGATTTAAGCATCACTACGGGCGAGAAAGTCTCCTCGTAGTCAACTCCTTGAACTTGTCGAAAACCTTTAGCGACAAGTCGAGCTTTATAGATGTGAACATTTCCATCCATATCAATCTTCTTTTTATAGATCCATTTGCACTCGATGGTCCTATGACCATCAGGCAGGTCAACCAAGTTCCAAACTTGATTTTCATCCATGGAATCTATTTCGGATCTCATGGCACTTTGCCATTTCTCAGAGTCGGTCCATCATTGCTTCCGCATAGGTCGAAGGTTCATCATTGTCCAACAATAATATTTCACGCGTATCATTGTCTAACAATAATATTTCCCGCGCGTTGCGAATCCTTTCTGACCTTCGTAGTGCCGGTGTTTCTTTTGCCACGGGTTCCTAACTCGTGCTGCCATGATGGCATCATTCGTTGAGTCCTCCCCGGTGGGCTCAACTTGAACCTCATCAAGCTGCACCGTTCTTCCACTTGCTCCCTTAGAGAGAAACTCTTTCTCAAGGAAAACACCGCTTCGAGCGACAAACACTTTGCCCTCTTCTCGGTTGTAGAAGTAATATCCAATCGTGTCCTTTGGATATCCACGAAAATGCATTTATCCGACTTAGGTGTGAGCTTGTCCGACTGAAGTCGCTTGACAAAGGCGTCACAACCCCAAATCTTTAGCCATGACAAGTTGGGACTCTTCCCATACCACATCTCATATGGTGTCTTAGCTACGGATTTAGATGGTGCCCTGTTTAGTGTAAGAGCTGCTGATTCTAGAGCGAAACCCCAAAACGATAATGGTAGATCTGACTGGCTCATCATTGATCGAACCATGTCCAACAAAGTCCGATTACGTCGTTCGGAAACCCCGTTTCTTTGAGGCGTTCCGGGCGGCGTAAGTTGAGGAACAATTCCGCAACTCTTCAGATGATTGCTAAATTCGTGACTCAAATATTCTCCTCCACGATCTGATCGTAGAGCCTTAATTTTCTTGCCACGTTGATTCTCTACTTCATTCTGGAACTCTTTGAACTTTTCAAAAGTTTCAGACTTATGCCTCATTAGGTAGACATATCCATATCTACTAAAGTCATCAGTGAAAGTTATGAAGTAGTGAAAACCACCTCTAGCGGTCGTGCTCATTGGTCACATACATCAGTATGTATTAGTTCCAGTAAGTCCGTCGCCCTTTCAGGAGAACCATTGAAAGGCGACTTGGTCATCTTCCCAAGCAAACAAGCTTCGCATGTCTCGTATGATTCAAAATCAAACGAAGTTAGAAGTCCATCAGAATGGAGTTCTTCATGCGCTTTTCGCTTATATGACCCAAACGACAATGCCAAACATAGGTGGGATTCAAATCATTAGGCCGAAGCCTTTTAGCACTTATGTTATAAACTTGCTCATCATCATGAACATCATCAGGATTCAAAATAAACAACCCATTCACAATGGAAGCAAAAGCCACAAACATTATTCTTAGAGATAGAAAACCATTGTTTTTACTCGCAAATGAATAACCATCTCGCATCAAACATGAAGGAGAAATAATGTTTCGACTTAAAGCTGGAACATAATAACAATTATTCAATTCCATAATAAATCCTGAAGGGAGGTGCAGTTGCATGACGCCAACGGACAACGCAGCAACCTTTGCATTATTTCCGACGCGAAGATCAACTTCTCCTTGTCTCACGCTTCTACTCCTTACTAGCCCCTGCATCGATTTGCAAATGTGAGCAACCGATCCGGTATCAAATACCCAAGAGTTAATAATGGAGTCAGCGAGAAAAATGTCTATAACATTAACCACAAGCGTACCTGAGCCAGAAGTCTTACTCCCACTCTTCTTCAAAGAAGCAAGGTACTTGCTGCAGTTTCTCTTCCAGTGTCCAGACTCATGGCAGTAGTAACATTCTGTGTCAGGTTTAGGTCCATCTTTGGACTTGGGCTTTGGCTTGGAGATCGAATCTTTAGCCTTAGCTTTTCCTTAGCCTTTCCATGCTTCTTGAAGCTAGGCTTATTCTGCACAGCCAACACTTGGCCATGCCCTGCACACTTCTTAATGTCACACTCAGCCGTCTTGAGCATCCACACAGTTCATTAAGGTCCTTTCCGTCCATGCATATGGTAGTTCGAAATGAAATTCCCATAGCTGGCTGGAAAGTGCCAAAATGAAATCAGTGGCCAACTCTCGGCCCAATGGAAAACCAGTTTGTCCAAAGTCTGCGCGTAACCAAGCATCTTGATTACGTGCGGGCCTACTGCCCCTCAGCTAGCTTGCAATCACCAAAGGCCTTAGCGATGTTGAACCTTTCAGTCCTGGCCTGGGTCTGGAACATCCTTCAGCGCAACGATCATATCGTACGCTTCCTGACCATCAAACTGCTTTTGAAGGTCGGGTTCCATGCATGCAAGCATAAGGCAGCTAACCTCAAGAGACTCATCACATGCTCTCTGTAGGCAGCTCTAACGGCAGCAGTGTCGGTGTCAAGAGGTTCATCTGGGATTGGGGTATCCAGAACACTTTCCTTCTTATCAGCCCTGAGAACAATTCTCAGATTCGGATCCAATCCGAATAGTTTGTTCCAGTTAACTTTTCTTTCTCAAGGATGGAACGCAAAGCAAAAGGGGTGGGTTGGTTACGTGCCATTGATCTACAACAGAAAAACATGCAAAATACTAAGACAAAATATCCATGACAGAGTAAAAGACATTAAACAATTTAACATGGTCTACTCCCACTAAAACCAACATCCCTCTTTGGTACTTAGTGATTCAAGATCCGCAACGAACAAGTCAACTAGTGATGTATGCATCACTGCTAGAAGACAAGGTAGATGGTAAGCAACACTTTGCTAATCATATCACATATGACTCTTGTTGTTGGTGACATCTCTATGTCAAAACGCCAACCTTTATGCCCAAGGCGCTTAACCGTTAAGATTACCTTGATAAGTGAACCAACCCTTTATGCGCGTAAGCTACCGGCAAATGGCACACAGCGGCAACAGAAAATACCATCTAACCGATACAAACCCATCTAGCCAACGAAAACTGAGGTGCTGCGGCAACAGACTCACCATCAATTGTAGAAGACATGGGATGGTGCAAGGTTTAGTTGGGGAGGCATTTTAACTTAACATTTGTGAGGGATCGTTCTACTTCCACGAATCTAACATGCAGAGGAGTAAAACAAACAGGAATAGCAATCACATAGTTGTGACACAGTATGGCCCGTTTCTCATGGTGATCTCCATCTCCATAGAACCTGTCCACCATGATGATCTCCATCTCCATGGTCCATGTGCGCCATCTCCCCAGTGATGAGTCCTCCAAGAACTACTACAAGCTATTACGCCTAACAGCTAGTAATGTAAATTACATGGGAGTGTGGGAATCATCACAAGTCGGCACGCAGGAGTTAATACAATAAGTGACAACACATTTGGCTCCTGCCGTGTTGACGACTCACGACACGCAGGTCATGAAAATATTACACACATGCATCACATACACATGGGCCATACTGGTCACAAATCATAAATCTGCAAAAACGAGTTAGACGTTCTAACGCCGAAACTTGCAACCCCTAAAACTTCCTTTTAGAAAACGAATTTGCCAAATCTAAATTGACCCTCTTCAATTGATCTTTTTATTCACAACTTTTCTCGATCCGAGGTCGTCTGCAAAAGTTACAGCCGTTTTACCGAAAACTGTTCATTTTAGCAGATTACCGTTACCGGTGATAGATCCGATCTATCACCCCGCGCATCTCATGCACTATGAATATGATCTAAATTCCGATTCGACCAATCCAATTGATCTTCGCATGCTGCTGTTGGATTTACGTGTCACAGTCTACCCCGATGGCGGAAACCGACCGGTAGGGGTAAGTCGTTCGACGACCTCTTGCAACACAATCACGGAAATCAGATCACAGATCAAGACTTTTACAACGGATTGCCGATCACATCGGCCTTACCCATCTACATATCACATATGCAAATGATCCGAACCTATAACGAGCAGCATCGGCTCTGATACCACTGTAGGGATACGGGTAGGCTACGCTAGCGCAAAATCAAAATTTTCTACCGCATCAACCAAGGAACTGCTGCAGTTATAGATCACGGGATTACCACTAGACGCGCTGTGTGATACGTCTCAAACGTATCTATAATTTTTGATGTTCCATGCTTGTTTTATACCAATTGCTACATGTTTTGCATCTACTTTATATCACTTTTATACATTTTTTGGACTAACCTATTAACAAGATGCCGAAGTGCCAGTTCCTGTTTTCTGCTGTTTTTGTATTCCAGAAAAGCTGTCTGGAATATTCTCGGAATTGGACGAAACTACACGGGGGTGCTATTTTTTCCAGAACACGCCTGACGGAGCGAAGGAGCAGCAGAGGAGGGCCACCAGGAGGCCACACGCACCTAGGGCGCGGGCCCCCTTCTGCCGCGCCCTAGGGTGGTGTGGGCCCCTCGGGGGTCCGCAGCCGCCGCCCTTTCGCCTACTTATTCCCCCCGACGCGAAAACCCTAAGTACCTGAGCAAATATCCACGAAAAGATCCAGAGACGCCGCCGTCGTCAACCCTAGCTCGGGAGGGTTCAGAACCTCTTCCGGCACCCTGCCGGAGAGGGGAATCGTCACCGGAGGCTTCTACATCGCCATGCCTGCCCCGGAGTGATGCGTGAGTAGTTCATCCTTGGACTACGGGTCCATAGCAGTAGCTAGATGGTTGTCTCTCCCTTTGTGCCATCATGTTTAGATCTTGTGAGCTGCCCTACATGATCAAGATCATATTATTGTAATGCTACATGTTGTGTTTGTGGGATCCGATGAATATTGAATATTATGTCAAGTTGATTATCAATCTATCTCATATGTTATTTAAGACTGCATGCTTTCCGTTACTCGTAGATGCTTTGGCCAAGTAGATGCTTGTAACTCCAAGAGAGAGTATTTATGCTAGATAGTGGGTTCATGTCTCCGTTTAACCTGGGACAGTGACAGAAAGTTCTAAGGTTGTGGATGTGCTGTTGCCACTAGGGATAACCTAACGATGCAATGTCCACGGGCATATGTGTTTGTTTACATTACGCACTTTACTTAATGCAATTATCCGTTGATTGCAACTTAATACCAACGGGGGACTCGGATGACAACCCGGGGTGGATTATTAGTCATAGATGCTGTTGGATAACAGTCTATGTATCATGTCGTAATGCCCAATTAAATATCATAGTAGTCAACATGTCATGTATATGCATTGTCATGCGCTCACTATTCATCAATTGCCCAGCTGTAATTTGTTCACCCAACATGTTAGTTATCTTTTATGGAGAGACACCTAGTGAACTGTGGACCCGGTCCATTCTTTTACACTGATTAAACAACCACAAACTGCAAACTGTTCCTTTTTCATTCTCTGCAATTTAATACTCATTTTCCACACCATACGTTTAATCCTTTGTTTTCAGCAAGCCAGTGAGATTGACAACCTCACTGTTTCGTTGGGGCAAAGTAGTTTGATTGTGTTGTGTGCAGATTCCCGTCAACAGTCCAGACTCCCTGCAACAGCTATTTTTCTGGCGCCGTTGACAACCTTCTGAAGAGTTGCTGCTCCTACTGGTTCGATAACCTTGGTTTCTTTCTGAGGGAAAACTTGCTGCTGAACATCATACCTTCCTCTTGGGGTCTCCCAACGAACGTGTGTTCACGTCATCAAGCTATTTTTCTGGCGCCGTTGCCGGGGAGACAGCAGTCTTCTGCAAGGGGAGTTTCACGCTTCCAATCTCTTTACTTTGTTTTTGTCTTGCTTAGTTTATTTTATTTTATCTTGTTTGCTTTCAATTATCAAAACACAAAAAAAATAGTTACTTGCATTTAGTTTATTTTCAGTTTTGTTTTCTGTTAGTTATCATGTCTAGCTCTGCTCCTTTTCCTGTAGTGCCACCTGTGGGAGAAATTATTACTTTTAGGCAGAAAGGTGGGGAATCCTTTAGGAATGCCTGGGCGAATTTTGGAATTGCACAAGAAGGTGCAACCTAAGATGGATTTGAGAGTTCTGATAAAAATTTCTACCATGGTTTATTTTCTGTCTATCAACTTGCTCTAGATACCATGGTAGGGGAAACCTTTTCTGAGATTGATTCAATGAAAGCTCATAATATTTTGAGTGGTTTGGGAATTTTTCCAATGGTGGATGAAACTGGGGTATTCGCTAAGCTTGATAAAATAGAAAAGTCAATTGATGATTTAACTCTGAGCCGTAATTTTAAAGAACAACCATTAGTTGAGTTAAAAAATGATTGGGAACCATTCATTGAGATTATATTGGTGATGAAAAGTTCCGTGCCTACTGTGATCTTGGTTCTACCATGTCCATCATGCCAAAAATGGTTTATGATTTATTAAAATATGATTAATATGGTTAGTTCCTGTTTTTCATTTTCATGCGGATGGAACAATCATAAAATGTATAGGGATTATTAACGATGTTAAGGTTACTATTCAGAATAAGACTGTCCCTGTTAATTTTTGATTCTTGCAAAATCTCCTGGTAATATTGTCCTTGGAAGACCCTTTTTAAAGAACAATGGAGTTTTTATTAATGCAAGGTATGGGTTTATGAAATTCAATGCTCCTATTAATCGAAGGTTCTTCTTTCCAATTAAGAAGGATGATCCCACCGAAAGGTTGGGAGATTTCAATGTCTTTGGTAATACTTGATGCATGCTTTGTGCCTAGCTAAAAGGCGTTAAAGAAAAGCGCTTATGGGAGGCAACCCATTTTTTTTTCTGCAATTTTCTTTTTATTGAGTCAAGGAGTTTGTTTACTTCTGTAGCAACTCCTTTGTATCTTTATTTTCTCGCATTGTTGTGCCAAGAGTAGCCTCTAATGATAAGATGATGCTTATTTTGATTGCTGCGCAGAAACAGATTTTTGCTGTTCACTGTACGAAATTCCTAAAATCACCAGATTGTTAATTAAATCTGAAATTTTTTGTGCGTAATCTTTATAATGTCTGAAACTTTCATTAGTTCAGAGTTTCTCGATCTGAGCGTCGTAAGTGCTCGAAAAAATTCGTCTTTGCGGACTGTTCTGTTTTAGACAGATTATGCTTTTTTTTTTTGCATTCTCTGTTTTACTAGTGTTGAGTGAAATTCTTTTTTGGGTGGAAGAGCTTCACATAACATCAGTGGCTGTAGCTAATGTTTAAAGTAACAAATCATATTGCGTCTTTATAGAACATGTGAATTTTTGATTATGCACTAACCCTCTAATGAGATCTACTTTGAGTTTGGTGTGACGGAAGTTTTCAAGGGTCAAGAGAGAAGGATGATATATAGGATCAAAAAGAGAAAAAAAAAGGAAAGAGATGAAGAGCTTAAGCTTGGGGAGGCTCCCATGGATCTCCCAGCATATTTCAAGAAGAAGCTCAAGCGTCTAAGCTTGGGGATGCCCAAGGCATCCCCTTCTTCATCGTCAAAATTATCAGGTCATCTCTAGTGAAACTATATTTTAATTCTTTCACATCATATGTGCTTTTCTTGGAGCGTCTGTGTGCTTTTTATTTTCAGTATTGCACTTTTATTTTCAATAAAGCTTGACTGGACCCTAGCATTCTTGATTGGGAGAGAGACACGCTCCGCTTTTTCATGAGAATACTCCTATTCTTCACTTATATTTGTTGAGTATTCATATCTAGCGCTGTTCAGCTTTTAGCTCTTGTTTTCATGTATCTCTTGTCAGAGCTATTAGCTTTCTTTTGTAGAAAGTACTCTCTTGCTTCACTTATATTTGTTTGGAGAGTTGATGAAATAAATTGATTGGTGTTTGGTTGGTTCAGAAAATGTTGCATGTGGTAATTGGTATAAGGAAAAACTTGCTTAATCTTGTAGATCACTAAAATGGATAACTTGATGCTTGTCAATTGTTTTGAGTTAACAAGTAGATCATGATTAAATTGTGCATCACATGAGTTAAGCCTATTAGTGAAGAACTACCGTAAAGCTTGTTGAAAATTTGGTTTGCATCGGTGGTACCTCTAAGGTCTAGATATTTTCTAATAACAGGGTTTGGTTAACAAGGAAGACGGTATGAAGTCTTATAACGTTTGCAATATGTTTGTCATATAAAACTTGGTGTACGGGTTGATATTCTTGTTTGCTTACATAACCTTGCTAGCCTAAACTCTGTACTGAGAGGGAATGCTTCTCGTGCATCCAAATCCTTGAGCCAAAATCCATGCCATTTGTGTCCACCATAACTACCTATATGTGGTATTTCCTTGCCACTCCAAGTAAATTTTTCATGTGCTACCTTTAAATTATTCAAAATGTTATTATTCCCTTTTTGTGTCAATGTTTACTAGCTCATGAGGAATTAGTGTGGTTATTCTTTATTCTATTTGTCGAGTGGACTTTTACACCTGGACTAGTGGCATATACATCCGCTTATCCAATAACTTGCAAAAAGAGCTGGCAACGGGGTGCCCAGTCCCAATTAATTACAACTTTAACCAATTAATTCTCTTCACACTTTTGCCCTGATTCATCAGTAAGCAATGACAAACAGTGAAATACCTGAATGTGTGTAAACCAAAGAGAAAGAGGGATGATCTGCCTTGCTGGTAGAAATAACGTCCTTCATGGGAGCCGCTCTTAAAAGTCCGTTCGACAGGTAGAATACTGTTCTCACCCGCTACCATTCGTTGACAATTAACAAACACCTCTCAAAAATAGATACTCCTCCATGGTATGTGATTGATGGAAGGCACCCGAGGATTCGGTTAGCCATGGCTTGTGTTAGCAAGGTTGGGAGGAGTATCAAATATTTTATGCAATCTCTATATGCTTTCAAAAACCTAAAAGCTCTAGCACATGATTTAATCCCTGCTTCCCTCTGCGAAGGGCCTTTCTTTTACTTTTATGTTGAGTCAGTTTTCCTATTCTTTCTGTCTTCCACAAGCAAACACTAGTGTCAACTTTGTTACAACATGCGTTATATGCAATGTATTGGACTTGTTATACTACTTTGTGTTGACAATATCCATGAGATAAATATGTTGAAAGTTGAAGCAAATGCTGAAACTAAATTCTTCCTTTGTGTTGATTAAATACCTTTTATTAGAAACTATTGCTTTATGAGTTAACACTTATGCAAAACTGTTTGATGCTTGTCTCGAAAGTACTATTCATGAAAACGTTTAGCTTGTGTGATTCATTGTTTACTCATTATCTATTTGTAGCAAATTATAGACCATTGACTTGGATCACTTCATTCATTTACATGTGCCTTGCAATATTATATGATCAAGATTATGATAGTAGCATGTCACCTCAAAAATTATTTTGTTTTTATCGTTTACCTACTCGAGGACGAGTAGGAACTAAGCTTGGGGATGCTGATACGTCTCAAACGTATCTATAATTTTTGATGTTCCATGCTTGTTTTATACCAATTGCTACATGTTTTGCATCTACTTTATATCACTTTTATACATTTTTTGGGACTAACCTATTAACAAGATGCCGAAGTGCCAGTTCCTGTTTTCTGCTGTTTTTGTATTCCAGAAAAGCTAGTCTGGAAATATTCTCGGAATTGGACGAAACTACACGGGGGTGCCTATTTTTCCAGAACACGCCTGACGGAGCGAAGGAGCAGCAGAGGAGGGCCACCAGGAGGCCACACGCACCTAGGGCGCGGGCCCCCCTCTGCCGCGCCCTAGGGTGGTGTGGGCCCCTCGGGGGTCCGCAGCCGCCGCCCTTTCGCCTACTTATTCCCCCCGACGCGAAAACCCTAAGTACCTGAGCAAATATCCACGAAAAGATCCAGAGACGCCGCCGTCGTCAACCCTAGCTCGGGAGGGTTCAGAACCTCTTCCCGGCACCCTGCCGGAGAGGGGAATCGTCACCGGAGGCTTCTACATCGCCATGCCTGCCTCCGGAGTGATGCGTGAGTAGTTCATCCTTGGACTACGGGTCCATAGCAGTAGCTAGATGGTTGTCTCTCCACTTTGTGCCATCATGTTTAGATCTTGTGAGCTGCCCTACATGATCAAGATCATATTATTGTAATGCTACATGTTGTGTTTGCTGGGATCCGATGAATATTGAATATTATGTCAAGTTGATTATCAATCTATCTTATATGTTATTTAAGATCTTGCATGCTTTCCGTTACTCGTAGATGCTTTGGCCAAGTAGATGCTTGTAACTCCAAGAGAGAGTATTTATGCTAGATAGTGGGTTCATGTCTCCGTTTAACCTGGGACAGTGACAGAAAGTTCTAAGGTTGTGGATGTGCTGTTGCCACTAGGGATAACCTAACGATGCTATGTCCACGGCATATGTGTTTGTTTACATTACGCACTTTACTTAATGCAATTATCCGTTGCTTGCAACTTAATACCAACGGGGGACTCGGATGACAACCCGGCGGTGGATTATTAGTCATAGATGCTGTTGGATAACGTCTATGTATTATGTCGTAATGCCCAATTAAATATCATAGTAGTCAACATGTCATGTATATGCATTGTCATGCGCTCACTATTCGTCAATTGCCCAGCTGTAATTTGTTCACCCAACATGTTAGTTATCTTTTATGGAGAGACACCACTAGTGAACTGTGGACCCCGGTCCATTCTTTTACACTGATTAAACAACCACAAACTGCAAACTGTTCCTTTTTCATTCTCTGCAATTTAATACTCATTTTCCACACCATACGTTTAATCCTTTGTTTTCAGCAAGCCAGTGAGATTGACAACCTCACTGTTTCGTTGGGGCAAAGTAGTTTGATTGTGTTGTGTGCAGATTCCACGTCAACAGTCCAGACTCCCTGCACAGCTATTTTTCTGGCGCCGTTGACAACCTTCTGAAGAGTTGCTGCTCCTACTGGTTCGATAACCTTGGTTTCTTTCTGAGGGAAAACTTGCTGCTGACTACATCATACCTTCCTCTTGGGGTCTCCCAACGAACGTGTGTTTCACGTCCAACAC